>CM062647.1:10061299-10521299 GCA_025617555.3 Puccinia polysora | reverse complement strand
GCTTGATTGATTCTGGGATGAAGTACCAGTAGGTTCTTGATGATAGTGCCAGTTAAGATGATTTCTTCCCCTCTACTGCATTTGAATCCACATGGATTGGGGGAGAGGGAATAGAAAAGTTTTAGATAATTTGATAATGGCACTAAAAAGTGAGAGAGATTCAGAGTGTGGATTTACTTTTCAAGGCTAAGGTACCCACTCTACAGTTTTATTATGGCCTGTCCCATTGAATCACTGGGATTCTGCATCCATTGACGCCATACATACAATTGGAGCATTCTGAGTATGTTTGGAAGTGCTCTTGGTCCTTCAAGTAATGCCTTGAGGATCTTCTTTCCAGTATTACTGGATTAGGAAGCATTGTGAAAGAAAGGCAGTGTGCACAATGTGTTTCAACCTTTCCATGACCCCATTTCTCTATGATTCTTTGATAATAGGCTACCACACATTCTGGATGTAACTGATGGCATTTGAATTCTGAGTGTGCAGTGAGGGGATTGTGCTTTCCATTGGAGCAGAAGGGTCCTATTTTTGGCTTGCAAATCTCTGCCTGGTTTTGTCCATACTCAGATGCAGGCAGAAATTTTACCAGAAATGTGGTGTTGGAGGACAGTGATTTTTATTTTTTTCTCAGTTCAGTTTCCAGGTCCATGAGAAGGCTGAAAATTTCAATTTAATCTGTGTCTTTGAATCAGGAGTATTTTAGAGACTTGACAAAATTAAAAGATATGGAAAGCCGCTCAGGGATGTGATACAACCACATTGCCTCCAACGTGTGACTGGAAAAAATTCCAGCAGAAACCTCTTGTAAGAGTTGGAAAAAATCTCTGAATTCACCTATTTCTGAGGTCAGGTTTCCAGCGGCAAGGAAAATGTTGTGCATTTTTTAAATTTTGTTGGAAATTTTTTCCATTGAATTTGATGTGTAGTGTGAGTAGATGGCCTCCCATAGGTTCTTGGGAAGGTAATTGCAAGGTTCATTGACAAAAATGGTGTATTTTTGATGATTTAAGTGCATTTAAATAAAGGTGGTGGCCTCCTTGAGCCTGAGACAATCCAGCTTGTTAGGATTAGCAGGAGGATCTTCTTTGATTAATTTTTCAATTTCTTTTAAGCCTAATTGGGTGATGATTGCATTGCTACAGCTTGGAAAGTTAGGTCCCATGATTTTTGGGATGTTGGTTTGTAGAAGGTCTTAAGGCATGGTAGGATTTGGCGGATTTGGTGAACTTGATGAGGCAGTGAGGTGTTTGAGTATGTTTTCAGTAGCTTTAGATAGGTTGGATGAGTGATATGATGAGTTTTCCTTGGATTTTTTTGCAATTGGATGCATTAGTTGGAGAAGCCAAGGGGGTTGGAAGTGATGTGCGCGCGGTGTGTACCAGGATGTGTCTTACAGGATGAAATTTTTTGTGGGCTGGATTTGATTGGATGCAAGATTTGAGGTTTGCTGGTGTTAAAAGGAAGAACTTTGATGGATCAGGGAGTAAGTATTGAGCCTCAGAATAGGATTGGGGATTGGGAGAAGACAACAGGCCTAATGAGTTAAAGGAAAAAAAATAAGGTGGGTGATATTGCAAGTTGGATCAGGTGGAGAAAACAACAATTATTAATTTGAGGAAGGAGACATGAGTGGGTGGACAGAAAGATACCTTTGGTGGAGCAGGGAGTAATTAGTGAACCTCAGGGTAGGATTGGGTATGGGAGAACACCACAGACCTAATGAGTTCAAGGAAAAAAAGCACAAGATGGGGAGGAAGCAGGACTGGATTTTAGAGACTCAGGGAACAGTGATTGGTGGAGTGAAAAATTGGTAGCTGCAAAAGCATTGAAAATAATATTTGAAATAAGAAGGGAGATGACTGGGGCAGGTGAAATAATTTGAGATGTGGTGTAGACACTCTATTGGGATTGGGTTTTGTTTTAGAAAATTGCTTGCTGGAAGTCACTTGAGGGGGAATTTAGTACTACAAATATTTATAATATAGAATAATACTAAGGGTGGTTTTGAATTTCCTGACCCTGTGAGTACTATAGTAAGTCTCAAAAAAATACAAGAAAAGAGATTTTGGCTGATTTTAAGATAGAGTTGCTGGTTGCTAACATAGAATTCTCTATCAGACCTAGGATAAATATGTTCAAGCTTGATTAGGAAGAGGTGGTGGAACAGGTGGGTTCCTTGGAGGATTGAAGCTGACTAAGGGAAGAATCCTTTATCTAGTGTTATCCTTTACATATTTATTATTGTTTTATTGGTTAATAATATATAATCCTTTGATGTTACAGGTGGTTGTTTGAAAAATATAAGGTTTAATCATTGTTGGTAATGGTTGATATCCTTCATAAGGGTTCCATATTTTTTATAAGGGGTGACCACCCCAGGCTGGGTGCCTGGGGGGATGATGATGGGCCAGGTTGCCTGATGATACAAATTACATGGGGAGGAGAGGCCCTCCTTTAATCAAAAAACCCCTCCCCCAGCAGCGCTCAAGGCTGCCACTTAGAGTTCTCCCTGTTCTGGTGAGGAACAGTGAGATACAGCTATATGAGAAATTTCTGCTGGTTGGAAAAAGCTTTTACAGTTACATGAGGCATTTCTTCTGGTTGGGAAAAGATTTTACAGGGGTTCCATGCATGCACAGCCCTGCATAAACTGCTTTGTAGTTCAGATAAAAAACATTCCTGGGCAGTAGTGGTGGTTGCTTTGGTGCTACTTGATTCCACCTACATGTGTTGCTGTGAAATCACTTGTGGTTCTTTTGGTCCTGATTGCTTCTAGCCTCATTTCTTCCTGTGCATTACTGGTGTTCCTCATGTCTTTCTGTGCATTAATGGTGTTTTTTTCAGCTTGCTAATATTGCAGAGAAAGCTGCAAAAGTAAGAAAAATAACATAACAATAATAATAATACAATTAACATAAGAAGGCGTAGGAAAACCATAAATATTATTACAGAGATGGATTCTCCACCCAAAATTAGTTGGGGTCACTCACTGACCTCACCCTTGAAATCCAACTCCTTATATTTTTAAATAATTAAGGAAAGAAAAACCAAAATACTACGGCTCCATTATTGAGCTTTTTGGCCAATTCAATATTTCACACCCATTGTCACGTATAGGTTTCAAACCTAAAATTCAGTCAGAATTGAGGTGTTGTGTATATTTGAGGAGTTACGGACGGAAATGTGTTTTGTCACAATTCCCGCACGCAGCTGCGGCAGCCAATGCACCCGCGCGCGGCTGAGATACAGCCTTGTCACACCGTTGAGGTCGTGTAGGCAGCCCCGGGACTCTGACAAGTACGCAGCCGCGGGACTATGGGTTGACAGAGTGACAGGCGGCCTGAGAGGCTCAGGTACCGCATAAACATGCTAAAAAATACATGGGAACTTCCTACATCATATGTAATAAATGTTCCCGTGGATAGTAGACAGTCCAAAAATACATAATATTATATAAAAATAAATAAATCATCCTTACACGTATTTTTACTTAATATAATGCAAAGTACCAAGAATGTCGAAAATAAGACAATGAAAACTTCTAAAAATATATTAAAATACTTCAATATACTTTTATGAGAATTTCTAGACATTAATATCTTCGTGACATACTAAGGAAACTAATTATGTAAAAATATTACATGAATTCACATGACTTATAGTTTTAAGTAATTATCTTAGTAAATCAACTGTAACTCGAAAATAAAGGGTAAAATCAATATTATGAATTTTTTTATAAAACATAATAAAAAATTACCTGAAATCAGGATTTCCATAGAAATGTCTATTTATATAATTATTAAACTACTGGGAAAATTTGCTAAGGATAATTAATTAAATAATACATAAACAAGACAGATTAGTGTTATTCACACGTCCTAATGTCTATTATAAAGTGGAATAATTCCCATACCCTGTGTAATTAGATGCTACCCGTGCTATAGCACCAAGAACACATGAAAGACTACCTCTGGTTACCCTGCTAGCCTTAGTGTCCGTCCCTTTGAGCACCTACAACCCTCAGAAGGACCATATTGGGACTCCAAAAGCTATAAATAAAGAGCTCTTTTGAGAATATTGATGGGCAGAGACCCAGTAATATTCATATCCAGACGCTGTGCCAAGGGAATAAAGTACTTATGAGAGATAGTTAAGTGCTTTATGGAAATGTATGATCAGTAATATCCATCCTCAAACCTCTTTTTATCAATTAAAACTGCTGAACAACCTTATAACCCCAGTATACAGGTTTAAACCATCAGTACATGTCTCAAACAGATAACCAAAGGATTTAATAACATACCAGTGAGTCTTATTATCCTTTCTCTGTTGTGGTAGCTTTGCTACAAGGCCTTCCACTCCATTGTGTATTTTATATACATATTATCTTTGGGTAAAATATTCTTTATACTAAAAAGCCCAAAGTAACCAGGACTACGTGTTTTCATACTAAAATCCCTGAAGAGAGGTGTTAAAGATCCCCAATAAAATTGTGGCCCCTCTATAAATATTTAGTAATCAATTTATTCATATTGATTCAAAAAAATAAACAATAACCAAACCACTCAATGCAATAAGCTTAATCCAAATATTCTACGGATTTTTGCTGCATTTATTAAATAATATATTGATAATTTACTCTATCACCTCTGGTAGCTAAAGGATAGCAAGGGTCTTGGCATCCAGGAGGCTGAAAATTGGGGGTCTGGCCAGGAAATATTCCATTTTATTATATTTAATACCTTGAACCAGAAATTTTCACAAAAAATAAAATCAAAGATAAATTTATCTGAATTTATAACCGTGATTTATTATTAAATTCTTTTGCAGTGGATTTTGAAAACCAATGCAGAATTAATAATCTATTATTTAAATATTTTAAAGATAAGAAAAGAAGAATATATCAAAAATTATAAACCTACTGGTTGGAAAGCTTTAACTCAAGCTGAACAACTTAATATCTCTTCTGCACGTAAACACTTAGACAAACTCTTTGAACAAGAAGATCTTGGAAGGCGTATCAACTTTTAGGCTCTATTAAGAAAACATAAAGCTTGGAAAAAATACCATATAAATTACTTTTTGAAATATAAAATTAAGTACACAACTTGCATTACCATATTATTTTTAAAGAAAATAATATTAATATATTTTATTAGACCAATAAAATACACCTTTTTCTCAGCGAACCCTCCTGTACCACAAACCACAGCCACTGAAGTTGATCTATTGGATCAGGAAGTCCCAGAAATATCTGGACGCCCTGAAAATATTGATTGGGCAAGTGAAGACCTCATTGGAACCCGCCAAGACTCCGTAGGATAACCTACTAAGGATCAATTCAACCCCAATAAGCTCTTAGTACCTTTGAACATCAATTTAAGTGAGGTTTGAAATAAAACTTATTTTTAGGGATTTTTTGTGTAAAATACTTATAAACATATTATTCTGAAAATGAATAGACTTAACACAAGAGCCTCAGGAAGAATTCCCTCCTATGGATCTTTGCCAACAGCTCTCAGTAACCTTGAGACCACCAGTAAGGACAACCATGAAGGGAATAGAACCTGTGAATCAAATGTTGATGGACAAGGAGCAGCACCAATCACTTCTGCCCTCTCCCAACCTAGAGCAGGAGAAAGTAGCAGAATCAAGCCACCCTCCTTTAAAAAAAGATTCCCTGCAGCCACCCCAGAAGAATCTGGCCAAGGAAGGCAAGATAAAATACTTAGTCAAAGAGAAAGTGAAATATTGGGAAGAATTCAAAGAAGCCCAAGCCAAGGAGGACATGGTATCTATGAAAAAGGTAATCTCCCAGGCAAAAGCCACCCAGATAGCTCTTCAGAAAATGATTCCAAGGAAAGAGGTAGAATCCTACGTAGAAAAGTGGAATCCTTGGGATCAATTAGCCCAACTGAAAGGCAAAGGATCAGGAAAGAAGAGATCCTCTTCCCATCCAAAGCCAAAGGGAAAGAAAGACTGGGACCAGATAATATCCCTAGCTCAAAAGTGGAAAAAGTTTTACAAAAATTAGCCTCTAATTCTGAGCCCAAAAAAACCTCTGATGTAATTACTTCCTTTTCTAATGATATGCATCATAATTTCAAAATTGTTTGTGAAAGGTTGGACGGTGTTTACACCCAAATGGATAAATTAACCTGAGTAGTAGCCAAATTGATTAATAACCAAACAAAAACGGTAGGAATGGAAGAAAGTAAAGAACACAAAGAACAGTTATTGGAGACAATTAATCAAGGTAGTATCAAACAGAATCAAACAATTGAGAATATGTTATCAGGAATCCAAGAAGATTTTATTATGTCTTTCCACCCCTTAAAAGAAGAATTGGAAACCACCACTAACAGTTCTATTCTATCCCTTAGTGAAAAATTGGATGTGCTCAATAACAAAGTGGACCTGCAACGTAATCTGATCAAAAATGATCTTAGAGACTTAAAATTTTGTCTGAACAACCCCTTGGGGAGTACTACAGAGGAACCAAAGCCTCCAAGACAAACCACTACTCCTTTTGCACCACCCCTATTAGGAATGCATAGGAGTGACACCTTTAGGCCTAGTCCTACTCCTGAGATGGAGCAAGCTCTCAAACCTTTACCCCCTATTTCTGAATGGCCCAAGTTCTCCGGAGAAGGAGAATACAATCATATAAATTTTTTTAGATTTATTGACTACACCATTAACTCTTATGACCTACCAGAAGCTATAGCTATAGTCAGGCTTCTCAGACTATTTTAAGTAGTAGAATTGGACTGTTTTATCAGTAAGAGAGAAGAAGTAGGATTCTTACCATGGAATTCTTGGAAACTTCTGATCAAAGAACAATTTGGTTCTAGAATGTGGAAAAGGAAAATGATGAAAAATTTCGAATATTCCTTATTTGACCCCTCCAAGGGAAAAACTCACAAATGGTGCTTGGAACAGAAAAAAAGATTGGATGGCTTCTATCCAGATGCTGATAAATACAAAGTAAATGAAAGACTCCTCAACCTGTGTCCTGGAAATCTTAACCATAGTGTAAGATGTAGGATGAGTATGGATGCGGACTTGCCCACTCTAATCAATGTGCTAGAAGAAGTAATAGAAATGAATGGGTTGGAAAAGGAAGCCCTTTCCAGACCCAAAGAGAACTATACCATCAACAAAACCAGAGAACAACCTCCTCTGATAAATTCCTCTGACAATAAGAAGCCTAATGAGAATAGGGAGAAAGAGATGATGCCTGCAACTTGTTGGAATTGTAACAAGACTGGGCATATTAGACAAGACTGTCCATTACCAAAAAGGAAGATAGCAGTCTTGGAAGGAGAATAGGAGGTTGAAGAGAATCAGAACTATGAAGACATAGCAGATACTGAAGGATCTCTTTCTGAATGTGAATTGATCTTGACCAACCCTGTTAATTTTATAGAAGGAGATATAGGTACTTCTGCAGAAATCAATAACATCCATGGGGATTCTAGCCTGCCCCAACAATGGGATCCTACTATAGTTCCTAGACATATTATGGATGTCAAACCATTAACAGTTAAACTTATGAGTGGGAAAAGTTATACCACTGGTCAAACGTGCTATGCAACTGGGTTTTATAAAAACAGACCTAAAAGATATTAATGGATAGTGGACCCTTTTGCTCATGTGTCTGTGCTGAATTCTTAACCAAATGGGACCCCAATTGGAGAGAACACCTTTTACCCGTCCCAAAAGCCAATTTCAGCTCTTGCAACTCTACCATGAATGCTATTGGAGTATGGACTGCTCTATAATACGACCCACACTAAAGGATCTTTGAGAATACAAGTGGAGTTTGTAGTATCTCTCAAAGGACTATGTGACTACCTGATACTGGGTAATGATGCCTTATGTCCATATGGTATAGACGTGTTCCATAGTAGAGGAAAATACTTCACGGTAGGAGGTAATTGGGATAAGAAGTTTAAGATATGCACCATTCAGTCTAACTTCCCCTCCTCTACTTATGAGAAGCATTTAGAAGACTTTGACCAAGAATATTTCTCTCAAGCAGCTCTGAATATGAAACTTTCTGAGGAACAGAAGAAAGATATATCAAAAGTCTTCTTTGAGAACCAGAATGCTTTTTTTACTAAAGATCATCCTATTGGTGATATTAAAGGACATGATATGGTATTAAAATTGACCATTAAGGCTCCTTATCCTCCTAAATTAAGAAGGCCAGCCTATCTGTCTAGTCCTAAGTCTAGAAAAGCTCTTGAGGAACATATTCAAGAACTGATAGACTTACAAGTATTAAGGAAAGTAGGGCATAATGAACAGGTAGATGTGACCACACCTGTAATCATAGCTTGGCATAATGACAAGTAGAATGGTAGGAGACTTCGGAATGCTCAACAATTACACTCAAGCAGATTATTATCCTATACCCCGGATTGATCATGCTCTGCATAACTTGTCCAAGGCTAAGTACATCACTACTTTGGATATGCTTAAAGGCTTCCACCAGATACCAATAAGCCCTGAAAGCAGGAAGTTTATGAGAATCATCTGTCATTTGGGAATATATGAATATCTTAGGATGCCTTTTGGTATGAAGAATGCTCCATCAAACTTCCAGAGAACAATGGATACAGTACTAGGTACTCAAATCAGACAAGGATGGATGATGGTATATATAGATGATGTTATCATATACTCTGATGACTGGGTTACTCATATTAAACAAGTAAGATTAGTACTCCAGAAAATCTCCAGAGCAGGACTAAAGGTTTCCATGAAGAAATGCAACTTTGGCCACCGAGAATTGAAAGCCTTAGGACATATAGTCTCTGGCCTAACTCTAGCTGCTGATCAAAATAAGATAGCTTCTGTCATGAATAGACCTATGCCTCAAAACAAGACAGAATTACTTTCTTTCATCAGTTTCTGCAGTTATTACAGAAAATACATACCAAAGTTTGCTATGCTAACTAAAAGTATGTATGAAGTATGCAACAAAAACACACTATTTGAAATGACTCATGAGAGACTAAAGAACTATGAGGAATTAAAAATAGCTATGACCTCTACTCCTCTACTTATCCAACCAGATTACTCTAAGCCCTTCAAACTATACATTGACGCTTGCATGGAAGGGCTAGGAGCTGCTTTACGTCAGGAAAGGATAGAAGAAGACAAACCAGTAGAAAACCTGTACTCTTCATATCTAGACAGATCAAAGATACTGAGAAGAGATATGGGGCCAGTCAGTTGGAATGTTTGGCACTAGTATGGGCTTTAGAGAAGCTACACTATTACTTAGAAGGCAGCACTTTTCTAGTAATCACGGACTGCAATGCTGTAAGAACTCTTATGAACATGAAAACCCCCAGCAGACATATGCTCAGGTGGCAAATTGCTATACAACAGTATAGAGGACAAATGAATATAGTGCATAAAGCTGGAGCTAAACATCAAAATTCTGATAGTCTAAGTAGGAATGCTTTTCCTAATGACTCTAACAATCCATAATATGACCCTGAAGATCAAGATATCTTTCCTATCTTGAACATCAATCTTTTTGCATTGAGTGCTCCAATAATGGGGATCCACTTATGTGAATTAGACACTGCTTTCTTCAACCTAGTAAGAGATAGCTACTCTCCTGAAATCAAACTGCTGATTACTATTATGGAATGTGAATCCCCAGAAGCAGCTTTGACAAATAGCCTGCCTGCTTCACTACTTAAACCCTACAAAGCACAAAGGTTTACCTTTTGGGATGGTCTCCTTTACTATAGATACCACCATTCCAGCGTATTAGTACTAAGCAACAAAGAGCATATACAACATATACTCCAGGAATTTCATGACAAATGTTCATCAGGACATTTATCCACAGAAAGAACCTTAGAGAAAGTGAAACAAACTGCCTGGTGGATAGACTGGAAAGAAGTCACTACAGAATATGTTACTAGCTGTGAAAACTGCCAGAAATCTAAAAAAAACTACTGGAAAAAGGTTTGGACTCTTACAGAAGATATCTGAACCTACAACCAGGTGGAAAATTATCAATATGGATTTTGTCACCGGCCTCCCCCCTGGAGGTACTCATTCTTATAACTCTTTCCTAGTTATAGTTGACAGATATTCCAAAAAGGCAAAATTCTTACCTAACCGCAAGGAAGATAGTGCTATGGATGTAGCCTTACTATTCTGGAATATAATTATAGCTGATGTGGGTTTAACCAAGATTATAATCAGTGAAAGAGACCCCAAACTCACATCTGAATTTTGGAGGAATCTACATGATATAATGGGTACTACTCTAGCATTTTCTACAGCATACCATCCCCAAACTGATGGATTAGCTGAAAGGATGATACAGACCCTGGAAGATATGCTAAGGAGGTTCTTTAGCTTTGGTCTAGAATACAAAAACTCAGATGGTTATTGCCATGATTGGGTAAGCCTACTCCCAGCCCTAGAAATTGCTTATAACAGCAGTAAACATTCTACTACCAAAGAAGCTCCTCGCATACTAGAAAGAGGATGGATTGCAAAACTCCCTAGGAATAACGTGAACTATAACTTAGCCACTATTCATCCAACATCTCTTGACTTTAAGAAGATGATAGATGTGGCAAATAATCATGCTCATAAATGTGTGGAAAAAGCTGTTGAATACAACAAAAAAAGATGGTACAAATCCCATAAAGAACCTGAATTTAAGATGGGAGACCAGATCTTGATATCTACAACTAATTTTAACAACCTGGCAGGCAACATAAAACTGAAACCAGCCTTTGTTGGACAATTTTTTATCAAGAAGATGCATGGCAAAAATGCTGTGGAAGTAATCTTGAGTGAAGAATTATCAAGAAAACATCCAGTATTTCCTGTTAGCCTAGTCAAACACTTTCAACCAAGAGAAGGTGTAGAGCTAAGAGAGTCATTAAGCCAAGAGAGTGCGCAACGGATCACTCCCCGGGGACTGAGATTCACCCAGTGGGTACAATCCCGCTGTGGATACTCCTGGGAGAGGGAGACGTGGTACTACCTAGTCCTCAGTTGTTTTCAGTCTCAATCAGAGAATTGAATCTTTGAGGGGTTCCTCCTTTCATCTTGAATCTTCTCATCCCGTTTTACTTCTCATCTCATTTTACCTCTACTTGCCTTGTGTCATATTTCTTCCTTACTTGTCTCAATCCCCACAAACAATCCTTCACCAACCACAACCAAGGATCCTCAATCAGACAATTCATTCAACGTCTAACTGGTAATATCTGCTATTCCAATTAAATGCCTTCAACATCGACTCTCAACTCAAGAGTACATCATCTCTCGTCCAGACCACGATGCTCATCCTCCATCCAGCCACCCAATAATAACCAATCCCAGCATCTCAGTTACGGTGTTGGTATTTCTTTGCCATGATTATATCATTCTATTCATCCATTGTTTCTTATGATTGTTATGTTTCTCATTTTTTGGTTTCTCAGCTTGTTGGTCAGTCAATAAACTAAATTCGCACAGTTATACAGTTAAAACCCAAACTCTACCGCGACCAACAAGACTTAGGACCATGGAATTGGGATCGGGCTTCTTGTCGGACTCATTTCGTCAAGCTATGCTCAAGACGGCCCTGGAAACCACCCCGCTGCTGACAGAAGGAACTAAGGTATATGGATCAATAAGATGAAAGCTCTACTCAAGCTAAGAGGAGTGTTAGACACACTTGAATCAGCCTCAAATCACCTCTCACCCCAAGACAACGACGAAATTCAGCTCCTGCTCATTTCAAAGGTCGATTCCGTCACCCACAATAAAGTGATCAGCGCTGCCAATATCAACTCTTCCAAGGACATATGGATAGCCATCAAGGAACAATTCTCTTCCTCTCAAGCTTCTAATCAAGCCAGAATCTTCAACGATTTCTTGCATCTGAACTTCAAAGAAGACAAGATCCTGAAGTTTGTCACCAACATCAAAACTGCTATCAAGAAAATGATTGACATAGGTATTGAATTACCGGATGACATCTTGGCATACCTAACTATGTTCAAGTTTCCATCAAATCTCCAGGATCTCAAGCGGCAACTTATGCACTCAGACAAGCAAATCTCGGTCAAATTCATATGCAACCATCTTGTTCAATACCACAACAAAATCAAAGCTGAAGTCACCAAAAAAGGCATCCAACAAAGTACAACTGATACTTTTCTTGCCACAATGAGGACCAAGGTCAAAAACCAACTATCCAATCAATGTGTCAAAGGATATCACAATCCAAAGCGGGATAAGAATTACTCCAAATCAGAGTGCTATCATCTTCACCCCAACAAGGCTCCTGAGTGGTGGAGAGAAAACCAGGCTCAATGGAAAGAAAAGCAAAAGAAAACTCCAGACTCAGCTCACTTCCACGCCTTCTTGACAAGATGGATAGATTTGAGGATCGGAGTTGAGAATAATTTACTAATTGACAGTGGTGCAACGTCGCACATCTTCAACCAGCCAAAATTCATCACAACCCTGGAGCCATACAATGGAGAACATGTTACCACTGGAAAAGCTGGAGCAGACCTTCCCATCCAAGGGATGGGAATTGTCAAGCTAGAATGGAAGACTCACACAATCACTCTTTCCAACTGCCTGTACGTCCCGGACATTGTTGTCAACTTAATTAGCCCAGGAAAACTCATTGATCAAGGGTGCACACTCAAGGCTAAATCCGGACACTTTGAGATCAAAAAGGAGGGAACAAAAGTTTGTCAAGGCACAATCACCAACAACCTCTTTGTCCTCAATGCACCCCGCAAGGTTGGCAGTCAGCAATGCTACTCAACAAGTGCAGAGGACCCTAGGACCCTAAAAAATCTGCATTTGTCTTACGGCCACGCCTCACTTGGACGTCTTTGCAAGATCCAGGGAATACAATACACATCCAAAGAAAAAGACAAGTTTGAATGTAAAGATTGCCTTCTATGCAAGATTAGCAAGTCTCCCTTCAAATCTGTCTCAACGTCTGCTACAAAACCCTTTGATAGAATACATCTCAATATTGTGGGTCCAATTAATCCAGAATCTCATAGACAAGAAAGGTACTTTCTAACCATTGTGGATAATTTCTCTGGGTACCTCTCCGGCATTCCACTGGCTCGAAAGGATGAGGCAACTCCAATATTGATAGAAGTCATTGAGAAGCAAAAAATATCATTGGTTATTATCCGTCAATGGTTTGCTCGGATGGCGGAACGGAATTCATAAATAACAGGTTAGTAACATACTTCAAGGAGAATTTCATCAACCATTTAGTCACTGAACCCTACCATCCCGAACACAAAGGCAGAGCCGAAAGGGCCAACCGAACCGTTGTAGAAAGCGTAAGATCAACCCTAAGCTCAGCTAAGCTTCCAAGAAAGTACTGGTTGGAGATCCTCAAGTCCTGCTGTACTGGCCTGAACCAGATTCCCAAAGATGACCTCAAACAATCACCCTGGGAACTCATCAAGGGTAGCAGACTTCCCCTCAATCATCTTCAACCCATTGGCATAGCAACCATCATTCTGAACCAAAGGAGATCAAAGGGAGACAAGTTCCGCCCTAAAGGAAGAGAAGGAGAACTCATTGGCTATAACACCAACCTCCTCTCCTACAGAGTCCTCCTGCCTGATGGGAAAATCATCCAATCCAAGCACGTTAGGTTCCTGAAGAACTCAGTCAATGACCTAGGAATCAGTTTGACTGCAGACCTTGATTTCAATGTATCTGAACTGAATGAAGAACTTCCCACGGCAACAAGGGAAGATCCGGCACCCGGAATGAACTGCAGGGAATGCCCTGCCGAGGTGGACTCCTTAGATGAAGGTGATCCAGCCTTGGAAGCGGAGTCTAATACAAGCAATCTGACAGCCGAACCTGCCAACCCAGATGCAAAGCAAAGAGCCGCGGGTGTTGAGCAACCAGTACCTGCTAGAAGACCACTCCAAGACTGCTCACTCATCAAACCCCGCAGTGCTATGGATTTCATCATTACTTCAAGCCCAAGACCTTCAATCAAGCACGCCGGTGTGCCAAAAGCTTCAAGTGGGGGGGGCGATAAAGAAAGAGGTGGATCAATGCAAACTAATTGAAGTTTGGGAGGATTACAAAGGAGACACACCTCTGAACCCGCTCAATAAGGTATGGGTATTCAAAATCAAGGAAAACGCGCATGACGATGCGGTTATCTACAAGTCTTGGATCTGCATTAAAGGATTCAACCAAGTCCACGGACTTGACTTTGAGGAAACCTTTGCACCAACCGGCAAGATAGCTTCGCTCAGAGCAATCCTTCTGTATTCCCTGAAGAACAAGCTAAACATCAGACAATACAACGTAAAGGCGGCATTTCTCCATGCTCCCATAGATGAATAAGTAATTATCAAAACACCCCAAGGATGCCAACGCAAATGTCAATATCTGCGACTCAAGAAGAGCCTATATGGACTAAAAAAGTCTCCCAAGAACTGGTATGGGACACTTACAAGCTGGATCAAATCAGTTGGGTTCAAGGAGTCAGATAGTGACCCCTGCCTATACAAGTCCAAAGATAACAAATCCTTCCTATTCTTTCACGTCGAAGACCTAATCCTTGTGGGTGATGGGAACAATTTTGACAACAAGTTCAACTCTAGGTTCAAAAACTCACAAGCCCACAAACCAGACACCATACTTGGCATGAGATTTGAACGGACACCAGAGAGTATTCTCCTGAGCCAACCAAAACACATAGCGCACGGTTTAGAAGAACTCCGGTTTCTCAAATCCAGACCCTGCTTGACACCATTAATGGCACACTTACAACTATGTGAAGCATCAGACAAAGATTTTGACAAATTCAAAAAGCTCAACATAAACTACAAATCCGCCATAGGCCTTCTCAACTACATTGCGAGCCGAACCAGACCAGATCTCAGTTACTCGGTCTCTAGCCTAGCCAGGTCTCAAAATAAACCCGGACCGACCCACTGGAAGGAGCTCAAGCAAATTTGGCAATACCTCAATCACACCAAGGAGTGGAAGCTGACCCTCACCTACGACGATTCGAAGGGACCGCTAGAATGCTACAGTGATGCCTCCTGGGGAGAAGACCCCGCCAGTTGCAAGTCACAATCTGGTTACCTGTGTCTGTCCTTTGGCTCCCTTCTCTCCTGGAATAGTTACAAGCAGCGGAATATAACCTATTCATCCACAGAAGCTGAACTCAACCCGCTACTAGACTCCTTCTTAGAAGGAAAATGGCTTTGCCATTTACTGAAGGAAATCTTTCAAGAAGACATCCCGTCGTCCAATCACCTTGTTGACAACAAAGGGCTGGACAAAAAACTAAAGAAATTTGGCTCCAATGCTAAGACCAGACACATGGTCTCAAAACAAAAGGCCTTTGAGACAAACTCAAAGAAGGATCACTGACAGTACAACTGGTTGAAACTTCTCAGATGCTTGCAGACCCACTAACTAAGGCAGTAAATGAAAAACAGCCAACAAAGTTCACTGATCTTATTTTCAGAAAGGAATAGGCCGATCTCCAGTTAAGGAGAGTGTAGAGCTAAGAGAGTCATTAAGCCAAGAGAGTGCGCAACGGATCACTCTGCGGGGACTGAGATTCACCCAGCGGGTACAATCCCGCTGTGGATACTCCTGGGAGAGGGAGACGCGGTACTACCTAGTCCTCAGTTGTTTTCAGTCTCAATCAGAGAATTGGATCTTTGAGGGGTTCCTCCTTTCATCTTGAATCTTCTCATCCCGTTTTACTTCTCATCTCATTTTACCTCTACTTGCCTCGTGTCATATTTCTTCCTTACTTGTATCAATCCCCACAAACAATCCTTCACCAACGACAACCAAGGATCCTCAATCAGACAATTCATTCAACGTCTAACTGGCAAGATCTTCTATTCCAATTGAACGCCTTCAACGTCGACTCTCAACTCAAGAGTACATCATCTCTCGTCCAGACCACAATGCTCATCCTCCATCCAGCCACCCAATTATAACCAATCCGGGCATCTCAGTTACGGTGTTGGTATTTCTTCGCCATGATTATATCATTCTATTCATCCATTGTTTCTTATGATTGTTATGTTTCTCATGTGTTGGTTTCTCAGCTTTTTGGTCAGTCAATAAACTAAATTCACACAGTTATAGAAGGCAGGAACCTCCCTCCAGCAATAATCCCAATAGAACCTGACCCTGTGAAAGAAAAAGGGAAAGTCAGCAGGATATTAAGAGATAAGAAAGAGAGGGTACAATGAAAAGATATCAGACTATACTTAGTAAGATACAAAGGATAATCTGCAGACAAATATGAATGGTTACCAGAAAATAATATACCTGATGGACCAATACATCTCAAAAACTACAGAGCCAGCAAAAGGAACTGAAGCACATATGCAGTTAATTTTTTTCTCTCCCAGCTTCCTCCAGATTTTTTTCAGATATGGCCATATCTTGGAGTGGGGGAATGTCAGCTTGCTACTATTGCAGAGCAAGCTGCAAAAGTAAAAAAAATAACATTAAAATAATAATAATACAATGAACCTAAGAAGGAGTAGGAAAACCACAAATATTATTACAGAAATAGATTCTCCACCCAAAATTTAGTAGGGTCACTCACTGACCCCACCCTTGAAATCCAACTCCTTATATTTTTAAATAATTCAGGAAAGAAAAACCAAAATACTATGGCTCCATTATTGAGCTTTTTGGCTAATTAAATACTTCACACACATTTTCACATATAGGTTTCACACCTTAAATTCAGTCAGAATTGAGGTGTTGTGTATATTTTAGGAGTTATAGGCGGAAATGTGTTTTGTCACAATTCCCGCACGCAGCCGCGGCAGCCAATGCACCCGCGCGGGGCTGAGATACAGCCTTGTCACACCTTCAAGGTCGTGTTCGCAGCCCCAGGCCTCTGAAAAGTACGCAGCCGCGGGACTATGGGTTGACAGAGTGACAGGCAGCCTGAGAGGCTCAGGTGCCGCGTAAACATGCTACAACATACACAGTAACTTCCTACATATGTAATAAATGTTCCCGTGGATAGTAGACAGTCTAAAAATACATAATATTATATAAAAATACATAAATCGTCCTTATACATATTTTTTATTTATTATAATTCAAAGTACCAAGAATGTCGAAAATAAGACAATGACAACTTCTAAAAAAATATTAAAATACTTTAATATACCTTTATGAGAATTGCTAGACATCAATATCTTCGTGAAATACTAAGAAAACTAATGATGTAAAAATATTACATGAATTCACATGACTTATATTTTTAAGTAATTATCTTAGTAAATCAACTGGAACTCGAAAATAATAAGTAAAATCAATATTATGACTTTTTTATAACACATAATGAGAACTTACCTGACATCAAGATGTCGGTAGAAATGTCTATTTATATAATTATTAAACTACTGGGAAAATTTCCTAAGGATAATTAATTAAATAATACATAAATAAGACAGATTAGTGTTATTCACACGTCCTAATGTCTATTATAAAGTGGAATAATTCCCATACCCTGTGTAATTAGATGCTACCCGTGCTATAGCACCAAGAACACATAACAGAATACCTCTGGTTACCCTGCTAGCCTTATTGTCCGTCCCTTTGAGCACCTACAACCCTCAGAAGGACCATATTGGGACTCCAAAAGCTATAAATAAAGAGCTCTTTTGAGGATATTGACTGGCAGAGACCCAGTAATATTCATATCCAGACGCCGTGCCGAGGTAATAAAGTAATTATAAGAGATAATTAAGTGATTTACGGCAATGTCTGATCAGTAATATCCGTCCTCAAACCTCTATTTATCAATTAAAACTGCTGAAAAACCTTATAACCCCAGTATACAGGTTTAACCCATCAGTACACGTCTCAAACAGATACCCAAAGGATTTAATAACATACCAGTGAGTCTTATTATCCTTTCTTTGTCGTGGTAGCTTGGATACAAGGCCCTACCACTCCATTGTGTATTTTATATACATATTATCTTTGGGTAAAATATTCTTTAAACTAAAGAGCCCAAAGTAACCAGGACTACGTGTTTTCATACTGAAATCCCTGAAGAGAGGTGTTAAAGATCCCCAATATAATTGTGACCCCTCTATAAATATTCAATAATCAATTTATTCATATTGATTCAAAACAATAAACAATAACCAAACCACTTAACCTTGCAATAAGCTTAATCCAAATATTCTACGGATTTTTGCTGCATTTATTAAATAATATATTTATTATTTACTCTATGACCTCTGGTAGCTAAAGGATAGCAAGGGTCTTGGCATCCAGGAGGCTGACAGTTTTTTTTGGTGGGGCATGGTCTTGACTGCATTAATGAATTTCTGGGTAGCCCTGTGGTACTTGTATTGGTGGGTTGTTTGTTATCACATGCTTCTGACTACATAACTTGCTGTCTGGTGCTTGGATCTGGTTTTTGCTGGTAGCTTTTTTGGTTCTGGTTGAGGCCGTTCCCACTTTCTCCTGCCTTTACTGTTCCTGTATACTTCTTTTCAGCTGATGCCCCAGCTGCAACAACAGCGGGGCGCTGCTTTTTTTGTGCATGAGAGAACCAAGGCCCATTGGAGTGCATGGGAGATATTGGAGCAAGTGGAGGGTAGAAAAGATGGAAAGGAGTTAGGAAAGGAGTCAAGGAAGAGAGAAAGGACAGAAGGACCCGTCAAGCCAAAACTTGACTCATGCTGCCCAAAGCTCTCCAAACAAAGGCCTTCCTTACAAAGGCCTTCGTTGGACTCACAAATTCAGGAGAAGCCCCACTCAGCTCACTTCAGTTCATCATATAATTCTAAAGAAGCCAGGCCAAGCTAGTTGAGCAGTACCAAAAGGTATTTTTGGCTTTAATTACTTTTCCTTTCTCCATTCTCCTCCCTTGATCTGTATTTCTTCCTAAATTCCATGATGATCTTGTCTGACCTTTCCATTATCATCCCAAGTTGTCTTATTTCTATAAAATTTATTTAAATATACACAAGACTGCAATTAAGAATTTTATTTGAATCCCTCAAAGTAGCAAGAGTCCATTCTTGGTTGCAATAACTATTAAGAAAAAGAAAATAAGGTGTTTTCAGAGCAGAAAATGGAAAGTTCCAAGGAAAATGGTGGCAAGATCCAGGTTCAAGAATCCTCAAGCAATCTTACCAATGACAACTTCTTGACTAAGGCTAAACTGGTGAAACTGAATTGTCATGATTGGCACAACTGGGAGTTGCGGTTTCAGCACCTGTTGATTGGCAAAGGACATGAAGAACTCCATTAAAAGGAGTACATCAATGGCTGACAGGGGACAAAAATCTATCAAAAAAGGAAATATCATGCAATCAGCCTTTTTTATGAAGTGCTCAAGCATGAACTTCAATCAGAGATCAAGTTTTCTCAAAAAAATGATTTTGCTCTAGACTATCAGTCCCCTGATCAAGCATGTGGCAAGAAGTCAATCATTGTTGCCAGTGAGATGCTGTTCCAATTAATTCATCTTGCCTATGATCCTGGGATGTCTCTAAGGGATCATTTTGCTTGCTTCAAGAATCAATAGATGGATCTTGTCCAAACTATCCAGGGGAATCCTCCTGAGCTCTTGTTTCTGGATGTCTCTCAAGGCATGGCTGCAATACTGTTCCTTAATATTCTCTGTCAAAATTCTTCTCTATCCTTTCTGTTTCAATCTCCCTACAAACTGACACCTTTCACCCTCAACTAAGTGTGCAATCAAATCATGCTGGAAGACTCCAGGCTTTGTAGTGTCATATTTATAACCTTGGATTGGAACTTCTTTACGGGTTGCGCGCTCAGCAGTTGGGTAGGTCAGGGTCAGCATTTGGTGTGGGTTGGACCCACTCCAGGCGGGGCAGGCTTGCAACCCCCTCAGATGGAGCAGACCAAGTAATGGAGCCAACCCGACCAAGTACGCGGCGGCTAGTTTTGAAAGCAGGAGGGGGACTATTGTGGAATTATACACGCCAGGGAGGATGGCGCGGACCAATCCACGGATTACAGGATCCGCAGACCCGCGCGGAGGGATAAACCCGGGGGCCCTGAGGAGGAAGCAGCAGAGGGCCGCCCCATGAGAAGGAAAAACTGGAGGAATTTAACGGCGAAAGGGTTTGGAAAGATTGGGTGGTACGGGTTTGGGTTGGACTAGGGCTTCTTTCTTAATTTTGTTGTTAGGATTTCAGTTGTGCTTGTAATTAGGTTGGGTTGAGAGGGAGGACTTAAAACCCCAATCTGAACTCTGGGTTATCAGATTATCTCAGGGTATCTCATCACTTCTGATCATCAAAGGATCAGGAAAGGATTGAAGGGCAGGAATATACAAAATCATGTTCTTTATTCATCTTTTTCTTATAAATATCTCTTTTTCTCTAAGCCCACAAGCACACAACCTCCTTACAGAAGCTTGGACCCGTAATTTCCAAACTTGAGGACAACTTAGTGGATTATCTCCCTCTTTTTTCCACAGCGTGAATCTCACAATTTGGAAACCTCCCATTTTATTCATCCCACCAGCGCCAACTCATGTGCAGGGTCAAAACCATGCCATTGCTCCAAAACGGTGAAATCTCCATCATCACATCAAAGCTACACCTTGCCCCAGTCAGCTGTTTCCACCAAGAAACTTCCCCATGTGAAGAATCACAGCATTCAAAGAAATTTCAATCAGCTTTCTGAGGAGCTTAAGAGGCTACAGTCCCAACTGTCTCTCAAGGCAATTGATGAAGCCACCAAATCCTCTGAGAAAGATTTTTCCAAATTTCTCAGTGATGACCCCTCTGACCCCAAACTATGTGGCTTCCATGCCAACAATGAGGGGGCCTACAGCACAAATGGTTCTTCCAATTATTATCTTGAGCTAATCTATGAACCTGGTGCTTGTTGCTCAACTATATGCAATTTCTTGCTCCTTCAGGAGCCAACTCCTCTCACCAAGTATCTAAATACCTATGACAGAAAGGTACAAATAACTCATGTGGGGAAGCTCAACATTGGTGGGAAGCTAATCTATCCCATGTAATTTGCTCCTCAAGGTCCCAAGATCCTTGTCTTGGCCACTTAGTTGGAGGAACATTGGTTCAAAATCCTCCATCAACATTGCACTTTCCTTTTAAAACTCTCCAGAAAAAGTATCTTCCAATTTATTTGTCTTGGGAATCTCTATGTAGCCCACCCAAATTCACCTTGCTCTATGGCATCTTATTCCCTGACAATGACACATCACAAAGTTGAATGGCACCTGTTTTTAAGACATTCTTCAGATGAGTATTTGTGTTGTTTTTTCTCCCTTCACTCCATCACCAATCACAATTCTGAACTCTCTTCAGCCAATTAAAAATTCTGCAAGACGTGAAAAATAAAACTTTGGCCCCAATTAAACCTGCTGCCATTTTCTCCCACTCACTTTCATTGAATTCACCTTTAATTCCTCTAAATCACTCCACCCTCAAAGCATGGGATGGGTTATCTTCTGGTAATCATGCACAATTTCTCTAGTTTTAATTTTGTCTATGTTATGAAAAGCAATTCTAACTGGGAGTCTCACATTGTTTCCTACATCCAGGAGATTGAGAATCAAGTTGGTATTACCCCCACATTCCTTCACTGTGATTGGAGAGGCAACTTTGAGTCAACCAAGCTGGCTTTCTTTCTCCAGGCATGCAGAATCATACTCCAGCAGGGCCCGGCTCTTTTCCCACAGAAAAACAGGCTGGCAGAGAGGTGCAATCAGAAAATTCTCACAAAAATTTGATGCATTCTTGCTCAGTCAGCTGTTCCCATCTCCTACTGGCATGAAGCAGCCTGCTACCTGTCCACTCTCATAAACCTCCTGCCATCAAGGTCCATAAACCAGTCCTATCCAGTCAGCATGCTCACTGCGCACAATTGTACCATTGAGCTGTTAAGAGAGATATCTAATCTAACTCCCATTGGGCTGAAAGTCAAGAAACTCCAGCCAGCATTGTCCAAGATTCTACCCCAATTGTCTCCTCTTCTTTTCCTTGTATAAGAGCAATAATCTGAAATGGGCCAATTTCTCCACCCACTGAAGAAAAATGTCACCATAACTCAAGACTTCCTCCATCCTCAAGCCATTGTTGAGGATGGAAACCCTCTCTCCCTAAAGAAGCCACCAATGTCTCTTCCCCAGATCCATCTCACACCTCTCCTGATGACCCAAGCCAAGTCTGTCTCCCTCTGTGGTGCCCGGCCAATTATTCCCCTGTACCAAGCTTTGATACACCCCTCTCTAAATTTTTAACTGCAAATCCTTCCATCCCATTGGTCTCTGTTGAATCCTGTCTGTCCACCAGTCTGGAAGTTCCTTTGAAAACACCTTCTGCAGATCCTGTTGCACAAGAATCTCCCACCAAGCAATATTCCTACATACTGTACTCTAGAAAGGCGCTGCAAGATATCAGCAGCTCCCTGGATCCCTCTGCAAACCTCCTGGCGCAAACTTTCTCTGCTGCGAGGGCTTCCAATCATTCTGTCAATCTGGCAAACTTCAGCAACAGCAATGATGACAATGATGCCCTCCTGTTGCAGGTGATATCAATCAAGGAGGCGTTTGCTGACGCTTCTGAGCGCCCACTGTGGTTGGAATTCATGGCAGGTGAGATAACTTCTCTAATCAATTGAAACACCAGCACTCTGGTCCCTCCCCCCAAAGACAAAATTTTCATTGGTGGCATGTGGTACCTAGTTCAAAAAGTAACAACTTTGGAGAATTTTTTTGTTGCAAGTCTTGATGGTTGTGTTTCAACAACCACCAGAAGTATCCCCAACACTACATTGATACTTACTCTTCCATTGGTTGCACCAAATCTCTCAAGTCTCCGCTAGCAATTGCTGTCCAAATTCAAATGCAGGTATTTCAGTTTGACATGGAGAGGGCCTTCTTATATGGAAATATTGATGCAACTATAAATGTAGCCCAGGTGGCAGGTTTCAAAGTGCCAGTTAAGTAGAACTGGGTCTGGAGGATGAAAAAGTCGCTTTATGGGACAAAGGAGGCTCCGCAATGCTAGAAATCAAATTTTCCGCAACTCTGGAAAATCTAGGACTCACCCCATTGCAAGGTGACAAGTCTCTCTTTTTCACCAATAATAGACACATGATTCTGCACATAAACATAGACAATGGCCTCTTGGTAGGTCCTGATTGTGATCAGATTCTTACATTCCTTGATTGCATCAAGGAGAGTTACTCCATCTGTGTGCATGAGCATCCAGTGCAAAATCTTGGTTTCATTCTTGAATGACAGACTGATGGCTCTATTGTGATTCACCAGCATGGCTTCTGTCTGAAAAATTTACACAAGCTCAAGATGGATACGGCCAACTTGTTCAAGGCACCAGCCCCTCTGAACTTGCATCACCTCATTTCCTGCAACTCCCCGCCCTTCAATGCAAAGACTATGCAAAAGGCAATTGGAACTTTGATTTATCTGTTGGTCAACACTCAACCCAAAATTTACTTTGCAATCAAAATAATCTTGCGTTATTCTAAATCTCCCACCAAGGCTCATCAGAACATTGCAAAGTATCTGTTCTGGTATCTCAAGGGCACCCCATCCCTTGCAATTCACTTCAAGTGCGCAAAAGGCTTGGAGAAGGGGCTCTGTGGAGGGGAGGACTGTAGAAATCCCGCCTCTCTCTCTCTTTTTTCTACTTGAAGTCTGGCGCCTGCTCACTTTCCTGTCTCTGCTGTAAACACTTCATTCTTTCCTCAACTTCCATCTACCCTGTCTTGTTTCATCTTACTTCCACTGGGACTCTGTTCTCATCTTCCCTCAATGGGTCTCTGTTCACATTCTCTCTGCAACTGACCATCTTCTTCCTCTCACAACCCTGGTCTGAATCCTAAAATCTCTTCTCCTGACAAGATCAAACTCATAAATCACCATCTCCTCACTGCACCTCAAAGATTGTTTGGCTCTACTCCCTCAAGGCTGCTCAGCTCATCAACCCTGAGTCCTTCTTCAATCCTTGCCAACCTTCTTCTGCTGCATGACTTTTCTCATTTGGTGAGAAAAGCATTTTTGTCTGTGTCTCTGTTATCTCATTTTTCTGATCAAACTTTTGTTCTAGTTTCCTGGCTCTTCTTTTCCTTTCTTCTTGTGGCCTTCTACTTCAAATTGTGTCACCTCAAGTCCATTGTCATTTGGGGTAGGGTCCTCCCTTTTTCATTCTGTTTTATTTGATCTCTCATCTTTGTTTGAATTTGTAAACGCCTTCCGCGTCCATTCTGGTTTTGATGTTTTAAAAATAATTTCAGAATCAAATTATATGACAATGAACAGTCAAAATTAAGACGCCTTGCCAACCCCAGATCAACAGAACCAGATGGGGATTGCAATAAACATGGACAACATAAATCCAACCATCCTCAAAACCACAATTGAAGCCATTCCAATTCTCACCAAGGACAACTTCACCATATGGAAAACTCAGATCAATACCCTGATGAGTCCGGCTCAGCTCAAAGACGCCATTTGATCAGATTCCAAGAGTCTTTCACCCACTGACAACTCCATTCTGACCTTGATCCTCATCTCAAAGCTATTGTCCTTGGTCCACACCAAACTGATCACTGCCCAAAACAAGGAAAGTGCTAAAGAAATTTGGAAGGCCATCCTCAAACACTTTGTGTCTTCTCAACTGTTGAATTGATCCAGAGTATGCAGTCAATTCTCCTCCATATCCTTCAAAAAAAACAACATCCAATCCTTTATTACTGAATTGAAGACCGGTGTCAACAAACTTCATGATATTGGAATTGTTCTTCCTATTGAAATTCTCACCTATAAGATCCTAGACAAGCTTCCAGACTCTATGAAGAATATCAAGCAGAAAATTACTCATTCCAACGTCCAATCTGAAATTAATCCCAACGCCGTTCTCAATCATCTCAGAATTCAAATCAATGAACAGAGAATGAACAACAGTGCATCCTTTGGACCTCAACAACTGGCCTCTCTCTTCACTGGAGCCTTGGTAAAATGCAAGCCAAAGAAACACAATAACATGGCTAATCACCCCAAGCACAAGTGCTAGATGCTGTATACCCACCTTTGGCCCAAGAACCCAACTAAGCCAATTCAACAGGACCCTGAGACCTACGTTAGCTTTCTATCTGTGTCCCTTCCTCCTGTATCCTTGAAATTTGTCCTGGACTCAGGATCCTCCAATCACATGATTTCTGATCCTGATCTTTTCTTGCAACCATGCTCTGCAGAAGAAGGAATGATGAATACAAGCTGCAGCAGGCATTGACTTGAAGTAAAGGGCAAGGGAGAAGTCCTCCTCCAAAACAAGCGCAGCAAGATCTGACTGAAAGATGTTCTACTTGTCCCAAATCTGTCTACCAATCTTTTGTCCCTGAGACAACTTCTCCATGACTAGTACACCATTGATTTTCAACCTACTTGTTTTTCCCTGTTTAAAGATGGGAACTTGCAATGAAAGGTGCCTATTACAATCACATTCCCTGCCTTAGGTTTCTGCCAATTTCTCCAGTCATGATCACATATCCTATGCCAAGAATTTTCACAAATCCCTGGGACATGCTAGCTACCACCAAATACAACACAAGTTAATCCTGCATATAAAAAAAGGCTCTTACTGTGAATGCTGTGCTGTTTTAAACATCAACAGAGGATACTTTCATTCTTAAAACTGCACTGCTGATTGAGTATTTCAAGAACTACATCTTGACACAATTTGACCTCTCCCTACCTAAAAAAGGGTCCATCAGTATCTGATAACTGTAGTCAACGCATGCTCATGGTATCTTGAATCCATTCACGTTGTCAGCAAGGATCTCATACCCGAAACCCTTATAGAAGCCATTAATTTGGAAGCCAAACATCTAGGCTACTACCCCTCTATACTTCACTTGGATCAAGGAACTGAGTTTCTCAATTCCAAGATGTCTTCCTTCTGCAAAAAAAACCTTATTCAACAACGCTTTGCTGATGCCTATACCCCTCAACTCAATGGTCTGGCGGAAAGATTCAATCAAACAATCATTGAATCAATTTGTGCCACTCTGAAGGATTCCAATCTTCCATGAAATATCTGGAATGAAGTTGCTGTTGCCAACTCCATGTCCCACAACTAGATTCCCACTCACAAGAGAAAAGTAACTCCATACAAGTAATTCAAGAATCACAAGCTTCCTTTGTTGTATTTTCATCCACTTGGAACATGCGTATCATATCTCATCCTCCCCAATTCCCCTGGCTCCAAACTTCTTCTGCCAGGAAACATTGGACACTTGATTGGATATAACCCCAAGATTCAGTTTATTGCATCCTTACCCCTTCAGGGATGATAGTCAACACAAAGCTTGTACAATTTCTTGACACTGCTTTGAAAACTCTGAAAACCTTCTCCGCTGACAAGTGGTTTGCTAAAGAAAAAAAAATTCCTCAAAACCCAACTCTACCTTCCCCGGAGGAACTCTTCAAACCTGAAGATGAAGACATTCTCAATTTTGATTTGCAAACCAAACCACCAACTGATCTCAGCCGCAGCTCAAATCAAGAACCAGAAGCTGAACCTTTGTCCTACAGTGCACCTCCCACATGCATCCTCAGTGAGCAAACGTTGGCCATGAAACCTGTCAAATATAGCTACCACACTGATCACCTGGATCCAATTAAGGTTCAAGCTGCCAAGCAAGTTGAGCTGGACTGCATTGACTCCCACAAATTGTGGTAAGACACTTCTGTCATTCCTGATTGCTGGCTCTCCACTGTGTGGGTTAATCACAGGAAGCCTGCCACAAAATTTACGCCTGGAATCATAAAGTCCCATCTGTGCATCCAAGGATTCAAGAAAGAACCAGGGATTGACTACTCCAACACCTTTGCTCCAACTGGAAATTTTTCCTCCTTACTTCTCCTCATGACTCTAGCCATTGACAAATGCCTACCCATCAAGCAGTTTGAATTTAAAAGCGCCTTCCTGTTTTCTCCCTTAGAAGAGGATATATACATTAAAACTCCCAAACAATCCAGCCAAAGTAGCCCCTTTCTCAAACTTAAGAAGTCCCTTTATGGCCTCAAACAAGCTCCAGCCAACAGGAACCAAACTCTCACCTCCTGGTTTGAAGAAATTGGCTTCCAACAATCAACCTCTGATGCCTGTGTCTACATCCACAAGAACCAAGACTCCTTTATCTCCTTCCATGTGGATGACCTCGTGGTTGTTGGGAAGGTTGACTATTTTGAAGAAACTTTTCTGAATTGCTTCCCAAACTCCTCCGCTCACAATCTTGACACACTGCTGGGGATGAAGGTGGAGTTTGACGGCTCCTCTTTTGCACTATTGCAGCCTGATTTTATCAAAAAAGGAGTTGAACTTCTCTACCTATCCAAGTGACAATCCATCAGAACTCCCCTTACTCCCAATTCCCAGCTTACTTCTGCCTCAGACAAGGATGTCAAAGAGTTTGAAGAACTGGGTTTCAACTTTGAAAAAAAAACAGGAATTCTGAACTACTTGTCCAGTTGATCTCATCCTGACATAGCCGCTGCAGCGTCTATTCTCTCCAGGTTCAATCACCAACCCAGCATTCAGAAGTGGAAGGAAATATTTCACTGCTGGAAGTACTTCAAGTCCACCTCCAACCACAAGCTTGTCCTTTGCCCCTCTCCTGCTGACAAAACCCACATTCAGATGTTCACCAATGCAACATTGGTCGATGACCTGGAAACTCAAACTTCTCAGAGTGGAACCATCCGATTCTGGAAAATCTGCCCTGTCATATGGACAAGCAACAAGAAATGGAACATCACTCTATCATCAAACAAGTCAGAACTGAATGATCCATCTGATGCAGTCCAGGAAAACTTCTTGATGAGTCACCTCATTTCTGAATTGTGGGGCATGCAGCTGAAACCAACTCTGTTCCATGTGGAGAACAAAGGCTTGATCAAAAAAGTGAATAATTTTGGCTGCAATGCCAAAACCAAACACCTTTACATCAAGGTGAAACTCATTCAATCTCTTCTTTGCAATCATCAAATGGAAATCAACCTTATTCCTTCCTCCGACATGATTGCTGACCCTCTGACAAAAGCCGCCAATGCTCAGTCTCTATTGCTTCTAACCTCCAAATCTTTTGACTTTCCAATTCTTTACTCATCAAATGATCCTGGGTGTCAAAATCTTGCCTCTCTCTCTCTTTTTTCTACTTGTAGTGTGGTGTTGTCTCAATTTCCTGTCTCCGCTGTAAACACTTTATTCTTGCACCAACTTCCATCTACATGTCTTGGTTCATCTTACTTCCACTGGGACTCTGGTCTCATCTTCCCTCCATGGGTCTCTGTTCACATTCTCTCTGCAACTCACCATCTTCTTCCTCTCACAACTCTGGTCTGAATCCTACAATCTCTTCTCCTGACAAGATAAAACTCATAACTCACCATCTCCTCACTGCACCTCAAAGATTGTTTGGCTCTACTCCATCAAGGCTGCTCAGCTCATCAACCCTGAGTCCTTGTTCAATCCTTGCCAACCTTCTTCTGCTGCATGACTTTTCTCATTTGGTGAGAAAAGCATTTATTTCTGTGTCTCTGTTATCTCATTTTTCTGATCAAACTGTTGTTCTAGTTTCCTGGATCTTCTTGTCCTTTCTTCTTGTGGTCTTCTACTTCAAATTGTGTCACCTCAATTCCATTATCATCTGGGGTAGGGCCCTCCCTTTTTTCCTTCTGTTTTCTTTTCTCTCTCATCTTGTTTTGAAGTTGTAAATGCTTTCTGCGTCCAGTCTGGTTTTGATTTTATAAAAATAATATAAGAATCAAATTTTTAACCCAATCAATGTTATTGAAGGAAGTAGAGAATCTTCCCTGGACATGAACTCTGTCAATGAAGATTTCAACTTACCACAAAAATGGAATCCCAATATGAAGATTCATCATGTCTCTGAAGCTAAAACCTTGAACCTAAAACCTTCTGCCATTAAAATTTACACTTCTGGCAAAACAGCCTATGGAACTGGCCTAATCCAAGGTTCCCCAGTGAGGTTCATCTTAGATATTGGAGCCTTTATTTGGAAAAGCAGTATCCAAATTGGAAAATGAACTTATTGCCAGTGCCTTGGACTAAGTTTAGCAGTTGTAACTCTTCCCTGAATTCTATTGGAGTATGCTCTTCTGATATCATACTCCCTCACTCTAAAGGGTCAATCAAACTGAAAATTGAATTTTTAGTGCTTCAAAATGGATTGTGTGATTAGTTCATTCTAGGAAATGATTCTCTTTTCTTGTATGGTATAGATGTATTTCAAAGTAAAGGTAGATAATTTATCATAGGAGGAGATTGGAAAAAGAAGTTCCAAATATCCCATGTCAATTCTCAGACTGCTGATTCAACCTATCAGAAACCCTTTTAAACCTTTATTAAAGAATACAAATCCCAAGAAGCCTTGAATTATCTGCTCAGTGAAGACCAAAAACAGGATATTCTAAAATTTTGCTTTGAAAACCTGAAGGCTTTCCGTACCAAGGACCTCCCCATTGGTAACATCAAAGTACATGATTTGATTCTAACCTTGACCATTAAACCTCCTTACCCTCCAAACCTCAGGATACCAGCTTACCCTTCTGGTCCAAAGTCTAGAGAAGCTCTAGAAACTCATATCCAAGAGCTAATTGACCTACAAGTTTTAAGGAAAGTAGGACATAATGAACAAGTGGACATTAAGACTCCAGTAAACAAAGCTTCAAAAAATGATAAGTCTTGAATGGTTGGAGACTTTAGGATGCTGAATGACTATACCCAAGCTGACTACTATCCTATCCCAAGGATTGAACATGCTTTGAAAAACCTTTCAAAGGCTAATTATATCACTACTATGGATATGCTGAAGGGCTTTCACCAGATACATCTCAGCCCTGATAGCCAGAAATTTATGAGAATTATATTTCATTTGGGAATTTATGAGTATCTAAGGACTCCTTTTGGTATCAAAAAGGCTCCTTCTTGCCTCCAGAGGATAATGGACACAGTCTTAGGATTATTCATCAGACAATGATGGATGATTGTATAAATTGATGATATTATCATTTACTCTGATTACTGGAATACACACATGAATCAATTAAGGCTAGTCCTTAAAACTATCTCTGCTGTGGGATTGAAATTATCAATGAAAAAGTGTAACTTTGTTTATGGATAACTCAGAGCCTTAGGAAATATTGTTTATGGACTAACTATAACTGCTGACCAAAGCAAGATAGCAGATGTTATGAATAGGCCCATTCCCAAGAATAAAACTGAACTTCTATCCTTTTTCAGTTTTTTCAGTGACTTTAGGAATCAAATACCTAAGTTTTCCCTTCTTACCAATTTTTTGTATGAAATCTGCAACAACAACCCCTTGTTTGAGATGACTCATGAAAGGCTGAAAAATGATGAAGAACTCAAGATGGCTATGACTACACCTTCAGTGTTGATTAAACCAGATTACTCTAAACATTTTAAGCTCTATATGGATTCTAGCATGGAAGGGCTAGGAGCTGCTTTACACCAAGAACTCATGGAAGATGAAAAGTTATTGGAGGAACCTATACTCTTCATATCCAGACAACTTCAGGATACTGAGAAAAGTTATGGGGAAAGCCAAATATAGTGTCTTGCTTTATTTTGGGCCCTGGAGAAACTCCATTATTACTTGGAAGGAACCGATTTTAGGCTAATTACGGACTGCAATGCTTTCAGGAATCATTGAATATGAAGACTTGTACTAGGTGCATGCTAAGTTGGCAGGTAGCCATACAACAATATACTGGACAGATGACTATAGTTCACCAAGCTGGAGATAAAAATCAGAATGTTGATGGTTTAAGCAGAAATGCTCTACCCAATGATCCAAGAAATCCTGCTCATTATCCAGAGGACAATGACATATATTTCTGGTAATAAACATTGATATGCTTGTTATTGAAGCTCCTCTTCTAGGAATACACATTTGTGAACTCAATGAACTCCTGTTCAACCCAATCAAACAGGCTTACAGCTCTGAAATGAAGACTCTAATCACCATTATGGAAAGTGCCTCACCACCATCTGAACTAGTTAAAAGTTTACCTGAACTTCTCCTAAAGCCTTAAAAAGCTGGAAGATTCACCATATGGGATTTTTTGGTATACTACAGGCATCAAAATTCAAGTGTTATAGTCCTGACCAAAGAAGAGCATATCAAACTTATCCTAGCTCAGTGTCATGACAACTATTCATCTGGTCATTTATCTACTGATAGAACCCTGGATAAATTCAAAAAAACTGCTTGGTGGATCAGTTGGAGAGACTCCACAATCCAGTATGTCTCTAGCTGTGAAACTTTCCAGAAGTCAAATAGGACTAATGGAAAAAGGTTTGGTCTCCTTCAAAAGATCACTGAACTCAAGAAAAGGTTGAAGATTATCAACATGGAATTTTTAACCAAAAACCCCCTGGAGGAGCTTATTCCTATAACTCAGTCCTAGTAATAGTAGATTGGTTTTCCAAAAAAGCAAAGTTTCTACCTAACAATAAGGAGGATACCTCCATGGAAGTAGCATTGCTATTCTGGAATAGACTCATAGCTGACTTAGGAGATCCTAAGATTATTATCAGTGATAAAGAACCCAATTTTACCTCTGAGTTTTGTAGAAATCTCCATGACATGACAGAAACTACCTTAGAATTCTCTACAGCCTATCATCCCCATACAGATGGACTAGCTAAAATAATGATCCAGACCTTAGAAGATATTCTTAGAAGTTTCTGTTTCCTTGGTCTAGAATACAAGAATACTGTTGGTTACTACCATGATTGGTTTAGCCTTCTAAAATCACTAGAAATGGCTTATAATAGTAGCAAACACTCTACTACTAAGGAAGCACCCAATATATTGGAAAGAGGATGGATTCCTAAGTTACCCACGGGTAACCTCAACCAGCAGCTGATCAATATTCATCCAAAATCACTTGATTTCAAGAACATTATTGATGCAGCCAAAAAAAGATGCTGCTAAGTGTGTTCAACATGCTGTTCAATACAACCAACAGAGATGGGATAAAACTCACAAAGAACCTGATTTCAAGATTGGTGATCAAGTCTTAGTTTCTACCACCAATTTTACCAACCTAGCTGGAAACAAGAAGCTTAGAACCGCTTTTGTTGGGCCCTTTACCATCAAAAAGCTACATGGTAAGAATGCTGTAGAAGTAATCCTCAGTGATGAACTTTCCAGGAAACACCCTGTCTTGCCAGTGAGTCTCATCAAACTCTATCATCCTAGAGAAGGGGAAAATACTAATTCAGCAGAAATATCTGTTGCAGAGGATCCTGAAAAAGAAAAAAAAGGGAAAGTCAGAAAGATCCCCAAGGATAAGAAAGAGAGGATCAACAGAAAATATTTTAGGCTTTAACTGGTCAGGTACAAAGGAGAGTCAGCTGATAAGGATGAATGGTTGCCGGAACACAATATTCCAGATGGACCTATACACCTGAGAAATGACAGAGCCAGCAGGAGACATTAGACCCAAATTTGTTTTCAGATATGGACATGTCTTGGAGTGGGGGAATGTAAGCTTGCTACTATGTACAGAGCAACCTGTCAAAGTAACAAAAATACAAAATAAAAATAAATTAATAAAATATAAAGAAGGAGTGGGAAATACACAAATATTATTGAAGAAGTAGATTCCGCACCAAGAATAAGGTAGGCTTGCTCACTCACCCCACCCTTGAAATATAACTCATTCATATTTTAAATAATTAAATAATAATTGACCAAAACATCATGGCACTAATATGGCACCTTCTGGCCAATTTAATATGTCACATATATTGTCACGTATAGGTTTCAAACCTAAACTTCAGTCAGAATGGAGGTGCTGGTTATATTTTAGGAGTTACACATGGAAATGTGTTATGTCAAAATTCCCACTGTGGTGGTTAATTATAGACACAGAGGCAAGTGGGCTCACCACTGGACATTTTTATTGGAGCAGCTCAGCTTTGGGTGCGAGTCCACAGTAAAATAGGCTCAGAGAAGCGCTTTGGCGGACTGTCTATTCCGGAGTACAATAACTGAGGGCTCCGCATTCTTGCGGCGCGCACCTTTTGCAGGCACAATGACATGAATGGGCCAGAGTTTTTGCATTTTGCGGACATTGTGCAGTCAAACATAACATTACCTCCGCAGAGGGGGGTTTAATAATGCTGAAGAAGGTGATCAAAGCTAAGAAGTAAGGATTAGCCCAATTATGGGATAAGCACCAAGATTTCAGAGAGCTGTGTGGCAATGAACGCTAAATTCTAGGAGGCGGCATGCGGATTGTTGGGGATTCCTAGTTATTCCGCATGCGGGATTGGGAGTGATCCGCTAGGGAAGATTGAGAAGGATCTGTTGTTAGAAATTCATTGGTGCGACTCAAATGTTAGGGGGAATTGGAAACAGGATAACCAAATCTACTTCAAATCATTGGATTGGGTAAGTATTGGACTATTGTTAAGCAGGATTGGTGCAAATGCAGGGAGGCAGTGGGAAAAGGGTTCTTTCATTAGCTGTTCATGTTCCTTTTTTGGAGTAGAAAAGGTGGGTCAGTGCAGATTGCAAGGAGACAAGTGGGGTCTTTCATTTTTGGCTTGAATTATTTTGTTTTATATATAAGTAAGCTTTTCTTGAGTTTTATAAAGAGGAGGGGAGTTCATTATCATTGAAGTTTACCTTTATGGGAGATTACCATGGCAAATTATATTGTTATTCTTTTCTTCTGCTACTTTGAAGTGTAGTCACCAGAAACAGGTCTTGGAGGTCATATATAGGGAAATAGTTCAAGTGTGGAGCTTTTTGGGGAGTCTATCTTGTTTATTACTATTATTTAATTGCTAGTTAAATTTAGCGGTGTGGTGCTCCAAAACCTAACCTATAGCCATCAGACTCACTTTTCTAGTATAAGGACAGCCCCAAGCATCAATCAGACCTCAAAATTGGATCCTACACCAAAAATAACCCCTAGTCACTCGGCCAAAGTACCCCCCTATCTCTCATGGTTTAGAAGATACAGCCCAATTCAACCCTGGTCTACCCATACCCCTACCAGGTGTCACAGACCAGTGAAAGTCATGGACATACCTTGGATACCTTCAAGTACATACCCCATACAGTACAACCATACAGCACCAAACAAACCTGCAGCAGTATACATAATTAATATATGCAAGGCACTGCATGAAGGACCAAACAAATGATCAACCACCACTATACAGAAGTAATTTATGCAGGGGGCACCTGTATCAATGCAGCACAGCAATGCATGCAAGGGTGTACATGCATGTAGATCCTGCACAGCCTCCTCCTCTGACCAGCCAAAATGCCTCATGAACTGTATTCACTGTATCAGGGAGACCCTCAGGGGCAGCCCTGAGGGTAGGATTTTCTATAAATAGAGGGCCTCTGTCCCCCATCCAGGTCCCATCATCAGATCCCCCCAGGTTCCCAGCCTGAGGAGGTCACCCCTTATAAAAGATACTAAGCCCTTATAAAAGAATACTAAGCCCTTACAAAAGAATAGTAAATCCTTATAAAAGAATAGTAAACCCTTATAAAAGAATAATAAACCCTTATAAAAGATATCAAGCCCCCCTATAAAAGGAATTCTTAACCACCATCAACCCTTACCATCATCTTCTACCATAACCCATATTTTTCCCATCACCCATACTTTTCTCATAACCCATACTTTCCCCATAACCCAGACTTTTCCCATAACCCATACTTTTGCCATAACCCATACTTTTGCCATAACCCATACTTTTCCTATAACCCATACTTTTGCCATAACCCATACTTTCTCCATAACCCATACTTTTCCCATAACCCATACTTTTGCCATAACCCATACTTTCTTTATAACCCATACTTTTCCATAACCCATACTTTTCCCATAACCCATACTTTTCCTATAACCCATACTTTCCCCATAAACCATACTTTTTCCATAGCCCATACTTTTTCCATAACCCATACTTTTTCCATAACCCATACTTTCTCCATAACCCATACTTTTTATCATAACCCATCAGTTCCCCCCATCCTCCCCTCCAGGGACCACCATGCCTCCTAGGCACCCTTAACCCATACTTTGACCATACTCAACCCATTATCCCATAACCCATACTGTAAAAATCATCAATCCCATAACCCATACCATCACCATCCACCATCAACCACCACCATTACCCTTGACCATCCACCACCAACCACCACCATTACCCTTGACCATCCATCATCATTACCCCATATTTTTTGACCATGGGCCAACCCAATAACCCATACTTTTGACCATCCAACACCACCATTATTTACCCAATACCCCATACCTTTGAACATCACCACCATGTCCCCATAACCTAAACATCATCATCATCATCCACCATCACCATCATCACCATCACCAATCATCATCATCACCCATCATCACCATCATCATCCATCATCATCATCCATCATCATCATCCACCATCACCATCATCAACCATCATCTTCATCCACCATCACCATCATCAACTACCATCATCACCTACCTCATCCATCATCATTCATCAACCATCATCAACCATCATCATCACCTACCTCAACCATCATCATCATCATCAAGCATCATCAACCAACATCATCAGTTATCAAGCATAGTCTCAACCATTTCAGCTTTATCACTCAACACCTGTAACATCAAGGGAGTATTCATCAGTAACCAATAAAACAACATAAAGAATATATAAAGGATAAGACTAGAGAAAGGATTCTTCCCTTACTCAGCTTCTATCCACCAGGTCACCTATCTGTTCCACCATTTCTTCCTTATCAAGCTTGAATACATTGATCCTAGGTCTGATAGAGACTACTATAGTAGCAACTCTATTTGAAAAATCATCCACCAATCTCTTTTATTTTATTGTTGTGAGACTACTATAGTACTTAGAGCGGCAGGCAATTCAAAACCACCCTTAGTCTTCATCTATCTTATTAGTAGTTGTAGTACTAAATTCCCCCTCAAGTGACTGCCAGCAAGCTATTTGCTAAAACTTTTTACCCAATCCCAAAGGAGTCTCCACAGCGGTTTCCCGCTTAAGTGCCAAATTGGAGTTTGATTAATAATTGCAGAGGTACAGGAGTGTGACTCAAGGGGTGGTGGGGTTTCCAGAACTTGGAGTAAGATTGTTGGGGAGAACTTTATATTGTTGTGGGGAATTTACAAAACACACAATCTCTTTCCTCAAATTGGGGGCTGGCCGGGAAACATCCTTTCTCTTTTATATTACCTGGTACCATCTGCACAGATATTTTTTTATTATTTTTTATTCTTTCTTTTGCAACAAGATGATTGGAGATTTCAAGTCCAGTTTGGTTGATTCACTTCCAACTCACCAACAGGAAACTGGTAGTGCGCCACCGGAACAAAGCACTCCTTGTCAGACCGCCAGTCTGGCGGGGCTGCCCCAGAGAGTGGCCATGGGGGGGATGAACGTATGAGGCACTCAAGATGCCGGAGGAGCGGCAAGGGAGCAGAGAAAAAATTAGGCCAAGGGACTACCGAGAAGTTTGCTTTTTTCCAGAGGATGTTCACCAATTCCTGGAACATTTCAAGAATGTGGCCAACAGCAAAGGTGTGAATGATGTCAAATTTGTCTGGCAAATAGTCAACTTCATTCTGGAAGAGGAGGGCCTGCGGGACGTGGAGGATATGGAGGGTTAGGGAGAGTGGGATTGGGCAAAGTTGCGGGAGGAAATAGTGGAAAAATGGGGGTCACGGGAGCAGAGGTTCTGCAAAGTGGATTTCAAGCGTCTTGCAACCAAAACAGAAAAGGAAGGAGGTGTTTCCTTGCAGATGTTGTTCACTGTGTATTGTTCCTCATTTGATTGCATTTTAAAGTACCTTGTCTGCAAAAGAATTTTGGCGGAGCATACTGGCTCTGTCAAGAGGACCTTTATGCGGGGGCTTAGCTCCAAGTAGCCCAGAAGGGTCCACAGAAAGCTTTACAACAGAGGATTAATTTGTAGGTTTCAGGACGGAGGGGTAACCCTACTTCCCGAAATGAAGGACATCTGTCCGGCGGTCATAGGAGAGTTAGACTTAGCAGTACTTATGGAGGAAGACCCTAAGGGTTTGGAGAAGAAGGATGTGCAGTTAAAACGGGTAAAAGGGCCGGTAAAGCCAAAGGAAACTGCTGAAATGACAGAGATTTTGAACAAAATGCATCTTTTCTTGCAGAAAGATATAGCAAAACCAGCTGAAACAGTCTCCAAACCACCTAAAACAACATCTAATGCGCCAAATCAGGAAAAATCAAGAGCTCTTCCAAGAAAAAAAGGTGAACCTTGCATCTTCCAATGCTATTACTGCCAGGAAGATGGCCATCTTAAAAGGTTTTGTAAAGATCTGAGTGCTGACATACGGAGAAAGATATTTAAGACAGATGGAAGGGAATTCTTCTACCCTTCAGGAGAAACTATACCCAATATGCTGGATCAACGTTTGCCACAAGATCTGGCTTGAGCAGAAGCGGAGAAGAAAGAAGCTAAAGCTTCAGCGGGGTACACTTTTCCTTTAAATTGGGAAACCCAGAAGTTTTGGCGGAGGTTAGAGCTGTTTGCTCCAATGAAAAGAGAATGGACCTTGATGGTCCAATTCTTGCAAAATCACTGGAGCAGGCAGGTGTAGTCAAAGTGGGGAGATCCCGCAGGAGGGCAAGAGAAGTAGCAAGGAGAATTTGCGGAATGGACCACCCGGTTTCACTAACTTAGAAGGAACTAGCGGTGATCTTGCCAGTACTGGCGGAGGAAATGGTTGTGGTCTTCAAGCAGTTTTGGGGGAATAAGGAGGACAACCCAAAACCCAGGGAACTGGCAATGTTTGGTTCTCTCAATGCAGGGGGGATGTTTTAGGAATCAGCAGTGCTATGATGTTCCTTTTGGGATATTTGGAAATGCAGATTGGAGGCAAACAGTGATGGGAAATGGTTGATAGTGGTTCAATGTTAAATTTCCTTCCATTGAAAGTGGAAACCAACATGGGATTGTTCCAAAACAAGACAAAAATTAGGTTGCCAAATTTAGGAGGTTTTGAATGCGTGGTCAAAGGGGTGGTGGAGAAAGAAATGATGGAAGTGGCAAGGGTATCAGTTCTGCTATTTTATTTGGTAGTAAGTGGGTCAGAGGTCATACTTGGTAGGACATTCCTTTTTGCCTTGCAGGAATCTCTTGGCTTCTGTCCAGATACTAGGAAGGAACTCCATACTGTCAAGGAATCCTTGGTGAAAAGCTGCAAGACAACCATCTGTTGGCCTGAAAGTGGCAAATTCAAACATTGGAAAAACTGCCCTCTTGCAGAAGGCAGCAACAATTATTTAGAAGAGGATTTTTAAATTTTGGCTGTGTGACCTGTGCGGGGAAGGCTCCATCCTTGCGCAGACAGTTGACAGATAAGGAGCAGGGAGAAGGAACTCCCGTATTGCTTTTCAATGGGCTTTGGGCAGTATGGAGAAGAGCAGGAATGGGTGCAACAATGATGGGAGCGGAGATAGGATCAAAAGTGAGTCCTTGCTTGTATGCGCCTCCAATGGGTATCAGCACAAGCAGCTACCCTTGTTCCACAATTGTGAGCAACCCCAATTTTGCTGCAGTTAAACAATTACAAATAGAGGAGACAACCAAGGGATCAAAGTTGGTTGGGTGCAGGTCTCTGGTAGAAAATACAAAACGGTTGCCAAGAAGGTCCAACCGCAGAATGAGCCAATGCTGCAAGACCTCAATAAACCAATGAGGCCTATTTGTTGGTTTAAGGACCCTTATGAGTTGACTTTGACACTTGCTTTCAGATTGCTACTATTGCAGAGCAAGCTGCAAAAGTAACAAAAATAACATAAAAATAATAATAATACAATTAACCTAAGAAGGAGTAGGAAAAACATAAATATTATTAAAGAAATTGTTTCTCCACCCAGGATTAGGTAGGGTCACTCACTGACCCCACCCTTCAAATCCAACTCCTTATATTTTTAAATAATTAAGGAAAGAAAAACCAAAATACTACGGCGCAATTATTGAGCTTTTTGGCCATTTAAATATTTCACACACATTGTCACGTATAGGTTCCACACCTAAAATTCAGTCAGAATTGAGGTGTTCTGTATATTTTAGGAGTTACAGACAGAAATGTGTTTTGTCACAATTCCCGCACGCACCCCCGGCAGCCAATGCACCGGCGCGCGGCTGAGATACAGCCTTTTCACCCAGTTGAGGTCGTGTACGCAGCCCCAGGCCTCTGACAAGTATGCAGCCGTGGGACTACGGGTTGACAGAGTGACAGGAGGCCTGAGAGGCTCCGGTACCGCGTAAACATGCTACAACATACACGGGAACTTCCTAAATATGTAATGAATGTTCCCGTGGATAGTAGACTTTCTAAAAATACATAATATTATATAAAAATACATAAATAATCCTTACACGTATTTTTTACTTGATATAATGCAAAGTACCAAGAATGTCGAAAATAAGACAATGACAACTTCTAAAAATATATTAAAATACTTCAATATACTTTTATGAGAATTGCTATACATCAATATCTTTGTGACATACTAAGGAAAATAATGATGTAAAAACATTTCCTGAATTCACATGACTTATCTTTTTAAGTAGTTATCTTAATAAATCAACTGGAACTCAAAAATAAAGAGTAAAATCAATATTATGACTTTTACTCCAGTTATATAATACATAATGAGAACTTACCTGACATTGAGATGTCCGTAGAAATTTCTATTAAGATAATTATTAAATTACTGGGAACATTTACTAAGGATAATTAATTAAATAATACATAAATAGGACAGATTAGTGTTATTCACACGTCCTAATTTCTATTATAAGGTAGAATAATTCCCATACCCTAAGGAATTAGATTCTACCTGTGCTATAGAACCAAGAACACATGACAGGCTACCTCTGGTTACCCTGCTAGTCTTAGTGTCCGTCCCTTTGAGCACCTACAACCCTCAGAATGACCATATTGGGACTCCCAAAGCTATAAATAAACAGCTCTTTTGAGGATATTGATGGGCAGAGACCCAGTAGTATTCATATCCAGACGCCGTGCCAAGGTAATCAAGTACTTATAAGAGATAAGTAAGTGATTTATGGCAATGTCTAATCAGTAATATCCGTCCTCAAACCTCTTTTTATCAATTAAAACTGCTGAACAACCTTATAACCCCAGTATACAGGTTTAACCCATCAGTACACGTCTCAAACAGATACCCAGAGGATTTAATAACATACCAGTGAGTATTATTATCCTTTCTCTGTTGTGGCAGCTTGGCTACAAGGCCCTACCACTCCATTGTGTATTTTATATACATATTATCTTTGGGTAAAATATTCTTTAAACTAAAGAGCCCAAACTAACCAGGACTACGTGTTTTCATACTTAAATCCCTGGGGAGAGGTGTTAAAGATCTCCAATATAATTGTGGCCCCTCTATAAATATTTAATAATCAATTTATTCATATTGATTTAAAACAATACACAATAACCAAACCACTTAACCTTGCAATAAGTTTAATCCAAATATTCGACAGATTTTTTTGCTACATTTATTAAATAATATATTTATTATTTTCTCTATGAACTCTGGTAGCTAAAGGATAGCAAGGGTCTTGGCATCCAGGAGGCTGACACTTTCAATCCTGGAGAAGGATCCAACATGTTTGAAGGAGGAGCAGATGGCGGAACTCAACTTTGGGTGGGAGAGGTGATTGCAAGAGGAGGAAGTACAATTACTCAAGATGGTGATTGTCATGCGGAGGAGGGCGCTGTATTTTAGTCCCAAAGAGCGGGGGTTAATCAGGCATGAGATTGCGGACCCCTACTGGATAACCACAGTGCCTCATGACCCTTGGAGGATGAAACCATTCCTATTCCGGTAGCGGTTAGTGATCAGTTTATGGAGTTGGTACGGGAGTGTATGTGGACGGGTGTGTACAAGCCTTCTTTTTCTAGTTATTCTAGTCCCATTTTTGCGGTACTAAAGCAGGACAGGAAGAGTTTTCAGATTTTCCACAACCTGCAGAGGTTAAACTCAATCACAATAAAAGACGTGGGGTCGCCTCCGCAGGTAGAGGATTTTGTGAAGAATATGACCGGAAGAGTCTTCTACAGGCTAGTAGACTTTATGGGGGGTAAAATCAAAAGGAGCTACATCCAGAGTCCTGTCCAATGACAGCTTTTGAAAAGCGGTTGGGGCAACTTCAGTTAATACGGCTTCTGCAGGGGGTAACTAATTTGTTAGCCATTTAACAGGTGAAAATTATGTGTATTTTGAAGTATGATTTTCTGGAAACAGTACGGATATTCATTGATGATGCGGGTATCAAGGGGCCATGGAGAAATTGTGGTGGAGAAACTATTGCAGGAAATTTGGGAATCAGGCCGTTTTTCTGGGAGTATGCGCGGACTTTGGAGGGAATCCTGTTCCAGTTTGAGGAAGCAGCTTTGACCATTTCTTGTAAGAAGTTTTTGGTTTGCATTCCGGCCTTAGAATTCCTTGGCCACCAGTTTTTTTGCAAAAGGGAGGAAAATCACTAAGGCCAAAGTTAAAAAATTTTTGTAATGGCCTACTCCGCCAAATGCTACTCACGTCACCCAGTTTTTAGGCTTATGGGGATGGGTACAGATCTTCATTGAGCGTTTTTCTGAGATAGCTAGCCCCTTGCAAAAACTAATTAGGAAGGGGGCAGTTTGGGTGTGGATGGAGGAATGCAATTGTGCGTTCCAGGAGCTAAAGTAGATTGTTGGGCTGCAAATACTGTCAAAGGACATTGACTATGAGAAAGGAGGAATTTGGCTCACGGTCGACTCAAGCAAGTTTGGTGCGGGCAGTGTGCTGACCCAGGAAGACAAAGGGAAAGAAAGGCCAGTACTCTATGAGTTGGTAACCTTTTTGGAGATGGAATCTTGTTAATCACAGCCAAACTTGGAGTTGTGCAGAGTGACAAGGAATGTGTGGAGATTACAGCATGTGCTGTGGGGGGTGTCTTTTGAACTGCTGGCGGATGCAGAAGCCCTGGCAAGAATGATTAATTCCCCAAACTTTTCTAATGCTCCTATGACATGTTGGATTGCATACTTACAATTTTTAAATTTCACAGTCAGGCACTCTCTGCGGAAGGCATTTACAATGCTGGATGCCTTGTCATGGTATCTGGAGTTCCGTTGCGCAGCGGAAGGGGAATTAGACATGGAGAAGAAGCTTCTGACAGTGTCAACCACAGCTTCCAAGGTTTGGAAACTTCCCCTGAAAAAGTTTGGAAGATTTCAGGCATTGGATGAGTATCTTTGGACACTCATTTTACCTGGAGGTTTTTTGGCAAGGAGTTTAGATGGGTTTGGCTGAATTTCTTGCTTTTCTTTCTCCAGGATGGGAATTTGTGGAAGCAGGAACTTCCAGTACCAAGGAAGGAGGATCTGGAGGAGTTGATGCGGAATATTCAAAATGCCTTAGGCCATTGGGGAGAGGCAGAGACACAGAGAAGAGTTAAGACCAGGCTCTGGTGGCCAAGTCTGGGGAAAATGGTGCAAGATTGGGTGCAGAGTTGCAAAGCTTGTCAGCTGCGGAGTACCAGATTACCTAGGGAGATGGGTATTCCAAAGGTTGAGGATTCCCTTTTTGGGAGGGTCTCTCTGGACGTGGTCCATACAATTCCTTATCTTCTTGTGGCTCAGAACAACTTTTTGGGATGGGTGGAGGCAAGTCCGTTGGTTAAGCTGTCTGCAGAGAAGGTGGGGCAGAGATAGAAAGGGGTCATTAGCCAATTAAGGACGCAATGGTCAAAATCTGCGGAAGTAACGGGAAGAAGTGGCAGGAAAACCTGCAAGTAGTGCTGTTTGCAGATTGGATATCAGTCAAGCTGGGGAAAAATTATTTGCTTTAAAAGCTCTTTTATGGGTGGCAGGCGGTGCTTTGTGTAGATATCAAAACCTTGACTTACCTCTCTATTGACTGGTGGAAGGTTAAGACCACAGAGGATCTAGTTGTGGCGTGGGCAGAGCAATATTGCAGCTGAATGAAATGGTGGCAAAGGCAGCAAAGAGGCTTTGGGACAGTTGATCTAAGTTGGTTCAGCACTGGGAAAAGTGTTTTGCCGATTGCTTGTGGGACCCTTTGCGGAGAAGCAACCTGGTTCTGCTTTATAACTTGATCTTGGAGATGCAGTGGGGTAAGCTTTTTGCGGATGGCTGGAACAGTCTATATTGGGTTGTTAGTCAGTTTCCAGGTGGTATTTATCAGTTGGAGGAATTGGATGGCACTCCGCTCAAGTGGAAGGTGGCGGAGCTTCATGTGAAGAAGTTTGACGTGCGGGGTACTACAGAATTTGAAAAAACCGTGGGTTCAGGGGATGATGATCAAGAGATGGCCAACGTAAATGAGCCGGCTGCAGAGGAGAGGGAGTCTTGAGGGGAGGAGTCCTTGGAGGAATGAACTTTGGGGTCAACTTTCAAGTTGTGGGGGGATGGGGAAGCTCAGATCAACAGAGCAGCATGGAAGATTTTAGTCTTAGAGGCCTTTGTCTGGGGTGGTCCGGGTCCCTTAGGAGATATTTATTTGCGGAGTTTGGAGTCTTTGCTTTTTCTCAGTTTTATTTGTCTCATTCTCATATTTGGAGGGGTTCTAACTAGGGGTTGTGGAGTTTCTTTTTTTTGTGTTTCTCATTTTGTAGGATGATATGGGGAATCAAGAGGATTCTTCTCTGGGGCCGACAGGGAATCATATTTATTTATTTAGCTTTGTACAAGATTTAGGGGGGCGCCACAATAATTCAAGAGGGGGGAGAAATCTAGGGAAGGAAAATGGAGCAGCAAAGCCTGTGGTGGAGCTCACCACTGGCATGATGATGCTTGCGGAGGAGCTTGCAAAGCTGCACGGCTGGAATCCCAGCCAAATGTTGGAGGATGACCAGTATTGGCTCATCCAATTGGCGGAGGTACTGGTTGATTTTGGCTTCCTCAATTCCATAGCTTCCTTCTTTGTTGTTGCTTTGGATGGCTTTGTGTTACAGAGAGACCAGGTGGAATTGGGTTGACCTAGAAGGGTGGGAGCTTGAGGTCTGTGAGAAAATCCAAGGAGATGGGGTCCATATTGCAGACAAGCAGTGTGGAGATCTTTGGACTGTCAATGGAGGCAACAGTGATCCAGCTTGAGGCGTTGGAGCTGTGTGAGGATGAGGAGGGTTCAGTCAAAAAAAACTCATAGGGTATGTGCGGTGAATTGGAGCTAATTGCAATGACCAAGTGCAGGAACTCAACCTCTGCAGGAGTTGTTGTGGTTGGAGTGGTGGACACCAGAGGAGTGGGTGATGGCGGACAGAAGAGTGGGACATTGGGCACTGTTGGCAGGGGTATTGCAGGTGTTGCTACTTGGGCAAAGACGGGAGCTGTGTTGGGCCTGCATGGTACTTGGCCAAGTCAAACATTCAGGTTATGGTGTTGGCCCCAGGCTCAGGTAGCAAATCCCCAGGTGGCGGCAGTAGGGAATTCCGTGCTTCAAGGATTGGGGAAAAGATGGTCCTTGGCATCTGCAAAAGGCCACAATGAGGTGGCGCATTCTGTCTTGAGAGTCCAATCTTAGGACTTGATTGACTTGTCATCATCCACCACAAAATTGGCCATTTGTTGGCAGCAGTGGCGTTTGCGACGGGGTCCCGAGGAAGAGCAACAAAGGGGCGGAGGGCAAGTCCACAAGGAGTCAGGGGTTGGAGCAAAAAAAGAGCACCTGCAGTGGCCTAGAAGACGGGCGTTGCAGGCTGGCAAATGGCAGTTTGGGTGCACGTTCTCCACATCTGTTTGAAGTATTTGCAAGTTTTCATGGGGGAATTTTTTTTTCTTTCTTTTGGAATTTGGAGGGTGTTAGGAGTTGGGGTTTGAAGGGTTTTTGCGGATGTTCTGGTGTTGTGGAGCGCGGGAATCCTGGCGATAGAATTCAAGTTGTTGGGGGATGTGGTGGTTATTTATAGACATGGAGGCAAGTGGGCTCACCACTGGAAATTTGACTTGGAGCGGCGCAGCTGGGGGTGGAATTCTGCAGTACAATAGGCTGAGAGAAGCACATTGGTGGACTTTCATTGGCGTAGAAAAATAGATGAGGGCTTGGCGTTGGTGCGGCGTGTGTTCTTTGCGGGCACAATTACAAGAATAGGCCAGAATTTTTGCCTTTTGCAGACATTGCGCAGTCAAACATGACTTTTCCTCTGTGGCAGTGGGTTTACTAATGAGGAAGCAGGTGATAAAACCTAAGAAGTACGGGTTAGGCCAATTATGGGATAAGCACCAAGATTGAAGAGCGCTGTGTGGCAATGAATGCTAAAGTTCAGGAGGCAGGGTGTGGATTGTTGGGGATTCATAGTTATGCCGCATGCAGGATAGGGAGTGATCCACTAGGGAGATTGAGGAGGATCTGTCATTAGTAATGCATTGGTGAGACTCAACTGTTAGGGGGAATTGCAAACAGGATCACCAAATCTAATGCCAATCATTGGATCAGGCAAGGATCAGACTATTGGTAAGGAGGATCAGTACAAACTCACAGAGGTGGTGGGAAAAGGGGTCTTTCATTAGCAGTTCACGTTCCTTTTTTGGAGTAGCAAAGGTGGGTCAGTGCGGAATGCACGGAGACAAGTGGGGTCTTTGATTTTCAGCTTGCATTCTTTTGTTGTATAAATAAGAAAGATTTTCTTTAGTTGTATAAAGGGGAGGGGAGTTCATGCTCATTGGAGTTTACCTTAACGGGAGATTATCACAGCAATTTATAGTGTTATTCTTGTCTTCTGTTACTTTGGGGTGTAGTTATCAGCAAAGTTCTTGGAGGTCATATATGGGAAATAGTTTGAGTGCGGAGCTTGTCAGGGAGTCCGTTGTGGTGAACCATTTGCAACACCTTGGGAAAAGAATTCAAAAATTGTAAAAAAAAAAAAAAAAAAAACTGTCCTCATTGCATTGCTCATGCTCATCCTCGCGCGTTGCTCATCCTCATCCTCGCGCATTGCTCATCCTCATCCTTGCGCATTGCTCATCCCCATCCTCATTGCGTCGCTCATTCTCATCCTTGCGCGTCGCTCATCCTCATCCTCATTGCTTGCATCCTTCTCATCCTCATTGCATCGCTCCTCCTCATCCTCATCCTTGCGCGTTGCTCATCCTCATCCTTGCGCGTTGCTCATCCTCATCCTCATCGCGTTGCTCCTCCTCATCCTCATCCTTACCCGTCGCTCATCCTCATCCTCATTGCTTGCATCCTTCTCATCCTCATTTCTCACATCCTTGATTGCTTCCTCACTTTCATTGCAACCATCAGTTGTTCATCATGACCCTCCCCATCGCTTGGCCAAGCGCAAATCATCGCCTTCCCTCTCATAATCAATTCATCTATCATGGCGTCCTCATCATTACCACCATCACCGCTTGTGAGCAAGGATCATTGATCACATCAACCCCATTGCTCATCATCAAAACCATCCAATTTCTTTCTTTCTCCCCCCCCCCAGATTTGGATGGGAGGGGGTTTTGCATTGTTACTGGGTGTGCAAACGTCTGCACGGACATTTGCAAGCGACAGGCGGAGGTGAGAATCTCTCACCCCAGTCTGGAAGATTGGCAGAAGGGAACTGGGCCTCCACAAGCTTGAGCCTCATCATTGAAAAAAAAAAATCTGCTTTCATTTGTGTTATCCAATTGTAAATAGTTACAGGGCTCTCTAGCCTATAAAAGGAGGGGCTCTCCCCTGCTTTTTTCCATCATCAATTCTTCCCACTAATAAAAATTATGAGCTTCTGATCCAAGAGCTCCTTCCTCTGTGAAATTGATCACTTATCCGGATATATCTTTTGATTATCCCTTGATCCTTGTCCCCTACCCTTGAATTTTTTTTAAAAGTCCAGAACTCTGATCTGTTCTTCTGTGGCCCTGTTCCTTATCACCAACCATAGCCTTGCTGGTTGAAGAAGAATTCATTAAATTGAATTCTTGAGTGTTTTATACCACTCTTGATCCCTTTTTCTGACCATTATTTGGTCTTGATCATTCATTTGATTGTCTTTCTGGACCAGTCAAGTTTGACTAAGAGGTTTTATCAAGTTTAAACCTGGAGTGTTAAACCTCCCTTGAATTATTCAAGTTGCATTCTGCCACACTATTCTTGAATCCTTGAGAAGTGTTGGGTTACTCTTAGTCCAACATTGTTTCTGTTTGTTTCAGTGATCCATAAACATATTTCATTGTCTTGTGCAGCCACCCACCTTTATCTGGTACCCTTCAAGCGCTTGATTGCAGTGAGTTGGGAAGGTTCATTGAGAACCTGGAGGTTGATTGGGTTTGAGTTGATTGCTCCCAAGAACCTGCTGACAACCAGAGTTATTAGAGTGTGGGCGCCATTACTTACAACTGCTTTGTTCTATTGGGCTCTGAGCAAAATTAAACTTAATTTGTTCAAATTCTTTCTCCTCATCATCTTGGTTCAGGTAGTGCTGCTTCCCCCTCAGCTTTTGTTGCTATTGACTTATCCCTATCCCATTTGATTCCTCATTAACAAAGGTTACTAGACCTTGATCCTGGTTACATTTAAATATTTTTTTAACACTCAGGAGGGCAGCCTAAAAAAGCACCTATCCCCTCCACAGAACTGCCAATTCCCTGCGCCGTTTGAAGTCTTACATTTTTTCCCCCGGGCCGGGATCAAACCAGCAACCTTGGGATTTACAGTCCCAGATTTGTGGAATCAACTTTGAAATCTGATCTTTTCCTCTTTTTCTGTTTTTCTTTTTTTTTCTGTGTTTCTGTTATCATCTAGATCTGATGCGTGGAGGCAACTTGTTCCAGAAGTAAGTCCTCCCAATTGTGCACCATCAAGGGGTTTGATCCTAGTCATTTTTTTTTGTAAAATCTACCCTTGCCACACTCGTGAGCCACTTTGGAAATCTGTTCTTTGGATCCCTTAGGAAATATTTTTTCAAAATGGAATCTGTTGGTACCCCTTCTACCTCTCACCAGGGCCGAAATGGGGTCTCTGGCTGGCCAGTGACTTCATGTCACCATCCAGTCCCATTTTCCGGCCAATTGAATCCCTTTATGGGAAACTTCTCTTCACCAATGAGTATTCTTGAGTTCACCTCAGTTTACATCAAAAAGAAAATATGATTCACATTGTATTCACCATGGTGGAAAATTTGTAATTCCTCAAGGAAAAAACCTGAATTCACTTGAATGTTCACATTGATTCAACTGGGACTCACTTGAAATTCCTTATGGAATAAAAATTTCCAATTAAATATTGTATATTTTGATATCCCAGCTACAATTTCAGTGATCAATATTTTCCACAATGCAATGACAGCTTCATTCTGATTAATTCCAGTATTCATAAAAAAAATTTTTTTACAGTTTATTTCATATCACTTTTATGTAAAACTACCACTTCTATAGTACAAATTTCATTGGTGTTTTTCCAGTCTTTCAGCTTTGTTTCACATCTGGTTGCATTACTGAAAAATCAGCTCCAAATCAATTTTAGTTTATCCTTCCCAATTGGACCCTACTCCCCCAGCCGGGTAAAACCATCAATGTTCCACTGTCCAAGAAAAAAAAAAGAAAGAAAAGTCAAACCAAGGACGGCAATCTGCAAAGATAAACAATAGAAGGTGTATCCTAAACCCAGAATTGAGGTTGAATTGTATCAGCAATAAGAGGGTCATCCTTGTTGTCCAGTCACTCAGCTTTTTTTTCATTTTTTCCCCCGGGCATCTTGCCATGACCCATTGGTCTTGTCCAGCAAGTATTGATCCTAATTCAAATCAATGGGATGAAGAAGAGGATTTCATCAAGGTTGATGCTGAAGGTGAGTGAGGGTGTCAAGGTGAAGCTGGAGAGAGAGTTAGACGCCTTGAGTGATCTTCACGATCTTGATGACATGTGGTTGCTTGATTTGACCTCAAGAGAGTCACCCAATCCGGCTCCTACTGGATGTTCTTCCACTCTTTGATTGTTTCCCCTTCATCCATGACTCCCATCCTCCCGCTCGCTCAAAAACTGGGAGAGTTCTTTGATCATCAGTCAAATTAGGATCAGGCTTGTGACCAATTTGGGGTCTTAGCCTCCCGGGTTTTGAAACCTATATCAATTGTCTTTCTCTCTTGTGCATCAATGATCTCTTTAGATCTTCCAAAACTCATTACAGGATACTTTCTACTGCTATCTACACGGTTTTGAAGGGAACTGCCCAAGGTTGGAATGGGATGTTCAGGACTGCCTCTGCACAAAGTTGTGAAATTCTTGCATGCTCTCACTTTCCACATTACTACAAACTCGGTTTTTTTTTTTTTTTTTTTTTTTGATCTCAATTTCTGACTACTCAATTGATTCAAAAAAAAATTAAACAATTAAACAAGCATGGTAAGTGATTATTATTATTATTGATTTATGGGTTCTCATTTTTGATATATATAGTCTTCTTTTGAGAAATCTATTGATTCAGAAGATCAAGGGTGATGGTCAAACCACATCGGAGGAGGAGGGTCAAAAGTGCAAGGATCAGAATTGATTTTAGAATGATTTCAATGGACCTGAACTCCAATTCAACCTCAGAATACAAACATATCAGATGCTTAAAGTCCTTCAATCAATCAATGTGTGTGTTTTTTTTGCGGCAGTTTCCACAACTCCCAACCTATCACTTTCAAAATTCTCATCACCATCTTCTTACCAAGCCACCATCAACATCAACATCAAACCAATGGTTTTGAATCCCGTTTTTTTTTTTAAGAAAAAGAACCTCTTCAAGAGACTTCATCTTTCTTTTCTTCAACATAATTCACCTTTGCAATCCTCACTCTCTCACTCACACCCTCATCAACAAGAACAAAAAAATATTGATGGTACTGGATTTTTCAATTTTTTCAATTTTTCCAATTTTTTTTTTCCTCCAGTGTATTTTTTTGGAGTTTTATGCTTGATTTGATATTTTTTCCAAAAATTTCAATTGTGTTGTTAAGTAGAGAGTACGTACAGACGTTCAAACAATCTACATCCCAAGAACAGAAAATGAATAATACATGCCTTTTATTATTTATTTTTTTGAACGATCAAATTTAGCCTTGAAAGAGAAGCCCAAGCATGAATGGACCAATTTAAGGTCAATTGGTCCCATTATTCTTATCTAGCCACCGTAAGTACGTACGTACACTTAGAAATCCCTTCCTTCAACCCTTGAGTTTCTTCACCTCACTACCAGTCGAGTTGTCAATCGTCTTCATTCGGATTTGATTTTGATCAACAAAACTTTTTGTCTTTGACCATTTCTACCTTGATCCTCACGGCTGCTTGGACGCTTACCCACCTGTTTCAATCCGCAATTGAAGGCAAGACCATTCGTCAAATCAGTTCATTCCTCAGCTGGTTTAGAGGATTAATCTTTGCACACCTTGTCACTATTACTATTGTGATTATGGTGATTATGATCATCATCATCATCAGATATGATAAAGTGACCACAATCTTGGGCTATGGAAATCTTGGTGGTTGTTTTGCCCTTTTGACCACTGTAGGTTGTCTTTTGTTTCTTGGGTTCTTTGACATTAGTCTTCAAGTTTGAATTGGACGCTTGCTTGCTTTTCGGAGCAGATACCAAAGGAATAATGATTTTGACGTGGTTTGGAATCTGATTTTTGGAGGACCAAGGCTTGTACACGGTCATGATAGTGTCACGATACCGTTCCAAGTCGCAAGATTTGGTTCCAAGCATGATATAGCTGTTGACCGTGTAAGCAGCTTTGGTCGAGCGGGAGTGGTAGACTCAATTTCTCAATCTTCAGACAACTCTCGCCAAAATCAAGGAAAAACAAGGCTTGATTTGACTTACTAGCGACAAACTGTTCCGCCAGGTAACCTTGCAAAATTAGGTGAAGGATTAAGTTTTCCAATTGCTTTGGATGAAAACAAGGGCAATTGAAATAATGAAGAAAAAAACAATGAAGTATTGGGCAGTTAAGCGTTCTCATTCTTCATTTTTAGCATGCTGTCTTTAAGAAGATTAGCAAACCTCTTTAGTTAGTGCAATCTTATTGCAATTCAGTTTGTCTAGTCCCACTACCTTGGGAACTAGATGGGTTGGCGAATCATCAAAATCTTGGTCAACTTGGCGGGTTTGAATGATTTGAATAATTGAAGGCCCGACGCCACGCATCAAATCCCCTAGTTGGATCATTGTTATTTGGCCATTCATTCTAGTTATGTAACCAACGACGTGGCAGATGTGACAAGCTTGTATTGTCAAGTCATTGTATAGGATTTGAGAAGGATCTTGTTTGCAATTGTCACAATTTTTACACGGCTCAGGAGAGAAAGGTAGAGGATTGCCAGAGTCGCAAGTTGAGCGGGAGTTTTTGAAATAGTTGGCAAAGAGGGTACTACGACAGCGTTCCACTTCAACAGCGTATTGGGCCATAGAGTAAACTGCAGGGGGTGGCAATACACCACGTCAAAAAACTGGGTTGTGACCAAGATGTCAAAGAATATGAAGGCCTATACGTTTCGTGATCCCATCAGTCTCAGAGGCAACCATTCCAGAGAGTGGGATAAGATCACTTGTTTTCCAAAAGAGCAAACAGTCCAAAACATGCCCATCACGTCCAGCACAACCTGATTCTTGATAATAACCTTCAGTACTTTTTGGAAGCGTATGATGGATCACAAAGCAAACATGAGGAGCGTTGATACCTAAACTAAGAGAGACAATAAGCGGGCCTCGACACCTATCTGAATCAAAGGAAGACGGTTTGGATGACTTGAACTTGTCTTACCCATCCCAAGTGGATTCTATGTATTTTCTTATGTGGGACTGATGGAAGGACTCAGATGCAAAGCATCAGCGTGAGCAGTGGTCAGAACTCCAAGTTGCATCAAAATCCTCCTGTTTGGATGCATGCATCCAAACACTAACCTTTTCATGCAACTTCCATGCTTTAATACAAGTTGCACCGAAATCCTCCTGTTTGGATGCATGCATCCAAACACTAAAATTTTCATGCAACTTCCATGCTTTAATCCAAGTTGCACCAAAATCCTCCTGTTTGGATTCATGCATCCAAACACTAACATTTTCATGCAACTTCCATGCTTTAATCCAAGTTGCACCAAAATCCTCCTGTTTGGATTCATGCATCCAAACACTAACATTTTCATGCAACTTCCATGCTTTAATCCAAGTTGCACCAAAAGCCTCCTGTTTGGATGCATGCATCCAAACACCAACATTTTTTTGCAACTTCCATGCTTTAATCCAGGTTGCACCAAAATCCTCCTGTTTGGATGCATCCATTGTAGCATGGTGAGACGTGTTGAAATACACTTTGGTGAGGATGTAGCACAGTGAGGAGTGTTGAAATCCACTTCAGTGGGAGTGTAGAAGGGTGAGGTGTGTTCAAAATTAGGTCAGGATTGTTGATATCCACTTTGATGAGAGTTTAGCAGGGTGAGGCGTGTTGAAAATTGGGTAACAATTCTTCAAATTCACTTTTGTCAGGGTTGGAATGGTGAGTAGTGTTAGAAATTGGGTAACAATTGTTCAAATTCACTTTGGTGAGGGTGTGCAGGGTGAGGAGTGTTGAAGTCCACTTGGGTGAGGGTGTAGCAGGTTGAGGTGTGTTCCAAATCAAGTGAGAAATGTTCAAACGTTGGTGAGGTGTGTTCAAAATTGAGTGTGGTTTTCAAAGCATTGAGTGAAGTGTGGTTTAATCATTTACATATACCGGTGTTGTGTAATTTAACCTAGGTGGTGGGGCTCAATTCACCTGGACCACACTTGGGTTCTGTCAGCTCAAATTTTCATGCCTGGCCTAATATATGGAAGTGCACATCACTGCACTGGCAACGGTGAAACTACAACCACATAAGTGTGTAGTCCCTCCTCTGCCCACCCTCTCATGTGGATGAAATACACACTATGATGAGTCTGTAAAGTAACTTCACTCTTTTTATAAGAAACAAGTTTCTTGTATCAAATAAATGTTGCTTTGTAAGTCTAAGATATGGTCAAACAAAGATTGTTGGGGAGTTGCTCTGGTCAATATGAATTGGTCTTTGCATGCTGGAAACATTGGTTCACATGCGTGAATGAGTCCATTAAGGAAACTGTGCAATGTGTGGGCTTTTTTTGTTGATAGTGATTGTTTCTTTGGGCTGTGGCCGCGCAATGCTCAATGGGCATTCCTTCCTACATCTGATTTGAAGTCAAATAGGCTTGAATCAAAAATTAATGCAGGCAGGTAATGGCATAAATATGTTACAGGGGGGCATTTTGAATTTTTACAAATGATTGCTTAAGGCTTTGACTGAAAATCCAAGCTTTTAGCCTTTGAACATAGGTTCAAATTGGATTGGTTGTTGTGACAGAAATAGAAGGGGTTTTTTTGAGATTATGAGTAAAGAGAATCTTCTGAAAAAAGATATCCCCACCAGGATGATACATATTTTAGTGCAGAAATCCAACTATATAAAACATGTGGATCAAACAATGAATGCAAAATAAAGGCAAATAAGGCAGCTCCTCATGTGAGTATTGAGAAAGCATACAATAAACCCTGAAAAGAGAAAGCTATTTAAAATCAATGATTGTTGTGGTTTAAACACATTGGCACCTTTTATGCAGAAAATTGATTGATATGAAGTAAATGGAACACAATAACCCCATCTAGGATGGGAGAATGAGGAAGAATAAGATTTATCTTAGAAAGGAAGATTTACCACCACATGCCTTGACAGTTGTTGAGGAGTTTGTTGAAATGAGTCGGTGCTCTAAACTGAATTGGAGATTTGCCTTGCTTTTCTTCTGGAAGTCTCTGCCTGGCTGTCTTGTTTTATCCTAGTATGATTCTTCTTCCCATTACTGTTTACAAGTGCCACCTTGGGTTTGTTTCAACCCTCCATGTGAGACATTTTGGGAGATATCTATTCAAATTCTGCATTTCCTGGCAGAGATATCCATGTTTTTTACATGGAATAAATATTTGAAGAATGAAACAAAAGGCTTTCCTGCAAAACCCTATCCATAAAAGCTTTTAAAATATTTGAGTGAACTGTGAGTTTATTTGAGGTGTTTCCCTTGTGAAATTATATGAGGGAGATCTGTGCATTGAAAAATACTCCTGGGTCATTCAAAATCCCTTGAGTTCTATGGCATTCATGTGCTAAATTAAGGGTTTTTTACCAGGTACAAAGCCCATGTTGCCAGCTCTGAGATGGGTTAGCTAACTCCAAGGATTAGCTTGAAGATGGGATCCTTGGACAATGCGTGATTGCACTTTTTTACCCATAAGTAAATTGGGGCCTGTGCCCCAGGTGCACCAGCAAAAAGAAAGTGAACTGTGAGCTGATTTGAAGTGATTCCCTTGTGAATTCATAGTGACACTGGCGGAAACTTTTTGTTAAATTTAATTATGGTGAAATGCTGGGAAGAGTGTAACACTCATCTCTGAACAGAAAATTCCTTTGGATTTTGCTATAACTTGCTTTATTTTTTTCTCTTTTCATTTATATATTTTTTTGTTGGGATAAATTCAGCACTGATTTCATTTGGCATGGGGAGGGCATTTATGTTTTCATGTATGGATACTCACATCTGTTACATAGAATCTTGATGGCCTGCAATCTTGGCCTTGGAAAAAATGCCAACTGTTTGTAGGAGATGCGGAGCTTTGTGAAATTATAATTTTCAAGCTGTGAAAATTGAGAATTGCAAAAATTGAAAACGGTTTATAACCATTTTGATTTTTCCAACAAACAAACTTCCTTTACAAATCAATTTCCCTGTAAAAAAATCAACATGTTTCACAAAATTGATTTTTTCAGAAATAGTTCTTGTTTTATCTTGGTGGAAATGGCAGAATTAAAAGTTCATGATTTGGGAAATACAGATGAATTCCAATTTCCAAAAAGGTGAAATCAAGGTGATTCTCATTTTCAGCAGCAGTGAAATCTTCTGGACTTTTGTTTTCCATAAAGGTGAAACCCACAAGAAATATTGTGTACAGCATTGTGAAAAATTGAATCAATCATTGTGAATTCATGGGGAATGTTTTGATACTTATGGGGGACAAAAGTGGCCACAAAAGTGACTTCATGTCACTGGTCAGCCAGAGACCCCAATTTGGCCCTGGTGTCTGTTTGGGCCAAGATGATCAAGATCAAACCACAGAACACGAACTTATGCTTTAATGGTACAAATGTTGAACGGTTCCTGGATTCCTACAAGATGGCTGCTGAAGTGGACGGTGCTAGCAAATATAACATGGCTTATCAACTGCAATTCTTTATCTCCTCTGATGAAGTCATGGAAGTGATTTAATCATTTGATGGATTTGAATCCCATGACTGGGTACTTCTTAAGGAGGCAATGATTTCCTACTGGGGCAAAATTGATATAGCTAGGTTCACTCTCCAAGATCTGGAGGCCCTAGTCTCTCAATGGACCTCCAATGGTGGTATCTCCTCAGTCTCTGATTATCAAGCTTTCAGAAAATCTTGGGAGCCTATCCAATCCTATCTTATCCAAAACAATCACATTAATACGGTGGAAAAAATTTGAGTGAGATTTTTTCAGTCTTTCTCTCCAGGAGTGCAGGAAAGAATTAAGGATGAATTGGTGAAATCTGAATACATGATCACTACAAGAGATAATTGGCTCAAGCTCCCTGCTTTCATGGTTCTTAGGAATACTGTGGATAAAGTAATGAAAGGTCAAACAGCTCTCACTTTTGAAAAACCTAGAATAACTGAACCAGTCTCTGCCCCCTCTTTTCAAGCATCTAACAAAATCATGAATAAGATGGAATCAAATCGCAGACCTAAACCAAATCCTCAGACCCACCGGGAAACACCTACTATTGATGAGATCACCAAACTCCTGCAAGCTTTTGAGAATAAAATGGATCAGAAACTGTCCTCTCTGGTTGTCCCCAAACCCTCCAACTCTGTTCCTAGGTCAACCATGGTTTGCTATTATTTCCACAGAGAAGGTCATGGAACTGGTTGCTGTCCTGAAATCCAGAAGGACAAGGAGGAAATTTTGCTGGAACAGAAAGGGAGCAACTTCTTTCTGCCTAATGGTGCAATTATCCCTTTTGATTCATCTCGTCCAATTTGTCATGTGGTGGCCTCTTTCCAGCCTTCTGCTCCCAAGAAGGCATGCTTGGCCTCTTTTTATTTTTGATCTGCTTGCGGAACTCTTCAACCTTGGTATCCTCCTGCTGTCTCTTCTTCCACATTTTCTGGAACTTATCAATCTGATCCAGCTGGGAAATGACATGAAGAACCCAAACCTCATAAAGCTCCTCTTTTTCCATCTTCAATTCTTCAAAAACCTGTCAAACGTCAATCTTCACTGGAGCCTCCTTCTTCTGAGGTAGAAGACATGGAAGTAGAAAAGGAACCCCTCATGGATAGGTTCCAAGAATACTCTGATCCTGCTCCTCTGCCATCCAAATCACCTTCACCAACTGATCCAGTTATAGTGCCACCCTCACCTGAACTTCCTCTTCCAACTCAACCCAAGGTTCAATTCAAAAGGGGAATTTCCAAAGACCACCCCAACGCTGTGGAAGGGGTATTGAAGAAAATCTCTGATCTTAAAATCCTTGATCTATCTGTGGCTGAACTCCTTTCCATCTCACCATCTGTGGCTGAAGGCATGAAGAAATGGGTTTCTTGGCAATGTGTGGAGATTGGTCTTGATGAATTGAAATTTTCCTCTGGAACCTTGATGGAAGACTCTGGTGGAACAGATCCTCCTTCTGATTCAAATCTTTATTCTTGTCCTCTTGGATTTTTACCATGCTCTCTAGGTGACTCATCCAAAACGGTTTCTCTAATTGTCAATTCTGGGTCCCAACTAAACTTAATTTCGGATGCAATGGCCTGCAAGCTCAATTTCAGTCCAAGGGTCAGCTTCAACTCTGCTGTTTATGGAATTGGGAATCAATATTTTGAGTTGGTGGGTATTTCTGAGGATGTGCCAGTTCAAATTGGTCAAAATATTGTTGGAACCTGTCACTTTTGGATCACTTGTTTGGAAGGTCCTATGATTTTGGGTTGTCCTTTCCTAATAGACTTTGGAGCCACCCTGATGTTTTCCTATCAAGTTGGGGAGAGAATTCTTCTTCCTGATGCTGATGGTAGGAAGATTGAAGTTCCTCTCTGTTCTTTGGATTCTGGTTGTTGGGAAAGAGATTTCCCTGGTTTTTCACCTAAATTGGTTCTGAAGGGGAAGCCGAAGGATTGTTCTAACTCCTCTCATTTTTTAGAAGAATAGTTGGTAATACTAATAGTTGTAGTTATTCTAAGCCTCAGACTTCAACTACAGGGCCAACTTTTATCTCTGAGGCATATTTTTCATCCTTTCATCTCTTTCTTCTTTTTCTTCTGATCTCAAAAATGTCCAAAATTGAAAACATGTTAAAACACAAAATTCAAAAAATAATTCTCTTCTCTCTGGTTCTGTTGTTTTGTCTTTTCCTTGTACTCTTATCACTGATCAATATTCCTCTAGCTCTGGTTTGATTCTCCGCAATGAGTATAAACTAAATCCTGATCTCAGTTCTTTTCTTAATGGTTTTGGTATGGAGAAGTATGGGCTCCAGTGGAGGCACTAGGGGGTAAAAGTAAATCCTCCCAATTTTTCACCATCAGGGAATTCTTCTACCATTGTTTTCAGAACTCTACCTCGTGCCACACATGTGAGCAAAGGGTTATCTTTTGGATCCTCTTTTAATGAAAAGGCACCTTTCAAAAATTTTATGGAACATCAAACTTGGAGGATGTTAGAATCTGGTCTCAGCTTTTGTACTCAGGTCTTGCTGGTGAATGCTTGGAGGAAACAAGAACTTCTCTCTTATGCCACTAAGTATAAGCCAGTTGCAAAAAAGGTCCAGCCTGTCAACCAACCCATGCCTCTCAATCTCAATCCTCCTCTCATGCATCCTCCTCTATCTCGTGATCCTTATTGTGGTCTATCTCACTCTCTTACTGGCCCCTTTGTACCTTGTGGTTGTGTCACTGAAGAACAATTGAAGTTGGTCAACTTTGGTCCAGATGGACGGCTTGTACCTGATGAGTTAAATTTGATCAAAAATATCTTATCTCTAAGGGAAAAATCTATTGCATTCTGTGAAGAAGAGAGAGGTCTCTTGAAAGAATCCTATGGTCTCCCTTATATCATCCCTGTAGTTGAACATGATCCTTGGCAAAAGAAAAAGATCCCTATTCCTGCTGCAAAAGTCAAAAAATTCATCAAGTTGGTCCGCAAACGAGTCCATACTGGTCTATATGAACAGTCAACCTACAGTTCCTCTAGCCCTGTTTTCTGTGTTCTAACAAGTAATGGTAAAATTAGAGTAGTTCATGATCTCCAACCTCTCGATAAATTTATTATTAAGGACTCTGGTGTTCCTCCTGCTACTGAAGAATTTGTTGAATCCTTCTCTGGGAGAGCCTGTTATGGTCTAGGAGACATCATGGGGGGTTATGAAGAACAATCTTTGCATCCTATTTCTTGCCCTCTCACTACTTTTGATCCTCCTCTTGGTTGATTTCAACTGACCCAATTGACTCAAGGTGTCACCAACTTGGTCGCAGTCTATCAGGCTCAGATGGTGTGGATCCTCCAAGACAAAATCCCTGATCATTCTGGTATCTTTATTGATGATGGTGGAATTAAAGGTCCAGTTTCTGACTATGATAATGAGCTCTTACCTTGGCCCTCAGGAATTGGACAATTTATCTGGGAGTATGCTACTATCTTGGAAAGCATTTTGTTTCAAATCAAGGAAATCTGGCCTTACTGTCTCTGGATCAAAACTTGATGCCTGTTTCCCTGCCTTGGAAATGGTTGGTCATATATTCTGCAAGGAAGGAAGAAGAATGGCACCCTCTAAAGTCAACAAAATCATCTCCTGGCCTACTCCAATAAATCCAACTGAAGTTAGAGGTTTCCTAGGTTTTGTAACTTATGTCAGGATCTTCATTCCCTCTCTATCCAAAATCTGTGCACCCTTGCGTCGTCTAACCAGAAAGGAAGCTGAATGGATTTGGACCCAAGATTGCAAAAGATCATTTCAGTTGATCAAAACTATTGTTGGAAATGACATAGTTTTGAAAAACATCTCTTATGGGCCTGGAGCTGGCAAAATAAAATTGGCTGTCAACTCTAGTTATCAATCTGTTGGGGCTGTCCTTACTCAGGAAGATGAAAATGGTTTGGACCGCCCTGTTCTTCATGAATCTTTGCTATTTTTGGATGTGGAATCTAGATACTCTCAGCCCAAACTGGAACTCTGTGGTGTGGCCAGAATGCTGAAGAAACTCCAAACAGTACTCTGGGGACAACATTTAAAATTAAAAGTTGACGCTTGATCCATTGTGGAAATGATCAATGCTCCCAGTCTTCCAAATGTTCCAATGACTTGCTGGGTAGCTTTTATCCAGCTTTTCTCTTTTGATATTTTTCATAGGCCTGGGAAATCTTTTACTATGCCTGATGGTTTATCTAGAAGACCTATTGGAGACAATGAATCAGATGTTGGAATGGATTTTGATGAGGAAGAACCTTTGGTCTGCCCTGTTTTTGCTTTCTCCTCCCACGATTACTCTGGTTTCCAACAAGGTTTCTGGCTTAAGTTAGAGCAGTACCTTTCAACTCTCCAAAGTCCCCTTGATCTCTCTGCCAAAGAATTTTGATCCCTTAAAAGAAAGTCCTCTAGTTTTTTTGTCCAAGGATCTAGGCTTATGAAAAGAGGAACTCCTTGTGTGCTTGTTGTGTTTACTATCCCGGCTAAGCAAGATTTGATCCTTGAAAGTCTCCATGAGGGCCTTGGTCATCTTGGGGAAACAAAAACTTATCGACAATTATCCAAACGGTTCTGGTGGCCAACACTGAAGAAATCTGTCTCTCAATGGTGCAAGAGTTGTGAATTTTGTCAAAATGTGATCTTAGGCGTCCAGCTGAAATTTGCTATCCTACTTGGGAGTCCACTGTCTTTGGAAGGGTTGCTATGGATGTGGTTCATATCAAGGCAGGTAGTGCTAAGTACCTCATTGTGGCTAGAGATGATTTTTCTGGATGGGTTGAAGCCAAATTCCTTAAGAGCCTTAGTTCTGAATCTATGGCAGCTTTCCTTCATGAGAATTGGACAATGCGTTACGGTTTGGCTTGACTTATTCTACTGATGGTGGCTGGGAATTTTGTGGAAAACTTGCTGAAATGATCCAATTGCTCCCTGGACAACATAGAGTTACTACTCCCTATTATCCTGAAGGACAAGGCATGATGGAAAGAGGCCATGCTCCCCTGAAGGCTGCTCTGGTTAAACTGGCTGGTGAAAGTGGCAAGAATTGTCAAAGTTTTCTTCCCTTGGTCCTCTTCTCTGATCAAATTTCCACCAAGCAAACCACTGGCTATTCTCATTATGAAATCATCTTTGGTCAAAGGGCTGTTCTTCCTCTTGATCTTGAAATGGAGTCTTTCTTGGGTATCTCTTGGGAACAATTTTCTTCAACTACTGACCTATTAGTTCCCAGATCAAAGCAACTGGAGCGGAGTGAAGATATTTGTAAAAAAGCTTATCAGAAGATGATGGAATCAAGAGCAAAATCATTTCAGTATTGGGAAGATAAACATCTAAATCAAATAAGAGATCCTTTAAACCCTGGTGATCTGGTATTGGCTTATAATTGATCTTTAGAGACTCAGTGGGGAAAACTTTTTTCAAATGGTTGGAATGGTCCTTATAGAGTGGTTTGTCAAGTTAGAGGTGGATATTATGTTTTGGAAGAACTGGATGGTACTCAGTTGGCTAGAAGGTTTTCTGCTGATCAAGTTAAGAGATTTTGTTGTTGTGGGGACATTGGGTTCAAAGTAAGTCCTCCCAATTGTGCACCACCAGGGTCTTCTGCTGAGTTTTGTTGTAAAAACTCTACTTTATGCCACATACATGAGCACCTGGGACACCTTTTCTTTTGCACATTTAGGCTCTTTTGGATGGATCAAGATGGGTTTCAACATTTTTTTACTTACAGGATCAAGAAACGGCCAATTATTTTCTTTTTTTTCTTTTTCATGCTTTCAAAACTACGATGCAGACTAGGGACAGTCTGTAAGTTGGGGAGAGATGTGGTGAACCATTTGACCTTGGGAAAAGAATTCAAAAATTGTAAAAAAAAAAAAAAAAAAAAAACTGTCCTCATTGCATCGCTCATCCTCATCCTCATCCTTGCGCGTTGCTCATCCTCATCCTTGCGCTTTGCTCATCCTCATCCTTGCGCGTTGCTCATCCTCATCCTTGCGCGTTGCTCATCCTCATCCTCATTGTGTCGCTCATCCTCATCCTTGCGCGTCGCTCATCCTCATCCTCATCGCTTGAATCCTTCTCAGCCTCATCGTGTCTCTCCTCCTCATCCTCATCCTTGCGCATTGCTCATCCTCATCCTTGCGCCTTGCTCATCCTCATCCTCATTGTTTTCCTCCTCCTCATCCTCATCCTCGCGCGTTGCTCATCCTCATCCTCATTGGTTGCATCCTTCTCATCCTCATTGCTTGCATCCTTGATTGCTTCCTCACTTTCATTGCGACCATCAGTCGTTCATCATGACCCTCCCCATCGCTTGGCCATGTGAAAATCATTGCCTTTCCTCTCATCATCGATTTATCTATCATGGCGTCCCTATCATCACCACCATCACCGCTTGTGAGCAAGGATCATTGATCACATCAACCCCATCACTCATCATCAAAACCATCCAATTTCTATCTTTCTCACCCCCCTCCAGATTTGGATGGGAGGGGCTGTTGCCTTGTTACTAGGTGTGCAAACTTCCGCACGGACGTTTGCAAGCAACAGGCGGGGGTGAGAATCTCTCACTCCAGTCTGGAAGATTGGCAGAAGGAAACCGGGCCTCCCCAAGCTTGAGCCTCATCATTGAAAAAAAATTCCCCTTTCATTTGTTTTATCCAATTGTAAATAGTTACAGGGCTCTCTAGCCTATAAAAGGAGGGGCTCTGCCCTGCTTTTTTCCATCATCAATTCTTCCCACTAATAAGAATTATGAGCTTCTGATCCAAGAGCTCCTTCCTTTGTGAAATTGATCACTTATCCAGATATATCTTTTGATTATCCCTTGATCCTTATCCCTTACCCTTGACTTTTTTTTAAAAGTGCAAAACTCTGATCTGCCCTTCTGTGGCCCTGTTCCTAATCACCAACCATAGCCTTGCTGGTTGAAGAAGAATTCATTAAACTGAATTCTTGAGTGTTTTATACCATTATTGATCCCTTTTTCTGACCATTATTTGGTCTTGATCATTCATTTGATTGTCTTTCTGGACCAGTCACGTTTGACTAAGATGTTTTATTAAGTTTAAAGCTGAAGTGTTAAACCTCCCTTGAACTATTCAAGTTGAATTCTGCCACACTATTCTTGAATCCTTGAGAAGTGTTGGGTTACTCTTAGTCTGAATTTGTTTCTGTTTGTTTCGGTGATCCATAAACATATTGCATTGTCTTGTGCAGCCACCCACCGTTATCTGGTACCCTTCAAGCGCTTGATTGCAGAGAGTTGGGCAGGTTCATTGAGAACCTGGAGGTTGATTGGGTTTGAGTTGATCGCTCCCAAGCACCTTCTGACGACCAGAGTTATTAGCTTGTGGGCGCCGTTACCTACAACTGCTTTGTTCTATTGGGCTCTGAGCAAAATTAAACTTATTTTGTTCAAATTCTTTCTCCTCATCATCTTGGTTCAGGTAGTGCTGCTTCCCCCTCAGCTATTGTTGCTATCAACTTATCCCTATCCCATTTGATTCCTCATTAACAAAGGTTACTGAACCTTGATCCTGGTTACATTTAAATATTTTTGTAACAATCAGGAGGGCAGCCTAAAAAAGCACCTATCCCCTCCACAGAACTGCCAACGCCCTGCGCCGTTTGGAGTCTTACACCGTTTTCTTTATTATTATTATTTCATTGCAAGTTAACTTTAGTGATTTCTGGCTTGACTGCGGAAGCGGATTTTGATTAATAATTGCAGAGATACAGGAGTGTGACTCAAGGGCTAGTGGGCTTTCCAGAATTTGGAGTGAGATTTTTTGGAGAAATTTATATTGCCAGGGGGAATTTACCAAAAAAACAATCTCTTTCTACTCCCCGCGCAGTCCCTGTCCCCACACAACCCCTAGGTACCTGTAGCATCACATTTTCACTTACAGAAGTCCCACGCGCAGCCAATTTTGTCAGGCACAAACCGGATGCTACCCGCGGGCATCTGAATGGACTGATCCCAGCATCAGGATCCTTTTTGACAAATCTGACAGCAGGTACCGCTCACAGGAGCTACAGCCTAGTAGGATTTACATGACATATGTAATAATGTGACATATGCATTACAAATGATCTAAAAACCTTCAAAACTAAGTAAAAATATTATATAATTAATTTTAGAAGTATTTTAAACAATTAATCAAATATTGAAGATTACCAAGAAACAGAAAGATCCTAATCTTTGAAGACCACAAAACAATACAAGGAGTGGCCATAAAAATTATTGAAAACTCCCCATGTGCTAATTAGATGATAGAAAATCAATGAATATCCACATCTGTCTACTTTAAACCAATATCAATAGTAAAAATGAAGGGTAAGTTCAGAATGATCAGAATTCCACCATTAACAGATTAACAGATCCTGTGGCTGAAATAGTACAGAAATCCAGGATAAATGAGGACAAATGATTGACAGCACAAATTTTAGGTGATAAAAATTCCCTGAATGGCCTGTCAGCCTCATCCCATGAGCATAAACCTCTCTATGTGCCCTTGGAATCTCATCATCACCCCAAAAGGTATTTATACAGACCTCTCTTGATCAATTATTCATCATCATTTTTACCAGGAATTTCCTATTATCAATCAGACCCCATTTCATTTTCAATCAAGTGCTTATAAATAGATAAGCAAGTGATTTATGAATTATTCTACAGTATCATTATTATTTCCCAAAACCATTCAACCTGATTCACTAAGGTTTCATCTGGCAATCAACCCCATCTGCCCTTAAACCCTTTACCTGAATTTTTTCAGACTTTTCTGTGGAGTATTTACTCAGAGTGAGTGTTTACTTTCCAGCCTTGCCCATTGCTCTATTTTTCCCTGCAATACCAGTGGATAAGTCCTTATAAGGCACCCATTATTAATTCCAAGGTTCTAAAACTGCCTAAGGAGGCCGCTTGAAGAGAGGTTGTCTGTCTGTAAAGATCCCCATTAGTATAATACTGTGGCCCCTCTTTTTATAAAATATGGAAAAACTTCTTAAACAAACCAATTAAAACTTGCACCAGCTCTTAACATATTTATTATTTGAGCTCTTTAAGTGTTTATTTTTGGATAATTCTTATTCCAGCATTTTTATCATTCTCTGTAGCTGAAGGACTGCAAGGTTCCTGTTATCAGAGAGCTGGCACTCAGACTCACAAATTCAGGAGGAGCCACATACAGCTTGCTTGACTTTATTGTATACTTCTCAAGCAGCAAGGTTGAGCAATTGTGAAGTACCAGAAGGTATTTTTGGATTTCCCTTAATTTTCTTCTATCCATTCTCCTCCCTTGATCTTTGTTTTTTCCTCAATTCCATGACTATCTTTTCTGAACTGTTCATTATCATCTCAAGTTGTCTTATTTCTATAAGAATCATTCTAAATACATACAAGACTGCAATAAAAAATTAGCTCTGAATCTCTCACTTCTGCACAGTTTTCTGTATTTTTATTATGCTTTTTTTTTGGTGACGTGACAGGAGCTCAACTAGTTGCACTGTCTCATGTATCTGTATTTATGTGTTCTGGCTGAGTTGACAGGGTTGGTGTGGGTCCTGGAATTTAGGGTAAGCTGTTACTGGTATGTATTTGAGGGTTTCCAAGGTATGTCTTTATGGTGCTCCACAGGGCTGTGACAACTGGTTAGGTATGAGTTTGCCACAGTTGAAGGTTTATTGGGCTGTATCTTGTAATCCATGAGGGATAGGGGGGTGCTTTTGCTGAGTTAATATAGTTATTTCTGATTTAGAATCCAGTTCTGAGGTTGATTTGAGGGTTTGAGCTGTTTTTATACCATAAAAGTGATTTTAATGGCTATAGGATAGGTTTGGTCTACCACAGTGGTAGTGGACATCACAAGATGCTCTGAAAATGAAATACAGATAACAATATGTGAGAGATGAAGAAACAGAAGACACAAAAGACAATATGTGAAAGGTTTGGTGACATGGATAACAGGAGGTTACACAACAGGTAACAGACATTTTATTTCCAATATAACCTAGCATTTGATTCAATTGGTACCATTGAAGGCTGTTCCTAGGATGACATGTAGGTACTTTTTGAGTTTTGATCCATTTAGTTTCTTGGTGAGGGAGTTGGCAGGGAGCTGGTGGGAAGGGAGGTATTCTAGGTGGATTTAATTATCTAATACCAGTTTGCAAATGAAGTAAATCTGGAAATTCATATGGTGATGCCATGATGATAGACTTTATTTGAGGCAATGGATTGAGAGCTTTTTATTTTGTTAAGGAGAGAAATAGCGGGCTGGAAACCCATCATTTATTCCATGGGGTTAGCCACCCAAAGGGGTTCCTGGAAGCACTCAGTGAGAGAGTTGAACTCAGCCTTGGTAGAACACAGAGAGACTACCTTCTGATTATGGCTGCACAATCCAACAGTCCTGTTATAGTAATGTAGGGAACAGGAGAATGACCTCTACTCACAGTGTTTGCCATGGTATACATAACAGAACTCCATAATTTTTTTTGATGGATGATTTTCCTCAGGAGAGTTAAAGATGTTTGGAGTGGTGCAGGTAATGGAGGGTGTGTTTGACTTCCTGGTAGTGTTGGGTGGTGGTACTTTCAAGGAATTTGGAGAGGAATGCACTGGGGAAAGGAATGCACTGGGGAAAGAGAGATAAGGTCATGTACTTAGGGAAAGGTACTGGAGGAGTCCAATTGCCAATCTTTAGTTTAAGGGTGGCTTGGAAGGGGGGTAAGAATTATTGGTTTTAAGGTATCTGTAATTAATTGGAAGGGATGTTGGATTGTGATGGATTTTAGAGATACCAAATTCCCAGAGGATGCTTTCAATGTGCTTGTCTTTATGAAGGGAATAATTCCCATTGTCTGACATTATTTGGATGCCCTGGGCATACTTTGTTGTGCCAAGGTCCTCCATTTCAAAATGCTACAATATATTTTTTTCCCATATCCTTCCAAAGAGTAGATTGTTGAAGTGAGCTAGAAGCCAGAACAGGAGAGTTTGATTTGCAGAAAAGTATAGGCATGTGTTGGTGTTGGGGGGAAGGAGTCCAATAGTCTTTAGAGCAATTGTCAGGGCAGTGTGCCAGCACCATGGACTTTGCTTGAGGCCACACAGGAATTTTTGGAGAACCAGGCAGTTGTATTTATTTGGGGAGACAACTTTAAGGCAGCTGATGAACAGCTGTTTTTCTGGTCTGCCACTTAGGAAAGTGCATCAGACATCCATCTGATGGACCAGGAAGGATTTATTAGCGCACATGGTGAAAATCAGCCTCATAGAAGTATGAAGACCAGTAGGAGAGAAAATGTTGGAGTAATCAAGACCCTCCTGCTGCCCAAATCCTCTGAAACACAGGCAGGCCTTGAACCTGGTTAGTTTTCCGTCCGCATCTGTCATCCAAGGAATACCTAGATGGTGCTCAGTTGATGAACATTTTTTTTTCAATGAGGCCGGTATGATGAACAGAAACAAAATTTTTCCATATTTGCTGGCTTGTTTTTAATAGCCTTGATCCAGTGGGGGGCATAAGGGCCACTGGTGGCCTCCTTTTACATTCTTGGATCTGGAAGCCAAATGGTTATGGTTTTAGGTAAGTGATTTTTCTGGGATTAGGTTATTATATTTTGGGGATCTATCCCTCCAAGATATTCCTTGGGGGGGTCAGAGGTCCAGAATTGTTTTTTCCCACCAGGGAGTAGACCAGGAGGGGAGGCAGGGGGGGAGGGAGGATTACTTCCAAGTGGAGGACTAGTTGTTGGTTGGGGGTCAAGAGGATCAAGGGAGGGGGTAAGAGCTGGGTGGAGCTGAAATCCAATGGGGTGGAGGGAAGAGGTAAAGTAGATAGAGGGAGGGGCTTGTTGAGACACAATAGTGGTAAATGGAGCTTTTCAAGGTTGACAGGACCATCTGAATCAAGCTTTGGAAAGACTGTCTCATGGAATTAAACATGGTGGGTGATAACTACATTACCTGTCTCTGTGTCCAGTACCCAATAGATCCTGTGCCTGCTCCCTTGCCCCAGAAGGATGTATGCTGATCCTTGGTCTTCAAATTTTCCAGTTGGTTTGTTTAGATAATAGAAAGCTTTACATTCAAATGGTTGTAAGTTTTTAAAGGAAGGTGTTTTGCCAAACCACCTCTCATGAGGGGTGTCAAAGTTAATGGTTGGGTATGGGGTGATGTATTCCAAATAGATGGCTTTTGTTTCAGCTTTGACCCAGTATTTCAGGGGTAGGTATGAGTCTTTGAGAAAGCACCTGGCTTTAGTGACCTTGTTTCAATTTACTTGCTCAGGGAGAGGGTTATTTTGGGGATGGTAAGGGGCCATAGTGAAGTTTTGGATGTCTTTGGAGGAGTATGGTGGAGTTTTTGAATTTGTTCCCATTTTTGGAGACCAGATATTTGATTTTATCTTTGGCCTCAACCTGGATTTTTCTAAACAGCGCCTTGAAGGTTCCTTCCATTTCAGATTTGCAATCAAGGAAGTAAATCCAGACATGGTGGGAAAACCTATTTGTTAAAATATGTATGCACTGACATGTGTGCTACATATAAATGTAATCCAAATGGGATGCACATATGGGACTCTGCGGCCCATTGGAAACCCACACAGAAAATATGGGCCTGTGTGAATGTCACAGATTTGGGTAAACTGGCCTCAAAAAGCATGAAACAAGCCTATTGGTACAAGGGCCCCAATGGGCCAGGTGGGTTGTATGGGCAAATACAGCAACATGGGCTTGTATGGGAATTATTGGGCCCAAGGTTTATTTTGGACATACTTGGCCACACAAGCTGGCCACCCAAAGTATGATTAATTTGTGTTTTGGGCTTGGGGCGGCCCATTGGGGCCACCACCCATCTTGCAGCCCATGTTGGGGCCCGCTTGGGGCCGCTTGTTTCTCTTGGTAGGGCCCACGCGGGGCATGATGACTTTGTTGGGGCCGCCACGGTTGCCAAAGGACTCCGTGCGGCGCAAAGCCGCGCTGGGCTGTTGGCCATGGCCAAAGGTTGGAGCCCCAGGAGCTGGGAACAACAGCCCTGGCTCCTCCCCCTCCCCTGGCTTGCCATTTCAAGGGGGAAGGGGATGGCTGGCTGGGTTGAACCAGCCAGAGACCAGTTGCAAGAGGCAACTGGTGAGGGTGGGGGCAACTTCATCACCCTCCCACCAAGATGGAGTGGCTGGGCCGGTTGCAAAGAGGAAACCAGTGGTGGGGAGGACCTGATCAGCCTCCCACCATTGAAGCCCAAGGGGGGCTCTACCCCCCCCCCCCCCCACCTCTACCAAGGGGCAAGAGCAACAGACTGAGGTCAATCTGACCACCCCCCAGCCCACTTACCTTTGAAAATGCCCTGGGGTTATTGACCTCCAGGGCCCTGGTAGGGGGATTTTACCGCCCCCTCCAGGGATTAGTGAGAAAGAGGGGGGGGAAAGCATGTTTGCCAGTTACACCCCCCCTGAGACTGGACCCAGGTGTGTCCTGGGTTCCACCTGGCCATTTTTGTGGCCAGGGGCTGGTTGCATGAGGCAACCAGCCATAATGTGAGGTAACAGGGCCAGTTGTAACAGACAACCAGCCAGGGGATTGAAAAGCAGGGGGGGCTGGTTCAGCCCCCTAATGGTGGAAACACCAGAAATGACCAGAATAGGCGAGTAATAAGGGTACAGGGACTGATTCCATATGGGCTTATGTATCCCAAACAAAGTATCAAGGCCTTTAAAGACTGTAGAGCTCCTTTAGGACAGAAAATTTACTTTTTGGAATGTTGTATCATGGGCCCACAAGAGGCAAATCATTAGTACTTAAGGAGCTCTTCTCCCTTCTGTTTTCCATCATTCATTAACATCAAATTGAATTCATCAACAATATCCTCCACCATATTGCCCCATCGTGAGAGCCCATTAGCAATTATTTACACAAGGTGTACAGCATTTGTTTTGCTTCAATTACTGCTCATTTTCCTAAGCTAAATTCTGGCCATAATTATAACACTTTTGACTGCTTGGAGGAAGTACTTCTTCCCAGATACGGAGGCTGGAGAGTTTGCACCACCCAAGTCGACATGTAGGTAGTCTATTTTTTTGTGGGAGATGGGAATTTCCCTAAGAAAGGTGATTTATGGCTTTTTCCAAGATTTCTGGAGGAGCAGAGGAGGTAGGAGAAGTTGATGTTGGGGTACATTTGGGAGAGGTAGTCTGTGGACAGGTTTCCAGCGGCCTGATTGGCAGTCATGGTTTGGGAGTGAGAGGAAGAGAACATCTTTAGGGAAGAGTGTTGATCTTGATCTACTAAAAAATTTCTGGATTGGAATGATCCATTCATGATGGTGGTGGATTGATTTTCTTTAACTAAGAACTTGTCTTATCCACTGGAGGAGATGGTATGGCTGTTTTCAATGAAGGTCCCCATGCAGATTAGATTGGTGGCTAGGGAGGGAACCAGGAGTCATTTCTTCAGAGAGAGTTACTTGAAGGGAAGGTCCATTTGGATAGTTGCTTCTCCAGTGGCTTTGACAGATTTTCCATTGGCAAGGTACACGTTCTAATTTGTTGGAGATAGGTATAGGAAGTGGATGGGCAAGTTAGACATTGTGGCCAATGCTCCAGAGTCTAGTATGATTTTGGATTTAGAGGTGGATAAGGCAGAAACAATGGCCTTGACAATGTTGGACTCATGTTTCTTCTGGATTTAACTACATTCCAATTTGGGGTGTTTTGTGAAGGGGTTATGTATGCTGTTTGAGCATTGAGGATAGTTGGTTTTGGGGTTGTGTATTTTCATAGCAACATCTTTGGTGTGTTCAGGAGCTTCTATGCTTCTTTGGAGGTATGACCTTAGCTATTCAAGTGTGTCTTTGATCAAGGGAGTTTTTTTTAATCTCACATTTTTTGATCAATAGTTCACCAACAACCCATAATTCTGAGGGTAGATTGAAAATAGCCCACATGGCAATGACGGAGTCCAGGAGAATGGAGGGTTTTCAGGAATAGTTGTCAATTAAACTAAATAGAAGCTGGGTGTTTTTGGAGAGGGTGGTTAGGTTTTCTTCAAGGGATCTGGCGGAGAAGATGCTTGTGAAGATGCAATTTAGGTAGATGGTTTGATTTTGAATGGTCTTGGGTTGATATTAGTTGTTGAGTAGCATCCATAGTTTGGAAGGGTCCCCTTGGGCTTTGGACCTGAATTGGGAGATAACTTTGGGTTCACAGTTGAGGGAGATGATAGCATATGCATTTGTCCTTAGACCAATTGTTAAGGTAAACATGCAATTGTGTGTAGTCCATCTCTACTTTAAGTACCTTCTTTCTTTTCATTCCCTTTTCTCATCTTTCCACTTCTTCAACTTGCCATCACACCCTAGCTGACTATCCTTACCCTCAACCTCTGTGGTTTGCTTGCTCCCATCTTCATTATGATAGCTCACAACCCTATCTTATTTATCAAAATAAAAACATACAAACAATTGAACTACCCCCTGATCTCAACAGAAATAATGAGAATTTTAATTGCAGTCTTGTATAGTAAATCTTGTAACAGTATATATTCTTAAGCAGAGCAGTTACAAGTCAGTAGTTGGTTTGAGAGTATCAGAGTCAACTGGTCACCATGGAAGATTGCGTTGAAAAGGGAATGAACTATTTAACTAACTGATTCACAGATAACACTAGGCAGCAGCTCAGACTTACGGGACACAGACAGGAGTTTGATTCAGGAGCAGAGAGACAGACCAAGTAGAAATCACTGAGATGTTAATGAAACAGGATCTAAGAAATAATAGTAGCAATAGTAGGAAAGACAGAGACCTGTGTGAGGAGTTGCTGTGTGCCCAGCCCACACCTCCACTGGTTCAATCCTTTGCTCCTCATGGTTTTCATGACCGTAGTAGAGCTCAAGTGCTGAGTCTTGGGGCTTTTCAGCTTAGGTTGACCAAGCAATTGGTGGTGTTATAATCCACAATGTACTTGTGCACTGTGGGATTTGAACCCATGACCTCAACATTCATGAGAGATGCTTTAACTACTACTCTAAGTGCCCATTGCCAGATGCGCCATTGTGCCTGTCCACTCAACCAGGGTTTGCTTGGGTTTAGCCGTAAAGACCTGATGTATTGTTTGACAATGCTATTCAGGCTTTTAGTACCAAGACTTAGAATCCATGGGTGGCAGTCTGCATAAGAGCAGATTTGACTCCAACAGGTGGTGCTCTTATGGGAGCGGAGAGGGAAGAAGAGCAAAATGAGAAAAATGGGTCGGCAAAGGGAGATGAGGGAGATGTGTACTGAGAAGGGAACTTGATCCAGCGCTCGATGAGTGTTTGGGATTGCGATGAGGACAACACACCAATCCATTCCGCGCTTTGTTCCTGGGAGGTTGATGAGTCATGTTGCTTGTGACGCAGTTATTTCTTTACCCGTCACGTATGCGCCACTGCTTCGCGTGTGTGATAATATTCATCTGGCACATATTACAGGGTTGGTTATATATCAGAATGGATATGTAATTGTTGTTTGGATATTTAAATTTGAGTAGTTCGTTCATGATTCAAATGCAAGGTGCGCTCATCAAAAATTTTTCAAGCTAGAATCGATGCCCTAGATAAACGTGATAGACAATCATAAGAATTACTACCAAAGTATTGAATCCAAGGAAGAATCGTCACAAATTGGCGCTGATAGCAACATTCAACCAGTAATTTGGAGCTGCTCGTTGGCCAATGCGGTAACCTCACCAGGAAGGATCGGCACATACTAAAAAAAATGATGATATTGTCCCAGGTTGTGACTTGGAAGGAGTCGGGTGATGAAACTCAACACAATTTAATTTTAATGAGATAGAAGCAACGAATTGATACACAAAGGAATCATTTGAAGTTAACACCTTGTGGGTATCAATCGCCCAAGCGAGAATGCGGGCTTCGTAACAAGCAATTTAAGTGCCCTTGACACATTGAGCGTAATTATTCTTCTCAGAACGAACCTCTTACTTGAAACGAAGATGTAACTGAAACAAGAAGAAGACTAGCTAGCTCCATCAGGATGAAGAAAAATGATGATGACGGAATTGAATTACAGAGAATTGAATCCACATCCATCGAAGCATCCTATAAGCTGGCTCGTTCCATTCGAACGATGGTTGCGACTTGGACCTGCGTTGCGCTCAAGCTGGCGTATTTGGGGTGAAAAACGCCACGCAACAGGCCGCGTGAAAGAAGAGAGTGTCATATCACGAAGCTCATTACCAGACAGAGAAAAGTAGGGTACATTCACACAGCTGCCCCCAAGGAAGAGAGGTTTGCGCCAAGCCAGCCATCGATCGGGTAACCTATCCGCGGAGGCGAGATTCCAGTAATCTCTCGCGGAAATTCTGTGAGGGCACTAATGAGGGTCCGGTTCACTGCTCAAACCCGTCACTTCGAATCATCAAACTAGAACAAAACCACGTTCGGTCGAGTACCAATGTGTTCATGCCTTCCGAGAGGCGGGGTGAAACTATCAAAACATTCACTATTCGGTTCCGCGTCCCTTGGTTTTACGCTCCCTGGGCTGAACCTGGGTTTCTGTGGTTTTGGACCCGGGCGTCCGAGGCCGCTCCCCTCTTTGATCTCAGAACGCACTGGCACTTTCGTGGTGCCCACCAACAGGTTTGACGAATTGGATCTTAGTTTGATTGAGGTGCTTGGTTCAGGCGTCCAGCTCACAGGTAAGATCAAGCATAGGCTGCAAAAAATTTTGACTCATGCTATCGTGCCATGTGTTTATCAGCACACAAATCAGCTTCCCTTGGACAAATAATTGAGACGGGTATATTAACCGGCAGCAGTCTGCGGCAGCAAACATTTCCTTCATCGAGACACTCATTTTCTCACCTTAACCTACCTTTCACTCCATTAATCAACACCTGCTCAATTCTAAGTAGCCTTTGAAAGTACACTAATTGCTTCTTCAGCGTTTGCATTTCTGCCGGACCCGGACACCTTAATCCGTATTCGAATTTAAACACAAGCTCCCAAACGTTGCACAACCACCCGGAGTCCTCCCGGTAGAAAAATTGCCAACTGGTCATTTCAAAAGCTCTATTTAATTTCCGAATCAACCTCTTTGTGCTCCGGCACCCGATTCACATAGAGACCCAGATACTATTTATCTCCAAAATGAAATTTCTGATAGTCGCTGCACTTGCAACGGTTCTCCCAGCCATCGAGGGCGCGGCCAACTTCAAGTCCACCATTAATACCGCCAGCAACCAAATGACCTCCTTGGCTTTTAGCCTCGACCAGATCCAATCTGTTGCTGATTCATTGGGGTTAGTGACGCAGGCTATCTACCATGGAGCTAAAATCTCACTAATCTGGCCCACATCTCTCCCCTAGACACACGCAAATCAGTGCCAAGTGCAACGAAGCCAAGTCACACTTGAAATTTGCTCGGAGCTCATGGGGTGGCATCTCCTCTTTGTTTGGGAATAGTCCGTGGCGGGCGGGCTTTTCACCCCAGGGTCAACAGTGCCAATCCCGCCTGTCTTCGTGTGGATCCTGTTTGAACTGGATATACAGGCAGCCGCAAATATCATCTTTCCCCCAATATCGGCCCCACATCAGTTCTTGTCAAGTAAGTATGATTTTTCAAATGCCTGTTCAACCTCCCCGCTCACACTTCTGATGACTTGGAACCTTTGATCACAGCGCGGGTACACTTCATGCCAATCATCATGTGGCCTAGTTTGGAAATGGCCCTGCCCTCCTAGCTGGAAACCCCCAACTCCCAGTCAATGGTACCGCCGCCAGCGTCGAGACGACTCTCCTTCCCTTTGCCGTAGGTTGTCAATCTTCGCCCTGCCTTGGGATACCAATCTAATCCATCTCGACTGTCTCAGCTGCGAAGGAAACTGCTTGCCCTATTTCGTCTAATTCCACCTCCCACGAATGTGTCGATGTAAGGTCGTCAATTCCATCGCCGCTTTCTAATATGCTGACGGTTGCCCCTGTACTAGACGCAAACTGAAATCACTTCGTGTGGGGGTTGCGAATCCTTGAACGAGGGAGAGAACTGCCTTACCATCGAAGGTGCGGACGAAGTGGGATGTGAACGCGGTTACTGTGTCAGTCAAGTCCGTGCATCTCACAAGACCCCTTCCTAGCTAACTCCTTGCCCCGGCGTTTCGCTCCCCCAGCGCGTTTTTTCTGTCCTCCCAGGCTACGTCATCAACGAGGACAATGGCCGCCCAGCGCCCAAATCCTCATAAGGCCCGCTCTTCCGCCCGCACCTCCCGATCGCGTAGCCGCCCGTCCAAGACGGAGGGACCTATTTCCATTAATTTATGCCTCTCAATGCCAAGCCCACAACGTTTAGCTTGGCCACGAAACAGACCCGAAACAACCTTCCACTAAATTCTCCACATTTGTCTGCAAGCAAAGCCTCCATTATTTTTGGACAGCTTCTTTTGCCTTGTAAATATTTACCCAATTTTGTGAACCGGTCACTTGAAATGTTGATTCACGAATTGCTCGAGCATGCCTCTTGACTACATGGTTGCATGTGTCGCGCGGCCTAGGCCTCCTTCGAAAAAAATAACAAGTGCGCACAAGGCCCGCAAGTAAAGCCTTCAAGAGAGGTCCTTCATGATCAATAAATCATACTAATCCAATAAAAAGTCAGTCCTGGCGTGAGATTCTTTGTGTAAAAGTGTTCGATTATCTGGGAGATATTCAGGGAAACATTTAAAATTTAAATTTCCCTCGCTGGATGCATTTTTCTGGGAGCAGTATTTATCCAGGCCCCCTTGACAGATCGATACCTAAATTTTCCACGGGAAATTAGTAAGTATTGATTGTTAAGTAGGCATGAAACTGCCTAAAGCCAATGCTTGTTTTTGTCTGGTAATTTGTGCCAAAATTCACGCCCTGTATGGTTTTTTTCCCATCATGTGAATTCATGGCCTAAATTTACCCCACACATTCAAACCTGGATTATTTGAATTGAATTTTGTCCGAATGCCTTGTAATGTTGGAATTATGCCTCCAGGCTCATGGATGCTTCAATTTTATCTTGAGGGCATTCAGAATGCTTTGACTTCTCAGAAAGATTTAAATTGGACTTTAAAAACTTTGGGATAATAATCCAAGCAGATTCAAATATAATTAGGAATGAGAATGGAAATACATATCATGTTGAGGCAGCCTTGAGTAGGCTTAAGTAGGGTCAAGAGATCTTTTAAGGAAAAAAAAGAAGAAAACAGGAAAACAATTCAAAATAAAAGCAATAGAAATGAGCAAACACCATCTTCTTTGAAGCAACAAAATAAAATGAAAGAAACAAAGAAGCAAATTGAAAAGATGAAATAGTATAAGATGAAATAGTATGGGGGTTTGATTTCAAAGTGATTCCAAGCCCTGCCAAAGAGCAGAAAAATTAAAATTGAAATGAAATGATGAAAATAAAAAGTTGAAAAATTAATTTAAAAACTTGGAAGTAGGAGTATCAAAACCAAGACAGAAAACAGCTATGATGACTCATTAGTTCAAAGAAAGAAACCAAAAAAATAAAACTATAAAGAAAGGGTAAAAAAGGAAATCAATCTTTCATTCTAAGGCTGATTCCAACAAACATTGACAAAGAAAAATTTTTCAAAAGAGAAGAAAGACATAAAAGCAACAGATATTTTGATAAAATTATGAAAAATGACAAGATGTATCTGCAAGTTTAAAGAGGGTAATATGGTTTTATTATTTTGAGGGGGATTGATTTTGCTTTGAAACTTTAGAAAATTCAATAAATAAAAATCATCATAAAATTCAAGATATATGAAAACATATGAAAATTCAAATAAAAATAATAGAGAAAATGGTAATGATTTGGTTTACTTTGAATTAAGAATTAAATGAATAATGAATCACTTCCCCCAAATCTGAATCCTGATTAAAATTGATTTGTTTTTACAATTTGAATGAAATGCAGGTTTTTGGGAAGATGTGAAATTTAAAGGCAATTTTAAATTTCTGATTAAAACAAGGATAAAGGTAAAAAAAATACAATTTAAAACCAGATTAAGCACAAAAAATAGGCCTCTTAAATGCATCAGTTACATGGATGTATAGCATTTAAAGCCTCATTGTAAAAATTGTCAAATGTCTCAAAGGAAAGTTCCTTATTGGTTATCTGTGAAATCAACTCCAATGTTTAGCTACCTCAATTGAGTGGCTGGATACAATCTTTGAAAAATCTATATGAAAATTACCATGGCTCAAAAATGAACAATGCAGATAATTACTCATTCAAAATTTTCTGAGTGTTATATTTTTTGATTTGCAATGAAAAAGCCAAATTTAATGGTAAATTCTTTCAAATTATCTCAAAAGGATAGCCATTTTCATCTGATTCAGTAATACCATTTCCATCTGATTCAGTAACCTGGGGGATACAGGGAATGGCAACCATCCCTCCTAATTAATTAACTTTTGAAATCTTGGAATGTAGACCATTTGTTACCAATCTTAAAACCATGAAGGAAGTTCCATTTCAAAGCCCAAATTTATTTTACATGTTGCTCAAAATCATTATAGGAGCATTAAATTTCAGATCAAACTATGAGGTGGAAAATTGGGAAGAAGAAATGTGTTTAGGAACTCTTTTTGGGTTGGATTTTGAGTAAAATCTTCAACAGATTTATTGCATTAATGATTCTTCAATATTTTTTCCTTCATTTCAAGGACAAGACAAACTAGAAATGCATTTACGTTGTTGTATGCTTGAATTTTGAGAAATATAATAACATGGTCAATGAGGTAACCATTTTAAAGGCAAGAATGGTGAATTTTTGGAAAAAACTCTTGATTAATCTATACAAATATTGACCTTCACTATAGCCATGAAGGATCATGTTTCCAGGAAGAAATTTGTTGTTTCAAGCCGGTATATTTTGCAGAAAATCTCTTACATACAGTAAGAAATTATTTTAATCAGTATCCCCTGTGCCAGAAATATGTTGAGTAAGTTTCAAAAGTGGGAATTTCTCCAGAAAGACCAATTAAAAAAATTTCATCAGAAATTTGGGAAAATATACCTTTTTGAAAAACATGCATAATTTACCTAAATTCTCCATTAAAGAACATAAATGTTTCTCCAAAGGTTAGGTAAGAATCCATGAGGCCTTAAAGTAGAATTTCAAATAAATAAAGAGAATTTCTGTGGAAAATGGGGACTTTTTACCAGATAACCAAATATACCCTTTCAAGCGCTTCACCCATTTCAGAGCTTCACAATTTTGAAAGCTTCATCCTTTTGATGATTATTTATTATTATTGATGCAGAGTTTTGATTTAACCTGAAGGGACTCCCAAATTTCAGATGAGCTTCTCTTCCACTTGGTAGATCCATGGAAGCTATTCCAATATGAGAACATTCCATAGATATTATTCAAGTTGATCTTGCCATTATAACATCTTGACTGTCTATACACAGTCTCCTCAGCCCTTCTCAACCCTCAGTACAATAAACCTCTACCTCCCAATCTACCAGCTGCCCTTTTTAATATGAGCTTCTCTTCCACTTGGTAGATCCATGGCAGCTATTCCAATATGAGAACATTCCATAGATATTATTGAAGTTGATCTTGCCATTACCACATCTTGACAGTCTATACTCAGTCTCCTCAGCCCTTCTCAACCCTCAGTACAATAAACATCTACCTCCCAATTTACCAGCTTCTCCTCCTGAAGTATATCCCTGCATCCCCTGCAGGTCCTAGGCAATCTGCCAGGCTCTCCCTCTCTCTCTGTCTATGGCTTGGTTCATCCTCAACCTATCCTTCTTGTATGAGAAGCAAATACATACTGTATCTATAAAGTAAATAATAATGGCTGGACTACCCATAATTCCAGTTCAGTTTATGCCAAACCTTCCTCAACAGGCCCATAACCCAATCTTTCAAGAAACTGCCTCCAACCCACTAGCTCAACATGTAATGCCATGGGCCTCTCATCCCCAGCACCATTCACTCCCTCCTCAAGGCATCCCTACAGTTCTCCCATATAGTGGCCTCTGTGTCCTTCCTGGACTAATTCCTTTCAAGGAATTATTATAATAATTCTTATTGGTTAGTCCCTTCCAATATTTTACATCTCAACTCAAGAAATCCAACCATCCTACCTTATTCATGTCAACTTCCCCTCTGGTGTTACACTTATATGATTCAGTCAACCATCCTCCTTCAGAGTATTAATACTGGATTAAACTAATCACTTACTTCTTCATTTTTGTACTTAATTAAAACTTAATCCTTTTACAATCCTCTCTATCCCAGGTTCTGTGAGAACTAGTTCCTGTGCCATCAACCTCTTGCAAGCCAGGGGCATTTGTGACAGATCTGATAGAAGCTAAAAATAATTTATGTATGGCAGGCTTTCCAGAAAAAAATTTAAATAAATCAAGAAGTAAGAGTGTTTAGAATGAGTTCTTGCATTATTTATAAGATCATTTATTCTCTTCTGTCTATAATTCAGAAGATGAATATTTTGCATGTCTAATTTATTTATAACAGAATTTTGTTTTTCCTCCAGGATCCAGCTCCTTTTTTGCATTTATTTCTTCACTGATTGATCAAGCCTTGGGATATCACAAACCCCTTTTTCAAAACTTGTATCAAAATTTTCAAATAAGATGGGCTTTCTGGATTTTTATATTAGAATAATGATAAATATTTCATTTATGACTACACAATGAAAAAAAGGATATAGCATGAAGGCCAATGATAAATCCAGTAGGAAATGTGTGTTTTCTGGTTGAAAAATTTCCAAAATCATTCAAAAAAATTATTAGCTCATTATTCCAAAGATAATCCATGGGTTATTCCATTACTTTTTTTTTGAAATGATGAAAAGCCCCAAGGAGACCCTTGTCCAAAGCAGGCTATCTGAATGTTGTACACTTAATTTGATTCAACTGATTCAGTGTTTTAAAGGGATTTGGAATCAACAGAAATTTGTAGAACAAATGTCAGAAAAAATGTTTGAACATCTGCAGTAGAAACAGTAAAAAACCCTCAAATTGGAAAACATCTCTGATGGGTCCTCCATTTTCCTCTCTGGGGATTCCATGTGAAATGCTTTTTAAATTCAGAAGATCTAATGGTTGTTGAAAATTTTTGGATGAGATTACTTTTGACATATTCTTTCAGAATCTTTTTTGATTAGTAAGAGGTTTAATTTTTTTTTTTTGGATATTTATTGTGTTTTAAAATGACTTTTTGTTGGTCAGTAAGTTGGATTTAAAGTTTTGTAACTGCCAATTAGATGGCAGAAAATTCAAAAAAAAAAAATCCTTGTCATACAATGGGTTGAGAAGCCCAGATTGAATACCTCAATTGGTTATTTCCTGAAGTTTCTCCCCATCTGCAACACTTATGTTGAAATTGCCCTTATGGAAATATTTTGGGAGGAATTTGATAGCTGAGATAGCTGCACATACTCCAAAATTGATGTGAGGTTGGGATTTCTCCAACATTTGGGAATTATGAGGGTGGGAAAAAAATTTTGGTGAGTTGATTTTTTGAGTAGTGGGAGCATGAAATTGAAGCTCCATTTTTGGAATCTTTGATATGCAGTGGAAGAATTTTCACCCATGATAGCTTCAGGGAAGGAGGGTTTGGTTTATCTATTTCTGCTTTTATGATTATCCTTGTAAGGTTATTCAAGGTTCAAAAAGCCACATGGGCAATTTATCATGTTTTTCTGGAATCCTTGAAAAAGATGAAACTGAGTGCTTCAATTGAGAATCCTCCACAAAGAATTATGTCAATATTTTCAGATTTTCTGGGCTTGTAGTCATTATGGAGGGTCAACATGATTTGAACATGTGGAAGGCCTCTCTTCTGAAACTATATTACATGAGTGTGTCCCATTGTAATACCAATTATCCCATCCTTGAATATTCCATCACAGATTCTTTTAAATTTGGAGTTGAAAACATTTGTTAAAATACTGGGCTCATCCTGTGCTTTTTGACCAAGAAAAATATTGTTTAAAATTGATCAAAATTCTGTTTTACATTCTACTGTTGGAAAAATCTCAGGCTTAACCTTATTCAAAAACATTTCCATAGAATCTTGAAATCAATAATAAATTTCCCTTGGGCCAACTATGAATTATTTTGGATAGTCATGATTGAAACCCAAGAATAAGGAAATTTTTATTTATTTCAAAGATTTGGTAAAAGAAAAAACTGAGTATCAAATGATAAATTGAGGAGAAAAAAATTTACATGTTGCCTGAACCATCTCAAAACAATGGTCAATGGAATACACAAAACCATAGTGTGTAAGCTTTCTACTATTACAGAGCATTCTTCAAAAGTAACAGAAAAAACAATAAAGACAAGAATAAAGATAAAAATACCTGAAGGAAGAAATAATCTTGAAATTTTTTTCAAATACAGATTCTCTATTAATTCAAGTTAGGGTCACTCACTTGCACCTACCCCAAATTACCACTCCTTACCAAAATACCTGTGACAATCTGAGGAATATGAATATGTAAAGATATTATATACTTCCCCATAGTATATATTTTTAATTGATTATCTCAAGTAGATAAGCAGAATTTTGAAAATGAAGACCAAAAGCATTATTATGCCTTTGTTCCCATTTATTAATACATAATTAGAAATCAAATTAAATCACAGGGACCATAGGAAAGTCTACTAAGAAGAAATATTAACAATCTGGGAATATCTACCAGGTATAAATGATAAAGTAAAGATCATGTGAGTAAATAAGGTGTCATTCACATGCCAAAAAATAACTCAAAGAGTAGAATAATTCCCTCACCCTATAAAATTAGATGCTACCTTTGTCATAGCACCAAGAACACATGATGGGGTGCCACTGGTTACCCTGCTAGCCTTAGAACCCATCCCTTTGAGCCCCTATGGCCAAGATAAATATAAAGAGCCCTTTTTGATGTAATTGATACCCCAGAAACAGTTATACACACATCCAGACACCATGCAAAAGTGATCAAATACTTATAAGAGTTATGTAAGTGATTTTGGGCTTTAATCTCATCAATATTATTCATCCCAAACCCATTTTTATCAATTTAAACTCCTGAACAACCTTTAACCCCAGATACAGGTTTAAACCCATCAGTACACGTCCCAAACAGGTACCTAAAGGATTGTATAATATACCAGTGAGTTTATTGTCCTTTTTCTGTTGTGGAAGATTGTTCAAAAAGCCCTGCCACTTCACCATATATTTTATATATATATTATCTTTGGGAAATATTTCCTTCAAGAATATAAATTAAAGGTTCCAACATAACCAGTTCTATGGATTTCAAAGTGAATTCCCTCAAGAAGAGGTGTTAACGATCCCCAATATTCATTGTGGCCATCTTTTATTTTATTTAAACAATCAATTTATTTAAATTGATTGATAAAAACTATTAATAACCAAACCATATTGACTTGCGTTTGCTTTATCCAAATATTTTATGGATTATTTCTAAAATATTTTTAATAATATATTTATTATTTATTATATAAACTATTTTAGCTTAAAGCTAGCAAGGACCTTGGAATCCAGGAGGCTGAAATAGTGATGCTTAATCCTTATATTATTTTGATGATAAAAAATACGCAATAATTTTCATGTCTCAATTTTTATGTATTGGTAAACAAAAATGTTCTGGAAAAGAGAGCCAACCCATTACAAAAGGGAATGATCAGGGTGAAAAAATACCTCACAATTTGAATAAAAATTCCCAGAAGTCAAACCATTCTTTGCTGGGTACTCTTTCAATTCAGTCAAGCAAAAGATTTCACCATTAGAATGGAAAATAATAGTGCAGAGGATCATAAAATTTTCCAAGTTTACAAGTTCTCTGCTAGGGGCCAACTTATTTCCTGCTAAAAACATCTCTAGCAGTTCATTCAGAACTATAATTACCTGTCTTCAACAAAAAAACATCAGAAAACGCAAAGGAAATACTGGACTTTTAAGCTAAAATGCAGCTGTTTTGTCTCCTGTTGGTGGTTTTACATTTGTTGATACATAGTTTGTGAAGGTTTTTCAGAAGGCATTATGGATAAATTTGGATAAACCTCAGGATAAAATCTTTGAAAAACATAGGTAAAAACATTAATTGGTGTATAATTTTTTCACTTTTACAAATTTGATCCCCTTCTGCACCAATTGTGATATTCATTTTACCTATGAAAATATTATATATAATTTGAGGAATGATGAATGTTTTACACAGGTGGGGGTAGGACTACCAATTTCATGGTCAATAAATATTTATGCTAAATTTTAATTCCAATGTTAAATTCCCAATCCTGTGGTTGCAAACGGGTGCAAAACACTGTTTACCTCCCATCTGAGTTGCAAACTGCTATATTATATTGATAAATATATATATTTGTTAGCTTTTTTCATTTTGGGAAGGGACTGATTGGCAATATCTGCAGAGTTTTATTGGAATTAACATGAAATGTTGAAAGTATTGGATTTCATTTCACCCCAAGGAAACATCAGTTAAACTGTTTGCCTGTAGAATGATCTCATAAGCTTCAGTTTCCAAAATCATGCAATTTTCCCAAGTTTTTTATCTTAATTATATCTTTTTGAAACATTTCCCCTCAATGTTTTTCTGAAAGAGAATTTTAAAGCTCCATATTTGAATATTTTCAAGTAGAATCACAACCTTCACAGTCCTATTGATGGATAGGTCTCTCTTTTGGATATACTGGCATCTATTCCCAATTATTCAAACAAAAAATTGACATCATTGTTGTTGTGGAAGTATTGGGGATGAATTTCAACAGAAAAAGATTTTTGGAGAAATATTTGGGGAAATGTTTCAACATAGGTAGGAATATTGGAGCCATTACCATCATTTGAGTGAATACATTGGGAATTTTCTTAAAGCTTTATTGCCATCCCCTTGAATATTCTAAATCCATCCTCAATTTCCTGGAAGGTTTTCCCCCACTAGAACTGAAGATTTGGTTTTCCATGAAGAAACCTTTCCATGTGTACTCAAATTCTTCTGTATCCAAGATGGATTGAATATCCTGGAGCCAACTGATGCATTGCCCCTATTTGAGCCTCCCAATTCTTAGCCAGAATCCTGCCTTGATTATGGTGTATTTAATCTTAAATATTTGGCTGACTCCTCAACCATCAAAGAAAGTTCCTGGGAAAACCCCAATCCTTTTCTTACCTCAGGTGCATGTGCAACTCCTCCAGGTACCAGGAACCTGAACATGTTTTTTGAAGAAGAATCAATTCAGCTGATGGCTTTTAATTCACATAATTTTGCCCTCAATTCTTTTTTCAATATTGAGCTGATTAATCTGTGATATTTTGAAAGACTCTGGTTCTATATCTTCTACTTGCTGGTCCAGAACCTGTGTAATTTCTCCAAAGACAATTCTATGTGGATTTCCTTAATTTTTCTTGAACTGATATCTAGAATTATGTTGGAATCCTCAAAATGGCAGTCTGGTTCTCCTCCAGTAGGTTAACTGATTTAAGAATCTGAAAGTAATCGATATAATTGAAATCATTTCACCAAATGAATTATGAAATCTCACTTATCCATCAAATAAACTTTTTCACTCATAAATTCCCTCATGAGGACATCAAATGACCTTATGCCTGAAATTGGATCTGGAACAATTTTGATGATTCCTAGTTACCATGGCCTTGAATGGGCAAATCCTCAAATTTTGCAGCACTTTGTGCCAGTATTTATGTAGAAAACAATCAAACTATGAGCTTGAAAAATGAATTTTTTGTCCATTTTTGCAATATGAACCAACCCCCAACCACCATTTCTTGCCTCTTTTCTATTATTTAGTTTAAATTTAAAACTGAACAGGGGAATATTAAAAAATGATGATATAGTGAACCTACCACATTAGCAAAATTATCATTACAAAGATCAATTTTGCTTATAAATTTTTCAAAAATGGGATTTAATAACCTTCAGCCTGCAAAGTAATTTGATTACCCTGCAGACATTTTGAGGGGCCCTGTTCTTCAGATGAAGCCAATGTGCTCTCCATGAGAATATTATTCTCAGGAATCAAGTTCTCAATGGGTCTGTTTCAAATTAAAGAAAATTCAGCAAATGAATTTTTCTTTTCTCTTTCAATAATTTATCTTACTTTTGCAATAGCCTCAGCTTTATTTTAGTTTTTTCTTCCAAAATGAATCAATTTTCAGGTTCCAAAAGAAAAGAAAACATCTAAATCCTATCATTTTCTGTTTTTATTACTTTTTTTCACCTCAGATTCCTGAATAAGAGGCTTTTCTGCTTAGATTCATGGCTATAAGAGGATTTTGAGTTAATCAAAAAAAACATTATTATTGTTTGGAATTAAAGATTACTAAGCATACTTCCTGTTTCTGTAACCCCCTTTGGAAAATTAATCCTGAAATCCAATTGGGATAAAAAAATATATTTAACCTTTAATTAAGATATTTCCAGCTAAATTTCAAAAAGGGTGATGACAAATTCACAATTTCCAGTTGTGTGGGAGTCTTGTAGGGCCCTAAAAGAAACAATTGACACGTGGGGCCCCATACACCACTCCTTCAAAACACAAACATTTAGACAAATTTACAAGAGTATACGGCCCCCAGGGGTTGCCTGTTTTTGGAACTTCCCTATGAATAAAGAAAAAAAAATTATAAAATTTTCAAAAAATCAAAAAAATGTGCCCAAAAAAAATAAAAAAAAAGGAAAAAGAAAAAAAAGGAAAAAGATTATCCCTCAAATAAAACACAATACAATGTGATGATTGAATAAGATAAAATCAAATACAAAAATCAATAAGATCTTTGAAGAAAGGGGGGGGGCATGTCTGCCGGTTGAACCCCCCAATTTGAGTATGAAACTGGTCCCAGGTGAGTCCTGGGTCCCAACAATTTTTATTTGTGTATTTTAGTTTATCATCCTTTTATTTTATTTATTTTATTTTTTGCCTTTTTTTTGGCTCACAAAGGTTGGTAGGCATGTGGCATGCTACACGACTACATTTGAGCTGTTTAGAACCCTAAAAAAACTCAAATTTAGTCGTGTGACGTGCCACACAACTACAAATGGTTGGGTGGGGGCTACACAACTCAATTGAGTTGTGTCAGCTTGCTACTATTGCAAGCTACAAAAGTAACAAAATAACATAAATAAAATAACTAAATAAAAAAATTATTAAAGGAGAAATAAGATTATAAATATTATTTCAAATCTGAATCTACATAAAAATTGAGGTAGGGTCACTCACTGACACCTGCCTCAAATTCCTACTGCTTATATTTTTAAATAATTTATGAAGATCTGGAAAGAGACATGGCCTTGGGATTTTTTCCATTTTAATATTTCACATGTAACCCGACGTACAGGTTTCACAGGGAATTTTGTGAAAGAATCCAAGAATGCTGTGATTTGTAGGAGTTACGGGCGGAAATGTGATTTTTCACAATTCCTACACGCAGGCGCAGAAACCAATAAATCGGCGCGCGGCTGAGCAGCAGTACTGCCAACCTGTCAGTGTACCCTGAAAAGCCGTGTACACAGCCCCAGGAAACTGAAAAGTATGCAGCTGCAGGAATACAGGCTGACAGATTGACAGGCGGCTTGAGAAGCCCAGGTACCACTTAAAGGTACTACAACCTTGATGGGGACATACTACATAGGTAATAAATGTCCCCGTGGATAATAGGTACTTCACAAATACAAAAAAATAAATATATATACTTAAATACGTTGTAGATATTTGTTGATGATGTTTGTCTTCATCTTATTCTCTATTTCTTTAATTTATTACGTAGTGGCTACTCTCACTTAATCATGCGTGAGCTGAGAAGATTCAATAACCTGTCACACTTGGCTGCAAACTATCTGACCAGCTGTTGACTAGACTGTCTGAAAGACTTCCCCTGGTTCACATCTCCTTTTATCTTTCACTCTCTCTCTCCTTTCTATTTTTTTCTTGTTTGTCTCATTGCTCATTGAACTCAGACTCTTGACTCATCTCAGGCTACCTGAAGCTGATCACCAGTTGCTTAGACATCACAACATTGGTTTATCAAATCAAACTGGTTAACTGTTCATCAACTTGAACTTATCAATCTAATCACAATCAATCCAACCTGCGGTAGGCTCCAACCAAACAGTCAACTCAACCTCAGGAGCTGAATTCCTTGTAACTCTGTAGTCTTCAAGGTATACTGGGAGGATTGGTCTGTCTTAAAAGACTTGATTGATTCTATAAAACCAGGACCACTGCCAGTTCATTGCAAGTATGTGAGTCATGTTGTGATGTTTCCTATAACAACTGAGAGAGAAAGAAATGAAGGAGTTGAATGATAATAATGAAGAATACCAACGGTTGTATTGGGCTATGATTCTCTAGTTGTAAAGAACATGAATGGATTTTGCTTGATGACAAGGAATATGGCAGGTCTGATTGGGCTTGGAGAGTCAAATATTGATTAAAATAAGTGAGAGATGACAAGTGAGAATGAATCTGGATGGAAGAGGTGTCAGCAGATTGAAGATGGACATTGGATCACCGATCATAGAATCATACTGGTTGAGTTTCATGGAGAGGCTTGGTTTGGCTATCTTTATGCAAGTTGATGATGGTGTTGAGGAATGGATGACGATTAGACGAATCGGATGAGAAGAAGGAAAGAAATGGATTGAGATGAGGAAGGAAAAGTTCTTATTGACCATCCGGAGAAGCCTATCCTGTTAGAGGATCATGATCAAGCCGGTACTCTATGTTTGGAGTGCGAGAACTGGGAGAGAGCTCAAATGAGTTCTGGCTCGAGTGAGAGTGAGTTCTAACACCCCCTCTTGATTCAATGTCTATCGGATAGATTGCTTAGGAACTAATTTGAGCTACTAGTATTTCTACGGAAATTTTGCTGGCCGGTTTGGTAAGTGCATGGGAAACCATCTGATCAGAGGCAATCAGAAGAATTTCTATCTTGCGGTTGATGAGATCCTCTCTGAGACCCTTGGTTTTGATGTCAATAAATTTGGTTTTAGAGTTAGTTCCGAATTTTTTGACTTTATCATCTAATCCTTTGTTATCTATTAAATGAATGCTGGGAATTGGTGGTCGATTCCAGAGCTCCTCGATCAAATGATTTATCCATCGGGCCTCAAGTTGGGAGTCACTGAGGGCGTTACATTCTGCTTTGGTGGAAGAGAAATTTACGTTGCGCTGTTTCCGACTGGTCCAGTATAAGGGAGCGCCAAAAAGACTACAGATGAGTCTGGTTTGGGATCGGCGAGTCTCTGGATCATCTCACCAGGTTGCGTTGCTGTAGCAGATTAAGGCTGGTGAGTTGTTCTTTTTTGAGAGAATGAGCTCGAGATTTTTAGTTCCAGCCAGATATCTCCACACCCAAATGAGTTTGTTCCAGTGAGAGATTCCTGGTTTGTTGTTGAAGCATGCGAGGTTTGAGACGGCAAAGGAAATGTTGGGACGAGCGAGTGATGCAATGTGGTTGAGTCTTCCAATGTGGCTTCTGAAGTTCTCATTGAGATCTGCGAACTTGGCGCGTTCTTCTTCAGAGGCTGGAGTGAGTTGGAGTCCTGGGGTGCAGGGTGTTGAGATGGGATTGAGATTTATGCTTTTCAGCGCCGCCAGACCTTTATTGAAGTGCAAGGGTAGTGAGAGACGGATCCTGTCTGCGGATTGATTCACTTTCATACCCAAGAGAGTGTTAGGGCGATGGCTGGATGAATTGGGAAATTTCTTTAGAAACAGTCTCTCAAAGTTTTTGGAGTTGCCGCATACAAGCAGGTCATCCACATGAAAGAATAGAGCTGAATCTTTGGACCTATTGGTGTAAACACAAGGGTCTGCATCTGAAGGAGTGTAACCCAGACTTACAATCCAGTCGCAGAGGGTGCGGTACCGATTTCTTGAAGCCTGCTTAAGGCCGTATAATGATTTCTTGAGTTTGAGGATCGGTGATTTTCTGTCGCAGGCGGGTGGTCGACGGATGAAAACTTCTTCATCAAGCTGGGCGTGCAGGAAGGCGCCTTTGACGTTGAGTTGAAGGATTTCAAGGCCTTTTTCCAGAGATAGAAGCAGCAGAGCTCGAAGAGAAGTTGTTTTACCTGTTGGAGCGTAGGTGTCGAAGTAATCTACACCGAACTGTTGCATGAAACCTTGGACGCAAAGTCTGGATTTGTGAGTGGGAGGTTCGCTGTGTGCATTCTCCTTTAGTCGGAAGACGTAGGTTGTATTCAGAATGTTTGATGGTTTGGGACCCAAGTAATCCTCCCAAACTCCGAGAGCCTCGCATGTGTTGTTTTCCTTTTTGAGGGAAGTTGACCATTTGGGTATCTTCAGAGCTTCAGAGACTGACTTGGGGACCAAGAGATTGATAAAACCGAATTGATTGTGTTTCTGGAGAGCGTTTCAATCTCAAAGATCTTGAGTGTTGGATGGTGGAATGAGATGATTGTTGATGTCTTCAATGCTATTGGACGATTCATCTTCAGATTGATTGGGTTCAGTTTTTATTTCATCAGCAGTTGAACTTGGAGAGCCAGACTTGATTTGTTGGGAGTTGGGCTCGATGTTGACGGGATCAGGTGCTGTGTGGGAAGGTCCGGTATTCTCAGACCAATTGTCAAATGAAGTCGAATCGTTTGGTTGAATTAGAAGGTCAGGGTTGGCAGCGCCAAATTTGACGTGCTTGGTTTCAAAGATCAATCCGGATTGGTTCAAGACCCAATATGAGTGGAGTCTGGGGACGTATCCAATGAGGATTCCTGATTTCCCTTTTTCCTCAAATTTGGACAAGGAATTCTTGTCTTTGAGGTTTAGGTAGGTCAGGTGGGATCCGATTGGCTTTAGATAGTGAGTAGGAAGAGAGCTTCCGTGCATGAGCATCCAGGGAGAAGGCTCACCAGATACTTTGGGAATTTGGTTAAGGGCCACTGCACAGGCTTTGATCGTCTCGTGCCACAAGTTTTGAGGGATTTTGGTTGATGAATGAGTTGCTCTGACAGCTTCAGAAAAAGTTCAATTTGCTCTTTCAGCCCTCCCGTTGTGCTGGGGATGATAAGGTTCAGAGAAGATTTGCTTGATGGAATTGGATTCAAGGAAATCTTTAAGTTTATCATTGATAAACTCTCCTCCTCCATCAGAGCAGACTTCAGAGGGAAAGTAGCCGCGTTTGTGATTTTTGTTTGTGAGAATAAAAATCAGAACGTCGGAAGCTTTGCTTTTAAGTTTTAAAGGAAAGGCGCCGATGTATCCAGAGAAGTTGTCCACGAGGGTAAGATAGTATCTGTGATGGCTCTTTGACTGGGGAGATATGGGTCCAATGAGATCAAGGTGAATACGCTCAAAGACTTTACTGGCCAAGTTTGAGGAAGCTGAGAAGGTATTTCTTTTTATCTTTCCAAGATTGCATCCCAGACAGACAAAGTCATTTTTTATTTCTTGGCCAAGTGGTTTTCCAAGGAATTTTTCCATTTGACCAATGCTGGCATGTCCCAAGGTTCTGTGTAGATGATGGACTTCTCCTATGGTCATTTGCAAGGCTACCAGTGGAAGTGGATCATCTATCTTCAGAATGTTGTGAGAAATTTGACCAGAAAGAAAAGTGCGGCTTTGGTGAGTGAGTTGAAATCAAGATGGATCCTTGGTTTTATTGACGAGCAGGGAGCATCCTTTGAGAAGGAATTTCCCAAGTGAGAGGAGATTGATGTTAGCATCTGGAACCCAACAAGCTTTGTTCAGCGTGATCTGGTTTGTTCCAACGATCAAAGTTGCGGTCCCACGGCCTTTGATGGTCAGAGAAGCACCAGGCTTGCCGGTTTTAATTTTGTCCATGCATTCGTCCAGTGATAAGTCTGAGAAGTAACGCTTGTCATTGAGCAAATGAACATAACACCGGGAGTCAAGCACAAAGCTATTTGGTCCCAGGGTGGTCGAATGAGTGGACCCGCAGAAGAGAGAAAAGAAATGGGCCAACTCTTCTTTGGTTTTCTTTCCCGGCTTTTTTGTCTTAGGATTGGCTGGCCTGAGATGAGGAAATTCCGACCAACATTCCTCACGTTCGTGATTTCAAACCTTTTCATTGTGAACACCGTTTGTGCATCTGGGGTAATCCCTATTGTAAAGGGAGATTTTGCTTTTGGAGGTGGCTTCCTCTTTTGTGGCTTTGATTTTGTTCTTATGATGGGTGAGATGATTAAGCACGTAATCGACAGTGATTGTTCCCACTCTGTGCATAATTTGCGATTTCATGGGTTTGAGAGACGGAGGGAATTTGAAAAGGATAAGATATGCGAGGATGTCTGAAGGCAGTTCTATACCGACTTCCAAGAGCTTGTTGAGGTGAACTCAAACGGTGGTGACAAATTTCTCAATGGCATTCTCTGAGAAGGAAAGATACAAAAAGTTATTGAATATTTGGGCTCTGTTTGTCAATTGTGATGAGGCAAAATGAGTCCTTGCTGCAATCCATATGGCCTTTGCACTTTCCTTGTTTTCAGAGTTGATGATGTTGGAGTGGGTGAATGGTTCCAGACAAGACAGAAGGTAAGCGGTTATTTCTTTGTTAATGTCGGAGTCCAGCTGATCCAAGGAGTCATCAGATGTAATAGTAGGGAGGATTTGCCTGAGCCAGAAGAGATTTTGAAATTTGGACCGCCAGATGGATTAGTTGTCCTCGTTAAGCAAAGGTATTGAGTTGTAGATTCCTTTGAGAGCCATGTTCTTAGAGGAGTCGCCCCCTGGTCCTGGTGAAGGTGAAGCCATTTCGGTGAGCTGTTTGAGTTCGGCTTTTAACCGTAAAAGACTTGATTGATTCTATAAAACCAGGACCACTGCCAGTTCATTGCAAGTATGTGAGTCATGGTGTGATGTTTCCTATAACAACTGAGAGAGAAAGAAATGAAGGAGTTGAATGATAATAATGAAGAATACCAACGGTTGTATTGGGCTATGATTCTCTAGTTGTAAAGAACATGAATGGATTTGGCTTGATGACAAGGAATGTGGCAGGTCTGATTGGGATTGGAGAGTCAAATATTGATGAACATAAGTGAGAGATGACAAGTGAGAATGAATCTGGATGAAAGAGGTGTCAGCAGATTGAAGATGGACATTGGATCACTGATCGTAGAATCATACCGGTTGAGTTTCATCGAGAGGCTTGGTTTGGCTATCTTTATGCAAGTTGATGATGGTGTTGAGGAATGGATGATGATTAGAAGAATCGGATGAGAAGAAGGAAAGAAATGGATTGAGATGAGGAAGGACAAGTTCTTATTGAACATCCGGAGCAGCCTATCCTGTTAGAGGATCATGATCAAGCCGGTACTCTATATTTGGAGTGCAAGCACTGGGAGAGAGCTCAAGTGAGTTCTGGCTTGAGTGAGAGTGAGTTCTAACATGTCTCTCAACAGAATCTTATTTTATCTACTTAGTCTGCTCAAGGCCATCATCCAGTCTGTAGAGGTGCCACATCTGTTTGTTATTATTCTCTTTTATGGTTGTTTTTCTTCACTGGCTTTTTGCTTTCTACTCAACTGATCCTTGGAATACAAACAGCCTTGTCCAGGTCTATCAAATCATACATTCTTTTATAAAATAAACCTTCTACGTATTTTTTAAAGAATATAATTAAAAATACCCAATATGTTGAAAAGAAGATAGGTAAGTTTTGTAAAATATCTTAAAATACTTTAAATGTATAATTGTGAAAACTTCAAGACATCAGGATTTACGTGAGACACCAAGAAAACTGAATATCTAAAAATATTACATGAATTCTCATAGCTTATGTTTTCAATTAATTATTTTAAGTAAATCATCAGAATTTTGAAAATAAGGAGTAAAATCTATATCATGATTTTCCTCACATCAGCTAATACATAATTAAACAATACCTGACATCAGATTAACCGTATGAATATCTAATAAGAAAACTTATCAACATCCTGGGAATATTTACTAAGGATAATTAATTAAATAAAAATCATGTGGATAGGTTAGTGTTATTCACACGTCTAAACATAAATCAAAAGGTAGAATGATTCCCATACCCTGTGGAATTGGATTTTACCCATGCTACAGAACCAAGAACATGTGACCGGCTACCACTAGTTACCCTGCTAAGCAACCATCCCTTTGAGCCCCTGTATCCCTCAGATGGACAGAATTGGTACTCAAAAAGCTATAAATATGGAGCTCTTTTGAGGGTATTGATACCCAGAGACCCAGTTATATTTAGATCCAGACACCATTACAAGGTAATAAAATACTTATAAGAGATAATTAATTGATTTATGAATTGAGTCTGATCAATAATATCTGTCCCCAACCTTTTTTGTCAATTTAAACTGCTGAACAACCTTTTTAACCACAGTAATAGTTTTAACCCATCAGTGCATGTCCCAAACAGGTAACTAAAGGATTGAATAATATACCAGTGAGTCTTATTATCCTTTTTCTGTTGTGGAAGCTTGGTTACAAGGCCCTGTCACTGCACCATATATTTTATATATTTATTATATTTGCACAATATATCCTTTAAGAATATAAATTAAAGGTTCCAAAGTAACCAGGTATACATGTTTTCAAAGTGAATTATCTGAAGAGAGGTGTTAAAGATCCCCAATATTATTGTGGACCATCTATTAAATTTTTAAATAATCAATTTATTAATATTGATTAATAATATTAAACTATAAACAAACCAATCAACCTTGAAATAGCTTTATCCAAATATTTTACAGAATTTTGCTGCATTTATTGAAGAATATATTTATTATTTATTCTATCACCTCTGGTAGCTAAAAGATTCCAAGGGTATTGGAATTTCAGCAGGCTGAAAAGTTGTGTAGAGGCCACACAACCCAAATGGTTCATGAATTTAACATTACCCTTTTAAAGAGACCTACTAGTGTCTTCAGTCAATGTGGGGTCAATATGTTTTTTCATGGTCTGAATCAGTAAATTTTCAGCATATTCATCCATTTTCAAATTACCAGAAGCTTCATATTAGGATTAACATTTTAGGAAAACATCCATCCAGATCAACAAAAACACAGGATAAATTTCCAAAATCTAAATTTACCTTAAAGCCTTTAACCAGGTGGTTTTGGTTTTCAATATTCAAATCCACTTTATCAGAAACTCCAAATCCAGAGGGCTATGACACCTTGGATGGGTCACAAATTTGAAAATATACATATTTAATTCCAATGAAACAGTATCAATATTAGATTTTCACTCTGGATAGCAATGGGTGACTGATTTGTGTTGGAGGATAGGCCTGTTAATATGCTGTCCAAGCTCTCCATTTTTCCACAATTTATGGGTGAAGGACTTTACCTGAAATTGGTCACAGATAGATATTTAAATTCATATGGAAAGTAGGATCTGTAAAAGTTAAATTTATTACCACTTTCCCTCCACAAAAATATTGTGCTTAATTTTAATTTGTGAAATTTAGTTATTTTTGTTGAGTTGACTGTCCCTCAAACAGTCTCCTGGTGCCAACACTTCAAATGAAGACCACCCCTGCACTCTTACTGAATCAATTATCCTTCTGGATCAAACAATCTCCCCACATCCTGATCCCTCCTGCTTCCTGTTTCAACCTTTCTCTCAACTCTCCTTGATTTGACCTTCTTCTCAACTCTCCTTGACTCTCATCTCTCCCCTCAGCTCTCCTTGACCATCTCTCTCTTCACCCTTCTATCAAATTCCCTCTTCTCAACTCTCACCCACTTGTCTCAAGTCATCTCCTCCTATCACCTCATATCCACTTCCACCCCTCAACATTTATCAACTCCAGCCTTTCTGAGCCTTAAAAACCTTCCCTGAACATAATTGACTCCAGCCCTCCAAGCCTTAACAACTGTAAACTCTGTTTCTGTTGTTCAGTTTCCTCCTCATCAATTCCCTCCGTTCCTTTTTGTCATCTCAAATTATCAACTCAATCAGTTGTTGGGCACTTGAGTTTGTTCCCCTGAGTTTCTGTCTCATCCTCCTATGTTGTTTACCAAACGTCTGCTTGTCTAAGTTTCTTTTAAATTCATCTTTGATCCTCTTCAATTTTAACTTGCTTTTTATATATACATGTTTAAATTGATGTTTGTTTGGCTGAATTAATCTAAGAATTAATTGATTAAATCCACATGAATTCTTTAGAAAAAAAGCTGATTTTGAAAGATTGAATGTGAGTCTGATAGATTTGAAAGGGTAATGTCAGTTTCACCCCCCTTTCAGTCGTTTAGAGTTGTGTATACAACTCAAATGGGATGTGTGGCACCCTACACGACTCAAATGGGCCTTGTGACATTTTAAACGACTCAAATGGGCCGTGTGGCAAGCTACACAACTCAAATGGGCCGTGTGTCATGCTACTCAACTCCAATGGGCCATGTGGCATGCTACACATCCCATTTGAGTTGTGTGGCATGCTAAAAAACTAAAAAAAAGTTGTTTAGCCTTCACTAAATAATAAATAATAAATAATAAATAATAAATAATAAATAATAAATAATAAATAATAAATAATAAATAATAAATAATAAATAATAAATAATAAATAATAAATAATAAATAATAAATAATAAATAATAAATAATAAATAATAAATAATAAATAATAAATAATAAATAATAAATAATAAATAATAAATAATAAATAATAAATAATAAATAATAAATAATAAATAATAAATAATAAATAATAAATAATAAATAATAAATAATAAATAATAAATAATAAATAATAAATAATAAATAATAAATAATAAATAATAAATAATAAATAATAAATAATAAATAATAAATAATAAATAATAAATAATAAATAATAAATAATAAATAATAAATAATAAATAATAAATAATAAATAATAAATAATAAATAATTAATAATAAATAATAAATAATAAATAATAAATAATAAATAATAAATAATAAATAATAAATAATAAATAATAAATAATAAATAATAAATAATAAATAAGAAATAATAAATAATAAATAATAAATAATAAATTATAAATAATAAATAATAAATAATAAATAATAAATAATAAATAATAAATAATAAATAATAAAAAATAAAAAATAAATAATAAAAAATAAATAATAAATAATAAAAAATAAATAATAAAAAATAAATAATAAATAATAAATAATAAATAATAAATAATAAATAATAAATAATAAATAATAAATAATAAATAATAAATAATAAATAATAAATAATAAATAATAAATAATAAATAATAAATAATAAATAATAAATAATAAATAATAAATAATAAATAATAAATAATAAATAATAAATAATAAATAATAAATAATAAATAATAAATAATAAATAATAAATAATAAATAATAAATAATAAATAATAAATAATAAATAATAAATAATAAATAATAAATAATAAATAATAAATAATAAATAATAAATAATAAATAATAAATAATAAATAATAAATAATAAATAATAAATAATAAATAATAAATAATAAATAATAAATAATAAATAATAAATAATAAATAATAAATAATAAATAATAAATAATAAATAATAAATAATAAATAATAAATAATAAATAATAAATAATAAATAATAAATAATAAATAATAAATAAGAAATATTAAATATTAAATCATAAATCATAAATAATGAAAACAATAAATAATATGGTGGTGTAAAGGGGTAAAAAAATCAAAAATGCCCATTATGGGGGGTACATGCCCCCCCAGGGATTGCACATGTTTAGAACACCCCTTTGGAGTATTGTATGGACCCCAAAGCGTTGAGGGGCCCTACAAAACTCCCAGAGATTGTGTGGGGCCCTAAACAACTCGAACAGGTTGTGTGTGGACCTACCTGACTCCCAAAAAAGTTGTGAATTTATCATCACCCTACTCATGTTATAGTATTATGCCTTTCTTGTTGAAATTTATTATTTTGATCTTGTGTATACAAGCATGAAAAAAAAATAATCCTGATTTCAATATCTTGGACATCCAAGCTCTCTCAATTCCCAAAAAATTTGGTTTGATGGAAAGCTAAATGCTGAGAAAATAATTGGAATATTTTTTTTCAGGTAATTTACTAATTAACTCTCTTATAGTAATAATACCTCTGACAGGAGGTTGAGGCAGTAAAATTAGCCTGGAACAGAACAAATGAAAATGATCATAAATCGGAGGCAATATAAGGAAGAACTTTTTCATCATCTGTGGAAAGAGCTTAGTTAGCAAGAACTCTAACTATGAGAAACAAAACCAGGAGTGAAATCCAAATTGAGACAAGAAGAATTCTTAAGAAAAGATAAAATACCCATCAGAGACAAGAGGCTAATCAAATCATATAAGGAGAAAGAGAAATATTTGGTAGTTGATATAAAAAAGACAATGATGAGAAAAAATAAATTGATTTCACAATGGATACCTCTGCTTGGTCAGATACTTATGGGAACTGTTAGATTTATGTCCCTGGGCTCCAAACAGGAATGAAAATTTGTTTGCAACCCATATCACTTTTGGAAGCAGGTTCACACTTCAACAAGTTGAAAGAAACGTTGTTTACAACTTGCGCATCCCCAGGGGTTCACAAACTACTTTTTTGTGGCTCAAATGGGCTGCAAATGGGTAGTTTGCAACCAATCAGGGATGCAAAAAAGTAGTTTTCAAATCCCCAGGGGGTAAATGGGGTTGCACTAGGGTTGTGTGTGTCTTCCATTAAACTTTTGGCCCATTTGATGGTCCAATTCAGAGGGGAATTTGGGGTAACTAGGCACCCCTGGACCAAGTTTGAGTGCTGTAAACCCAAATTTGGGGAATTGTAATACATTTTGGGACTATTATTGCACCAAAAATCAATTATGGGATCACATTCTTTGTATTTTCAAAACAAAGTCTTGTCAAAAACAGTACAAAAAACTTTCACATTGGATGATTTTATTTTTATCAATCCAAATGTGAGGAGAATTTGGGGTTATTCAATTGGAAGTAGCATTGAATAATCAAGTGCTGATGAATTTTCTTGTTTTATGATAAAAGTGGAAAGCTCAAGCCCCCCTGGTTTCACAATGGCTGTGTTGAAGGACTTCATTGAAAAATTTGGTAACAAAGCTATGGCAGAAGGTGGGGTTTTGGGTATGGATTTGGTAAATAAAAAATTGGAAGGCCCAATTGTATCCTCATCAAAGGTTGAAATTGAGAAACAAGATGTTTCACAACTGGAATTGACTGTTGGGGGTGAGTAAAACTTAATGTGTGATTTGATTTATTTGGTTTGATACCAACTAATTTAACTGTGGTGGTGTTTCCTATGTAACTATGATGCTCCAAAAGCCGTTGAACCACTTCTTGTGAAAGCCTTACCTAGTAGGAAAGGAGCCAAGAAATTTTGTAAAAAATGAGCAGCCATGCATGGCTATGAATTGAAAACATTCAAGTCAAAAAGGTATAAATATGTTGATCCAGCCTGTGACAGATATGGAGTATACAAAGGGCTGTTGCTTACCAGTATTCAAAGAAAAACTAAAACAAGGAAGGTTGGGTGTCAATTCATGATCTTTTCAAAATGCAAAGTAGCAGATACCACATGGCAACCCTTCATTTTAAATGAAAAAAACAATCATCAAACATCTGCAAAACCCTCAGTGCATCTTCAACTGAGTAGAATGTCTGATGTGGCCTTGTATCAAATGAAGGAATGCATGAAATATGGGCTCAATAATTTAAACTTAAAAGGAAATCAAGCATGATCAATGGGGGAGAATACATTGACAGTAGAAAAGTATATAGCACAAAGGACAAGGTCAGGTAAGCATAAATCAAGGGTGAAAGTGTTATGGATATTTTATTTGAAATGATCCAAGAAATTCAGTGGGTCTCCAGGTCGAAATTCAGTGGAGAGGGTCACTTAGAGGCCCTACTTTTGCTTCATGCTGCGTCTATAAAACTTTTCAAGAAAAACAATCATATTTGTTTTTTGGATTGTACTTATAAAGAAAAGAGGCACAACATCCCTCTATTGCACATTATAGGGATAATAGCTAAAAGGAAAAACTTCACAAAGGTGTGTGCTTTTCTAAAAAAAAAATTAGTTCTAAAATTGGGCATTGAATGCACCACAGGAGCTTGCTTATGATGCAGTAAGGCTCCCCAAAGTCTTTGTAGCTGATTGTGAAAAAGCTCTGATTTGTGCAATTGAACCTAGTTTGCCTGAGTCATTCAGAAATTTGTGTGCTTGGCAATATTCTAAAAATATTCAAAAAAATTTCAAATTTTCCTTTAGAAACAACAATGAAGGATGGAAATTTTTTATGTCTCTGTGGTGGAATTATTGGGCCTCTAAAATAAAGGGGGAGGCATAATTCAGTGATGTGGAACTCAGGGTAGGCCAATTCATTGCTTCTTCTGTTCATCTCTGCTGGAATGGATTATGCTGAAACTTTTATACAGTGTTTCTTGAAAGATTGTGACAAGGTACTCAAGTAACTGAAAAATACCATTTTACCTATCAAAGAGAAGTTTTTAAATGTGTGGACTTGTGTCAAACCTGACTTTTGAAATAAAAAAATTCTTTTATAGAGGGCGCCCATGAAACATTAAAGAAATTACTTTTAGGATCTTTGGTGGAACATTCAGGATGTGTGGAAACAACATGAAGGAACCATTGATGGAAAAAGCAAATAAGTGCATGTGTTGCTTAACAACTCCCATATAAATTGAGGAACTTTTCTTTCAAAAGAAATTTTACCTTTGGGTTACAAATTTTCAATGTAGGCAATTGAGCTCATTGGTGAATAATTCCAGAAGTTAAAGTGCAACCATGATGGCAAGATGTGCCAAAATTAATATTCCAAGACAATGGGCTTTCCCTGTTCCCAAATCTTAGATCAAATACTAGCATTGAGAAGATCTTTTGTGCCTGAGGATTTTCATCCTCAGTGGAGGTTGGACTAAACCTTTCCAGTTCAGTAACTTGGATTGTGGGATTTTTGGATGGTTTGAGTTTTTTTCTGATGAATGATTTTTGATTGATGATTCTTATTTGATTGATGAATCCTGAATGGGTTTTCTAATGATTGATGGTTTTGATTTTTAAAAGCTTGAAGCTGATCCAGTACTTGACTCATCTCAATTGTTTGACATTCTCAGTTCCATTATTATGGGAAAACCTGAAGAATTCAAAGTGAACATTTGAAATTGCTTGGTCAAGCATGCAACCACTTTGTTTCCTACGCCAAGGCTTGGGCCAAAAGCCTTATGGTCCAGCTGCCGTTGACCCAAATTAAAAAACATCTGATTTGACATTTCAAGATTTGAGCATGTGGAAAGGGAACTTAAGAGGTAAAAAAAACAGGTCAGAAGGGCACCAAAAAGACCAAAGATAGTAAGTCTTTCATTGTGAGAAGTTTTCAGATTCATTTTTTAATGAAATGATGGTGCAATTATTTTCATATTAAAAGTCCTCAATCTCAGATTCTGAATTTTGTAATTTGGAGGAAGAGACTGAAAGTGAATTATTCTCCCTTCATTTGGAATCAAAATCCTCTTCTGAGGAAGAAGAAGAAGTGGGGAATTCAACACGAAGATCCTCTTCTTTGAGTATTGCTTTCATCAATTTGATTAGAATGTTGGCTAAGTAGGTTTTGATCATAGGGAAAAAAATTGAAATACCTCAATCAAATACCAGATAACTTTCATAAGTTCTTGGGTGGCGTTTATGATCCTATTGGCGATGGGAATTGTGGATGAAAATCATGGCTTAGTGACTTGGTTACAATGGCAATGGATAGTTTTAAGTGAAAAGTGAAATTATTAGACAACTTAGGTAAAATAAGGCATTCTATGCTGAGATAAATGGGGGTATCAATGATGTTGAAAAGATTGACAAAATACTTGATGCTGAAAACATCAGTGGAAAGATTCCCCCTTCAAAATGGCTTGAAAAGTTAGCTATGGGAAAAATCATACCAGAAACTTATGGAAGCCAATTTTTTTTTATTTCCTTGGATTCATTTTGTACTTCTACTCCTATGAAAATGGGTTTCAAATAAAAAACTCAGATTCTATCTTAATTTTCTTGGTTAAAAAAAACCACTTGATTCATTCAATACCCAAGGGAATTTTTATTCCAATCCCACCCATTCTAGAAATTCCTTCTTCTTTGAATTCAAAGAAAGCATCTGTTTGGGTTGATTATCTGAAAGATAAATTTTATTTGTATTATAATTTATAAAAATCATATAATTTCATAATTTGGGTTTGGGCAATGTTAAATTTTCAGCCCTACACAACCCATTCACAACTCATTTTTATTTGTGGTGATCTGTTTTCAAATTTTCCACCACTTCTATTTATTTATTTTTTATTTATTTTTTCAATTTTTTATTTATTTATTTCATTTATTTATTTGATTTATTTATTTATTTTATTTATTTATTTTATTTATTTATTTTATTTATTTATTTTATTTATTTATTTTATTTATTTATTTTATTTATTTATTTTATTTATTTATTTTATTTATTTATTTTATTTATTTTATTTATTTATTTTATTTATTTATTTTATTTATTTATTTTATTTATTTATTTTATTTTAGTTATTTATTTATTTTATTTTTTTATTTATTTTATTTATTTTATTTATTTTATTTATTTATTTATTTATTTATTTATTTCATTCTTTATTTATTTATTTTATTTATTTATTTATTTTATTTATTTATTTTATTTATTTATTTTATTTATTTTATTTATTTTTATTGATTCTTTATTCAACTACTTATTTCTTCATTTATTTTGTTTATGGGCCCCTTTATTTATTTCTTTATTTTTGTTAGAAATTTGTTGAGTCTTCAACCTCCATTCACAACTCATATCAATTGTGAATGGCTTTTCCAACCAGTCTGCAACCCAGGGTTGCAAATTTAACATTGCCCTTTGTATTTTCATTTCATCATTTGGGTTTGGTCTAGCATTTACTTTGGATTCTGATCTTGTAATTCTATTAATATAAAGTTGTATAAAATTTCCAAAATCATTATTTTGAGTTTTTTTTATTTAAAATCATTATATTGAGTGTTTTGACTGAGATTTTGTTTGGAACTCAGTTCAAATTGTGCTGGGAGGATCCCATCATAAGGAGTATTTTTACTTCTTACTAGAATATCCCCCTGTCATGCTTCAAGATTAAGGGTTATTGTCTTCTCCACTTGACATATCCTTCTCCACAGTAACATCTACCTCAATCCATAAGCATAACAAAAAAAAGAACAAAATTGATAGTGCCTTCCTCTTACCTCCTCTGGCTTGTGTAACAACCTTCAAATCTTGGGGACTGACTTAGTATGTACTTGAAAATATTGCAGTTAACTCTACTACAGTCAACCATCCATTTGAGCTTTGCTCTTCTACCCTGGGTATCATCAAGCCTTGGACTTCCATTCTCATTCATGCACTCACACTAGCTTGCACCCAAGTATAGAAAGCCACATCAACTGTTTAGTTTAAAAATTGACTAGTGCCTTACCCTGCATAAGATGTATCTGCACATTTGCATTGTCTCACATGTCATTCCTTCCTGTCTCATCCATTACTTCTTTGTAAATTCATATTATATTGTCTTGCACCTACGCCATGACCTCAGAAACAACTGTACTGATATTTCATTTCCCATTCCTTTCCTGTCATTAATTGCCTCACTGCTCTCTAGCTGTAGGTGACCATCCTTTGGGTTGCAATATCTAGTCACCTTCAAAATACCGTCTAAAGGCTACATTTCCTTCCTGAAGATTGTCTCCTCATTTAGTTAATTTGATACATTATTGCATCTTGCTAAATCCAGTAATCACATCAGGCTTGGCTTTGGTTTCTTTCATAAGAACACTTCTCTCTTCTTGCTTTTTGTTGAGTCACCCAATCATAAGTTCACACTTTGCAGTTAGACTTGCTACCTCCCATTTTCCCCTTGCACCCAGTCTCTTCCTTTGGGCTCACAATAATCTAGTATTTCTCTATAGTACGTTGGGTGGTTGTGGAACAGTAAATGAACTAACTCAAATTGTCTATTGTATTTTTCAAACCTATATTAGATTTCTTCATTTAAAATGTGACATACTCTCTCAACCAGGAAGGCTTCCCTCACCACTTACAATGATGATATCCATTGGGTAGGGAGATCCAGCGCTTCTTGGCCTGAAAATATTTTGATCCTGTCCCTTCTATCCTCAAAAATTTCCACAAGTTTGAGTAGCAACTGTTCACCCCCTTTGGAAATCCCAATGAAGTCCAAAACACTTAATATAAGCTTAATAAATTATTCATCAAAGAAAATATTATTTTTTCTGTTTATATCTCCCATTTCCAAACCTTGTAGTGTTACATCCAATGTGAAAAGGAAGCTCTTTCATTTCAATTTCAAAAAAATTTACAGGCATGCCTAATCAAGCAAATTGCAGTTGGGGGATATAAGACAACCTCCCTTCAGCAGTTAATCAACCGGGTGATTTAGCTTGATAATGGCTATCACAGCAAGACCTCTCTTGGCCAAAAAAGCATGGATTGTCAACCTTGGCTCCAAAGGAAGATGAATCTTCAAAATAACACCAAAAGAATCCAAAACAACCCAAATTGAATCCAGCCCCAAACTCCAATGAAAAAGGGACGGCTGTTGCCAAGACTACAAAATACCTGGACAAGGAAACCAGGATGCTCCAGAACCAAGAAAGGCTAAGGATGGAGAAGAATGGGTTATGTATTTATTGTGGAGGGAAAAATGAAGTCAATAGTTGTGCAAAGCAGCTAGCGCGTGAAGCGGCTAAGAATTCAAAAAATTAGCTTGTATTTTTCTAATACTTGGGAGGAAAACTAAAAATTATCTAAATTGAAGAAAGTCAATCTTTGCACTTGTGAGTCACTTGGTGCTTGTAGTTTGAGATTTTTACTCTTCCATTCCAAAAACACTCCTATTGTGTTTTACTTGATTCAGGTGCTAATTTTTCTTTTATAAGTGAATCTTTTGCCACTTTCAAAAATCTAACGCTTTACAAGATAGATACGTTTCCCATATATTTTGTGAGTAGTGCAACCAAGCCGTCTCATTGGGTTTCCCAAAAGGCAAAATGGACCTTTGCATTTTTCAATTTCCCCAGACTCCAATGGTATTTCTTTGTCTTCAATATTCCCAGATTTTACAACACCATTCTAGGGCATGACTTTTTAGTTTACTGGAATCCAGATGTGAATTGGCAAGAAGGAGTAATTAACCTTTGAACCTCACAACCCCAGGATGCTAACCCTTCTTCAAAATTGGAATGAAAAAGCCTACCTGACATTTTCATTGAGTTGGATGAAAATTTTCCGCCAGGAGATTTGAAATATCCTGACCTTCATTCCCAAATTTGCTCTTCAGATTTAGGAGATATTGATTATTTTTCCAAGTTACCTCTTCCTTTCTTTCTTTAAAGAGAAAAAAGTGCCAACCAAATGGTATATTTTGAGCTCCCTAATCCTCTTGCATTGTGCAAGCACTTCAAGTCCAGTGGTCAAATATGAAGAGACTGAAGATTTAGAAATCATTTGAGAGTCTTTAGCTTTGGTTTAACATGAATTTTCTAACCTCTTTTCAGCTTTAAAGGAAGATACACTTCCTCCTTCCTGTTCCTACAATTACAGGATGAAACTTACTGGCCCACCTCTGGCACCCAGACCAGCGTACTCTCTCTTGAAGCAATAATCAACTGCCAATCAAGAATACACTGTGGGAAATTTATTGAACCAATAAATTCAAATAAAAGATTGCAAATCCTATTTGTCTCAAAGTAAGATGGCAACCTTTTACTTTGTGTCAAATACAGGAAACTGAACCAGGGAACACCCTACCCAGTACTGCCTGTGTCACACCTCCTCACCCTCTTCCATGAAGCTGCTTATTTTTTGAAGTTAGACCTTTGAGGCCCCTACAACCTAATTTTAATTTCAAAAGTTCATGATTATTTGAAAGAAAAAAGGACACAGTTTGGCAGTTATGAGTATACTGTCATGCATTTTGGCCCCTGCAATTCTCCTTCCACTTTTCAACATTTTTTCAATGATATTTTTGCTGACCTTGTAGAGAAATACCTTGTGGTGTATCTTGATGATATACTGTCCTAATCAAAAACTTTTCAGGATCACATTGAACATGCATGAGAGTTGCTGAAGCAACTTCAAAAGAACAAACTGTTCACAAAAGCCTACCAAGTACAAGTTTCATACCCATTCTCTCCAGTTTCTAGGTTTCATAGTCTTGCAGCAAGGACTATCAATGGATCAATCCAAGAGCCAGCACATTTTGGACTGACCCGCACCTTCTTCAGTCAAATCCCTTCAAGTTTTTGTTTTTTTCAGTAATTTTTACAGAAGGTTTATTGAGCACTAATCCAAGAAAACTGTGAATGTTACTAACCTTCTTCAAAAATAAACTCCTTTTGTTTTTAAAGAAAAATCTCCTTTAAAGTTCAAAGCTCTAAATTAAGCCTTCAATACTCCTCCAATACTTGTTCAATTTCAAAAGCTAGCTCCACTATTGTGGAAACACATGCAAGGGACTATGCAATTACAGGAGTGCTCTTGAAGTTTTCTTCCTCTTCTTATCTTTTTAATCCCATAGCTTTCAATTCTTGCAAATTGCTTTCTTCAGAGCTTAATTACAAGATTCATGACAAGGAATCTCTCACAATTGTTTAATTCTTGAAGAAATGGAGTTCATACCTTTTGATTCTTAGGGAACCCCTTCATGTTTTCACTGATTAAAATTCTCTGAAATATTTAATGAGCTCAAAATTCCTTACATACAGACAGGCACAATGGAATCAATAACTTCCAAGTTCAACCTTAGGAACACCTACTGCCCCAGGAAACAAGCTTTAGTCCCTTATGCCTTATTGCATTGGGAAAAATTTTAACCAGGGGGGAGCACCTTTGCCAATAACAACACTGAAAAATTTAGGACAATATTCTCTCACCAATCTGCACAACTCAGTTTGATCATCATTCACCTTTGTTGGATCTTTGAAAAGCTCAAATCAACAATCCCAAGTGTAAAAAACATTTGCAAGAGTGTGAAATTATTAGAAAGTGACTATATTATTGACAAAAATGATTATTTAGTTTCTAAAGACAAAATAGTAGTACCTAATAATCCATGCATTTGTTTAGACTGTGAAAATTAAGATGTGTCTGGTGGGAGTCAAACCCAAAACCTCAGATAGACTGAGAAACATACTAGAGTGCTGCCTTTACCAACTAGGCTATAGATGCTATTGGCTGCCAGGGTTGTTTGGTATTACTGGTCTAGTTTCAACTCCACAGCCTCCATACTGTTGTGATACATCATGTTGGCAGGTTCAACCTCAAAACCCCCCTTGCTAAGTGATTTAGAAATAGGTATGGCAATACCCAGGTGAAAGTGTGATTGGTGTGAGGATTGAACCCATGATATCAGGGTAGGCTTACAGGGGATTATGGTCTTACAGGAAGCATTCACATCTTATTCAAGTATCTTAAGTAAGCAAGTATACGCTTAGGTAGGCTCTGGGCTCATAAACTGTTGAGACTGTGAAAATGAATATTTCTCTGGTGGGAGTCAAACCCACAACCTGAGATAGACTTAGACACATACTAGAGTGCTGCCTTTACCAACTAGGCTACAGAAGCTTGTGGCTGCCAGGGTTTTTTGGTATTACTGGTCTAGGTTCAACTGCACAGCCTCCGTACTGTGATGATACATCATGTTAGCAGGTTTAACCTCAACAGCATTAAGTTAGATATCATTGAATCATGGCATGATCCTCCAATTTCTGGTCATCCTGGGAAGGATAAAGCCTACCAATTGATTGCACAAGAATTCTATTGTCCTGGTATTACCAAGTTATTAAAAGACTATGTTAGTGCATGCTATGATTGCAATGTTAAAAAGTCCTCAAAACACTGGAAGTATCAGCTGCTTAAGCCACTTCCAAGTCAGCCTATTTCTTGGCACTTTCTGTCTACAGATTTGATTTTGAAATTACCAATTTATATTTTTTATGATTCTATTTTATTAGTATTAGATTGCTTTTCAAAAATTGCTTTATTTTGGTGCAGTAATGTGACCGCCTCATTGGAAGATTTAGCTAATTTATTCATAGAATATGTATTTTTGAAACACAATCTTGCTGATAATATAGTTGGTGATTGTGAATCCTTGTTTCTCTCTAGCTTCTGCACCTTTCTTTGCCAAAAATTGTTGATAACTCACAACTTATCAATAGCTTACCAATCAGAAACGGATGGGCAAACCAAGAAATTTAATCAAATTCTCAAACAGTATCTTCAAATTTACGTTGCCTATCAACAAAAAAACTGGTTGAAATCCCTTCCACTAGCCAAGTTTGCCTACTACAACTCCACTGATTCCTCTGCCAAAAATTCACCCTTCCAGACTCTTTATGGTAGAAAACCAAATTTTACATCTATTCACATAGTACCTTCTCAACCTGCTCCCAATCATCTCAATCAAATTCATTCCCTTCAATTGCAACTTTGAACAAACCTCAAAGCAAAAATACAGAGCTATAAGGAGCAAGCACACCAACTTTTCACTACAGCTCCAACCTTTGCAGTAGGAAGTCAGGTAGGGCTTGATGCTTGCATAATTTGTAGTACTCACCCAATCCCGAAATTCTCTGAAAGAAAGCTTGGCCCCTTCAAAGTCTAATTAATCATCTTTCCCAACGCTTTCAAACTTACATTACCTGCAAAATGGAAAGTTATTGACCCAGTCTTTCATGTTTCCCTCCTAGAGCCAGCTAAAGTCCTATCCCCAGGCAAGACTTTTCCCCCTCCAGAACTGGTCAATTTCCAAAACCATCTACAGTGGCAAGTAAGCCATATTCTGGATTACAGGTTATAGAAAGAAAAAGTTCAATACCTTGTTGAATGGACTGGCTTCCAGTCCAAGAAAGATTGCGCCTTGGGGGAACCAGCCCATTGACTTTGTAACTCTCATGATTTGGTTTGAGACTTCCATGAAAACTGACCTTGCAAACCTTGGCAATCTTAATTACATCCCTTACAATCCCTTTCCGCATTTCCATTCTATTCCATCTCATCCATCCCATCAAACTTTTGATTCCATCTTGTCCTATTCTCCTTTCAGTTACTTAAAATTTTTTTCTTTTTCAACCTTTGATTTTCTGTGTTTATTTCAAGTAAAAATTCTATCTTTCAAAACAATATATATATATATAATAATAAAAAAGAGGGTGATTTTAAATTCACAGCTCCAGTCGTGTGGGAGCTGTGTATATGGCTCCAGGCGTGTGGAAGTTGCTTAGGGCTCCTCAACGCGTGGGGGCCCATACACTACTACATAATTTATTATTTATTATTTATTATTTATTATTTATTATTTATTATTTATTATTTATTATTTATTATTTATTATTTATTATTTATTATTTATTATTTATTATTTATTATTTATTATTTATTATTTATTATTTATTATTTATTATTTATTATTTATTATTTATTATTTATTATTTATTATTTATTATTTATTATTTATTATTTATTATTTATTATTTATTATTTATTATTTATTATTTATTATTTATTATTTATTATTTATTATTTATTATTTATTATTTATTATTTATTATTTATTATTTATTATTTATTATTTATTATTTATTATTTATTATTTATTATTTATTATTTATTATTTATTATTTATTATTTATTATTTATTATTTATTATTTATTATTTATTATTTATTATTTATTATTTATTATTTATTATTTATTATTTATTATTTATTATTTATTATTTATTATTTATTATTTATTATTTATTATTTATTATTTATTATTTATTATTTATTATTTATTATTTATTATTTATTATTTATTATTTATTATTTATTATTTATTATTTATTATTTATTATTTATTATTTATTATTTATTATTTATTATTTATTATTTATTATTTATTATTTATTATTTATTATTTATTATTTATTATTTATTATTTATTATTTATTATTTATTATTTATTATTTATTATTTATTATTTATTATTTATTATTTATTATTTATTATTTATTATTTATTATTTATTATTTATTATTTATTATTTATTATTTATTATTTATTATTTATTATTTATTATTTATTATTTATTATTTATTATTTATTATTTATTATTTATCATTTATTATTCATTATTTATGATTTCTTGGAGGCTACACAACTTGAACTTAGTTGTTTAGCGTGCCAAACAACTCAAATGGGAGGTGTAGCATGCCACAGAGCCCATTGGAGTCGCTTAGCATGCCACACGACTCATTTGAGCCATGTAGCATGCCACACGACTCATTTGAGTTGTGTAGGGTGCCACACGGCCCAATGAGCTGTGTACCCAACTCATAGAGCCTTGTACAAAGTTGTGTGCATGGCTCAATGATCCGTGAATTGAACATTACCCTGAAAAATAGATATAATAATAATAATAAAAATATATAAAATAATCTCATTTCAGCCCTGTAGCATGCCACACGGCTCATTTGAGTCGTGTAGGGTGCCAAATGGCCCATTGAGCTGTGTAAACAACTCAAAGAGCTGTGTACACAACTCAAAGAGCCATGCACACAACTCAAAGAGCCATGTACACAAATCAAAGAGCCGTGTAAACAACTCAAAGAGCCGTTTATAGAGCTGTGTAAACGGCTCAATGAGCCTTGAATTTAAGATTACCCTAAAAAATATATATATAATAATAATAATAAAAAATATATAAAATAATAATAAAAAAATAATAAAAATATATATATTAAATAATAGTTAAAATAAAATTAAAATGTTTCCTTTATCTCTTTTTCCACTTCCTCCCAATTTTTGGTTAACTTTCCTACAATTTCGCTAAAATCTCCCAATTCTTCATCATTTATCAATCCCAATATTGGTTGCAACATCAGAACTTGTGCAACCATATTTCTCTCAAATGTTTCCTTTCCTTTTGCCGTTAAAGCCTTGTTTTGACAGGCATTCTATCCACCTTCCTCTAAGAGCTCCTCATTGGCTCCCTTCCTTTGGCCTCACAGTGAACCTTCCCCGACATTTCCAGTCAACCAACTTGCATCATTTTTAATTGGCACTGCAATTTCCAACTGGTTTTCCTCACCTTGGCCTTTGGTCTTACTCCATTTCACTCCATTTCCTCCCAGTCCATCTCTTTCCACTCCATCTCCTTCCTTTCCAACTATATCATCCCGTCCCATTCCATTCCCTTCCTCCATTGTGTTTCCTCCATTTCCTTCATTTCATACTCCTTGTTCCATTCCTTTCCCTTCTTCCACTTCAGCATGTTCTTCCATTGCATCCTCTGTTATTTCTCCAACTTGCCCCTCACCTTGCACCTTTCTTTGCACCTTGGGATTTATCTTGTTTGCTTGATAGTAGATCAACCCCCAAAAATACAGTGGTGGTGGCGGTGGCTTATTAATTGTGGATCTCCTAAATCTTGGAAATACTATGAGGACAAAAACTTAAATTATATTAGTTTCATTTTGATTTTATTCAGTCTCAAGCCTTACTTACCTGGTTTCCGGATTCCCAAGAACTCAAGCTCCAGCACTGGAATTCTATGATAGTTTACTTTCAGTGTGCAGACTTTTGACTTGGTACCATACTCATGGAATCCACTGGGGTATCATCCACCTGCTTGAAATTTAAAGTAAATTTACAAGTAACTTTTCAAAGAGGCATTGTCTTCATTTGCCTTGGAGACCTGGCAAGGCAGTGCTAGGGAGGCATTGTTCATTTTGACAAATGCAGTTTTTACAATGACAATACAATAATGACCACATAGTTGAATTGCATATTTATTTTGAAGCAATAAAGTATAATAGTATTAGGGGTATACAGTAGTTAAAACAAATTTTGGAATTGATGGGAAAACAATCTGAACGCTTGCAGGAGCTTGCTTCTTCTTACCTGGGCAAATGACACGCTTCAAGCTTAAGGGTTATTGTCTTCTCCAATTAGACATATCCTTCTCCTCAGTGACATCTACCTCAGTACATAAGTGTGACACAAAAAAAGAACAAAATCCATAGTGCCTTCTGCTTACCTCCTCTGGCTTCTTTAATAACCTTCCAATATCAGCAACTGACTCACTATATACTTGCAAATCTTGCAGTTAAATTTACTCTGGTCAACCATTCATTTGAGCTTTGTTCTTCTACCCTGGGTATCATCAACCCTTGGAATTCCATTCTTGGTCATGCACTCACACTAGCTTGCACCCATGTCTAGAAAGCCACATCAACTGTATACTTTTCAAATTTACTTTTCCCTTACCCTTCATAAGCTGTATCTGCACATTTGAATTGTCTCACATTTCATTCCTTCCTGTCTCATCTTTTATTTATTTATACACTCATATTCTATTGTCTAACATCTACACTATGAACTTGGAAACAACTCTACTGTTATTTCATTTTCCATTCCTTTTCTTTTGTTCATTGCCTCACTGCTCCCTAGCTGTCAATCACCATCCGTTTGGTTGTATCTAATTACCTTCAAACTACCTCATAAAGGCTGCATTGCCTGCCTGAAGATTTTCTCCTCAGTTAGTTGATTTCATAAATTCTTGGATCTTGCTAGATCCAGTCATCACATTGGGCTTGGTTTTTGTTTCTTTCATTGGAACACTTCTCCCCTCTTACTGTTTGTTGAATCACCCAATGATAAGTTCACACTTTGCAGTTAGCCTTTCTACCTGGCGTTTTCCCCTTGCACTCAGTCTCTTCCTTTGCGCTCACAACCATCTAATATTTCCCTATAGTACGTGGGGTATTTGTGTGACACCCCCCAAATTTGGGGAGGCATGGCATTTGCCTGGTGTAAATGATAGAGGTGCATAAACACATTGGTCAATGTATACAAAACCAAGGACATCAACACCAGGTGAGGTTGGGTCATTTTTTCAATGTTTTTATAGAAGTAAATGATGGGATCAACTTGACAAAAGTTGAAATTGTTTTTTTTGGAATTTTGACTTTAGGGATAGTCCATTGAGGTAGAATTTTATCCTCAATGGAAGAGCCCTATTTTTTGGGGTTATTTATTTAGTTTGGAACTAGTAAAATGAAAAAAGTAAAAGTTGATTTGGGCTGGTGCCATCAAAAGAAGTATTTTTACTTTTTGTGATGGGATCAGCTTAAGAAATGTTGAAATTATTTTACTCAAATATTAAATTAATTCAGGACTGTATTGTATCTACATTTTCCCTTTTAATTATTATTTAAATTTTTTTATTTTTGAACTTGTTTTTTTTGGGGGGCACCATTTTTTATTTCTTAGAATTTTTGATTGTGTTTTTTTATTAATTTATTAATAGGGTCATGAATGTGTATTCATGTCCCCAGAGTTGTGAAATTGTCATGTTTTATTTTCAATTTGTTCTTAATTTTATTTTTTTTTTCAATTTTTCAATTTTCTTTTTTAAATTGTTTTGGTGTTTTTTATATTCTTTTTTTTTGTTCAATTTTTCATTCATTTTTATTGATTTTTATTGATTTTAATTATTATTATTTTTTTCTCATGATTTTTAAAACCCCAGAGTTGCTCATGGGTTGTGAATGGCAATTCAAAACCCATATGGATTGCAAACAGCTGGTCATAAAACACGTTGTGGTCACCAAATCTGGACACCCTGGACCAGATGCGGAAAATTCAAAATTTTTTACGATTCTTTTGTTTAGGTGTCATTCATCAAAAAAAAAAAAAACTGAATGTTTATGTATCAGTATCACTCCTCCAATTTCCTCATCCCGCCAAGCATCCCTCTGTTGCAGTGGCCTAGAACAGGCCTCTCTTGCTCTCATCACTTAGGCATCGCGTTTGATCCCTTCTCTCTTTGTTCCCCCCTTCCTTTTGGCCAAAAAAACGCAGGCCAAGACCCGCTTGGCCCGAGATATCCCCACCACCACCACCCTCTACGCTACATTCCAAATTCATCCACTCTACTCCATCATTGTCACAAATCGCCATTCCTTGTGTTCAATCATCTTTCCTTTCTTTTTTTATGAAATAAAGCTCAGATGCAGACTACGGAAAGTCTGTAAGTTAGGGAGAGATGTGGTGACCAAATCTGGACACCCTGGACCAGATGCAGAAAATTCAAAATTTTTTATGATTCTTTTATATAGGTATCATTCATCAAAAAAAAAAAAAATCGGAATTTTTATGTATCAGTATCACTCCTCCAATTTCCTCATCCTGCCAAGCATCCCTCTTTCCCAGTGGCCTAGGAAAGGCCTCTCTTGGTCTCATCACCTAGGAATTGCGTTTGATCCCTTCTCTCTTCTTTCCCCCCTTCCTTTTGGCCAAATGCACCGGCCAAGACCTGCTCGGCCCGAGATATCCCCACCACCACCAACCTCTACGCTACAGTCCAACTTCATCCACTCTACTCCATCATTGTCACAAATCGCCATTCCTTGTGTTCAATCATCTTTCCTTTCTTTTTTTATGAAATAAAGCTCAGATGCAGACTACAGAAAGTCTGTAAGTTAGGGAGAGATGTGGTGACCAAATCTGGACACCCTGGACCAGATGCAGAAAATTCAAAATTTTTTATGATTCTTTTATTTAGGTGTCATTCATCAAAAAAAAAAAAAATCGGAATTTTCATGTATCAGTATCACTCCTCCAATTTCCTCATCCTGCCAAGCATCCCTCTTTCCCAGTGGCCTAGGAAAGGCCTCTCTTGGTCTCATCACCTAGGAATTGCGTTTGATCCCTTCTCTCTTCTTTCCCCCCTTCCTTTTGGCCAAATGCGCCGGCCAAGACCCACTCGGCCCGAGATATCCCCACCACCACCAACCTCTACGCTACAGTCCAACTTCATCCACTCTACTCCATCATTGGCACCAGTACCATCCTCATAACCAAAGGATCAGCTCTCACTTGGTTTGCTCCTCCTCTGACCCCTTCATCATCCATCCCAGTCAATCAATTGTCCCTTCCTCCCCACTCTCACTTCACCCCCACGGCCTTGGCTCTCCGACCAAGATCAGTCCCAAGTCCCCATTGAGTCAACCTACAACACCATTGACAAGCCATCATCTAAAATAAGCTTTCAGCCTTGTTGTCAGTCCGCTCGCAAGCTTTTCAATCCCAAACCGGTCCATTGATCCCATTTGACTCAATTGACTCATCCTCAGAGTTCATCTCTCTCATCTCATCAACCCAAGCTTGCTCAAAGGTTATCTTCCTCCCTCAGACTCAATCTCAACCCCAATAAACTCCTTTGACCACTCTCCCTACTCTCTCAGACCAATCACCCTTCATCCTCTTCCCCCCCAGCAACCAGCCAACCCAAGTCATCCAATCCCACCCACGCCCATTGGAGGCGTTCCTGATTCCCAGTCCAAGTCTCATCCTGGGACTCTTCCACCTCTGCCGTCCGTTTCCACAGCCGCCACAACCACTCAATCCCCCCTTGGTCCAATAATTGGCCAACACCAATCCGTCAATCGCTTGCACCCCCTCCCATCTTTGGGTGGGGGTGGAAAAGCGTTGTCCACCGCCCGCAAAAATCCATGTGCAGCTTGGTTCATTTTTTTTCCCACCCCTTCCGCCTTTGGGTGAGGGGTGGATGATCCTTGTGTTGTTGCGCGGGCACATCCGCAGACAGAGGCAAGAGAGTTGAAGGGATGAGAAAAGATCCCACCCCATTCAGGGAGGCCGGATTTCCACTGGCCCACGTGATCTATTTTTCTGATCATCTGAAATCAAAAAAAAAAAAAAAATCCACTCTGTTTGAAGAATCACTTGTACATAGTCTAACAGGGCCTCCTGCCCATATAAGGAGGGGCTCTCCCCTGCCTTTTGGCATGGAGGGGGGTATCATATGGTATCCTATCAGGGAGAATTATCATCACTATCATCTTGAAAAAAAATCATCTGTGGGTTCTTCTTCCCCTTTATCTGAGACGGAATTCTGGGTATATCCATGATTGCCCCTTGATCCTGGAGCCTCCATACTCAAATCCCAATCCTTGATCTTTACACCAACCAATAGCCTTGCTGGTTGAAGAAGAATTCAACTGATTGAATTCTTGAGTGTGTTACACCACTCCTTATCCCTTTATCCAACCATACTGGGACCAATCATCCTTTGATTATCTTTCTGGAACCAGTCACATTTGACTGAAGATGTTTTATTGAGCTTGAAACATGGAGTGTTAAACCCCCCTTTATTTCTTTTGAAGTTGAATTCCAACACTCTACTCTTGAGTCCCTTGAGAAGCGTTGGGTTATTCTTGTTTGAATCAGTTATTGTTTTGCTCCTAGAGCTTCATCAAACAATTAGCTTGGTCTTGCGCAGCCACCCACAGTTATCTGGTACCCTTCAAGCGCTTGATTGCGGAGAGTTGGGCCGGTTCATTGAGAAAATGGAGGTTGTTTGGGATTGAGTTGATCTTTCCTAAGCTTCTGCTGACAACCAGAGCTATTAGCTTGTGGGTGTTTTTACTTACAATTGCCTTGTCCTGTTGAACTCCAAGCAATCCTTGACTTCTTCTATTCAAGTTTTCCCCGGCATCATCTTTCCTCAGATAGTGTTGCTTCCCCAGCTACCAACTACTATCATCTTTATCCTTTACTCTTTGGTCTCTCATTTACCAGGTTCTGGACTTTGATCTTTGTTACATTTATATATTTTTGTAATACTCAGGAGGGCAGCCTAAAGAGCAAATTTCTCCTCCACAGAACTGCCACGGCCTAGAACTGTTTGGAGTCTTACATTTGGTCCCCCGGGCCTGGATTGAACCAGCAACCTTGGGATTTACTGTCCCAACAATCATCAACTTCAAAATCTGATCTCTCTCTTTTTCTGTCATCATCTAGATCCATGGAGGCAACTTTTTTTGGAAGTAATTCCTGCCAATTGTGCACCATCTGGGCAAGATACTTGTTGTTCTTCAAGAAACCCTACTCTTGCCACATTTGTGAGCCACTTTGGAAATCTTCTCCTTGGATCTTTTAAGAAACTCTGTCAAAATGGAATCTCCCAGAGCCTCTTCTGCTCGTCCTAAGATGGTTAAGATCAAGCCCCAGAAAAAGAACTTAGGTTTCAATGTGACAAATGTGAAACACCTCTTGGACTTGTACAAGATGGCTGCTTTGGTGGATGGGGCTAGCAAATTTGATATGGCCTACCAGTTACAATTTTTTATCTCCTCTGATGAACTTATGGAAATAATTGCATCGTTTGAAGGTTTTGAACGGCATAACTGGGCCCTACTGCAGGAAGAAATGTTGGCCTATCGGGGAAAAATAGATGTAGCACCATTTACTTTGCAGGATCTAGATAAAATTGTCTCCCAGTGGATCTCCAATGGTGGTGTGGCTTCAGCTTCTGATTATCAGTCTTTTAGGAAACCTTGGGATCCCAACCAATCCTACCTTTTCCAAAACAATCACATCAACACAGTGGATGAAATTCAAGTCCAATTTTTCCAATCATTTTCTCCCGGAGTGCAGGAAAGGATCAAGGACAAACTGGTCAAGTCTGGATCCATGATCACTACCAGGGATAATTGATTCAAGCTCCCTGTTTTCCTTATCCTTAGGGGAGTTGTGGATAAATTTATGAAAGGTCAAACAGACCTCACTTTTGAAGTATCTAAAACTACTGAACCAGTCCATACTCCCTCTTTCAAAGAGTCAAACAAGATTATGAATAAAATGGAATCTGATTGCAGGCTTAAGAACCCTCAGCCTAACCAAGAAACTGCTACAATGGACAAGATCTCTAAACTTCTCAAAGCCTTTGAGAACAAAATGGATCAAAAGATTACCTCTCTTGTGGTTCCTAAACCTTCCATTGCTGTTCCTAGAAATACTCTAGTCTGCTATTATTGCCAAAGGGAAGGTCATGGAACCGGTGGGTGTCTCAAACTCCAGAAGGACAAAGACAAGAAAATGGTAGAGCAAAAAGGGATTAAATTTTTCCTTCCTAATGGTGCCCTAATCCCCTTTGATTTGTCTTGCCCCATTTTTCATGTGGTGGCCTCTTACAATCCACCATCTTCTATGAAGGCATCCTTGGATTCTGTGGGTCTCCAATCTTCTTGTGGTACTCTTCAACCCTGGTATCCCCCAGCTATTTCCTCCTCCTCTCTGGTTGGTACTTACCAATCAGATCCAGCTAGGAAGCAACATGAGGAGCCCAAACCTCATAAAGCTCCTTCCTTGCCAACCTTGATCCTCCAAAACCCACCCAAAAAACAATCCTCACCTGAGCCCTCTTTTGATGTAGAAGACATGGAGGTGGAAAAAGAACCACTCATGGAAAGTTCTCAAGATCAGCCTGATCCTCATCCCTCATGTATTAAACCTCCTCAATCCCCTGATCCTGTTTGTGCTTCACCCAATCTTCCTCCCGCCACCCAGCCCAAATTTTGTTTGAGAGGGGAATTTCCAAAGATCACCCCAATGCTTTGGAAGGGGTATTAAAGAAAATTTCTGATCTTAAAATTCCTGATCTATCTGTGGCTGAACTCCTGTCAATCTCTCCATCTGTTGCTGAAGGAATGAAGAAATGGGTTTTTTGTCAACGTGTGGAAGTTGATCCGGAAGAATTCACCGTCTCCTCTGGAAATTTGATGGATGATTCTGGTGGAACAGATCCCTCTTCTGAGTCTAGTCTTTACTCTTGTCCTCATGGTTTTCTTCCCTGCTATCTTGGTGAATCAGAAAAAACGGTCTCACTCCTTGTTGATTCTGGCTCTCAGCTCAACTTGATCTCAGATGCTATCACCAAAAAAAATGGGGCGCCACCCATATGCAGGTGGCAAGTTGTATCTCACCTGTATCCAAGCTATATCTCAAGAAGTATCTCTGTTGTATCTTCAGTTGATCTCACCTCCCCCCTCTGTCATTGACAGAGGTTGTCACATCACCCTCAACTCTACATCCAAAGATCTTTACCCTACTACAACTTCAATCTACTCTGGTCCTGGACAGCATCCATGAGTGGAGGTTGACCCACATTGCTCCACCAATTTCCAGGGGAAAGTCGAAAACCCATTCAACCTCCAAATCATCAGAAATTCTACCTCCAATTACATAAATATGTAATTGCTGGATTGGGAAAATGAACTGAGGAGTGAGCCACCAACTCCAAAACACTGTTGGAGTGAAGAATTCACTTTTTCAACCACCAGGTTTCAGTAATAATTTCACTTCCTGTTGAACCAGGGGGATAAAAATTATCTTGCAGGAACATAGTTTTAAATAACACCCTAGTGATCAGTAACCACATTTTAGTTCATAATATGACCAAATAGATATAAGCATTATTTGTGCCTTTGAGAATTGAGCTCACAAGTTGAATTGGATTACAGAATTTGGATATTTCTTTCAAATTTATTTTTTATTTTTTATTTTGATTTTATTTGTATTTTTTCTCATGGTTTTTTTATCTTTTTCTGCAAGAGGTACTCATTGGATGATGTGGGGGAAAATTAAATGAGTGGTATCTGCTGGGAAACAAATCCTGGTATGGTGTGATCTGAAATATATACATATTTATATTTTATTGTTTTTTTTTCTCATGTTTTTTTATCTTCTCCTGCTTGAGGGACAAATTGGATGATGTGGGGGAAAAGTGCAGTGGGTAGAAAAAAGTCATGGGACTGTTTTACAAAGCATATTCAACAAGGAAAGTTTTTTTTCAACCTTGTTTAAATTCATTTTATTAATTTATGCACAGCTATTTAACGTAAAAAGTAAAAAAAATAACTTTTTGAGTCAAAAAAAGAGAAACAATACAGTTGAGAATTGGTTGTGCAACCAGCTTTGATTGAAACCCAAACCAAATTGGCAAGGCACCAAGCCAATTTGGGGATGCGCCAACTAATACTTGAAAGGGCACCAAGATCACTTGGCTGGGTGCCAAGCTAGCTTTTTTGGGCACCACACACACTTTACAAAAAACCAGCAAATTTTTCAGGCCCCCAGATGGGGTTTATACACCATCAATTTGCAAATGGGGGTGTATATTGTTGATTAACTGACAAATTGTTTAATTTATATTGACCAAAGAGGGCTGAGCCAGTAGAATCATCAGTAAGAGATAACAGAAGAAAAAGTAGGAAACTGAGAATGAAAAAGATAAAGAAACAAACATCAAGCACAAGATGACTAAGATGGGCGGTGGTTGGGTAAGCTGGATCAGGCACGATGAAGGTATTGAGGAGCACGATAAGAAGGACTTCAAAGAGAAGATATCAACAGTCAGATTTGACAACATTGAGGATTTGGCGATAGATGACAGTCTTACCAGTCAGATTGAGTTAAAGATGGAGTTTGAGAAAGTAAGATTTGGTTTGTTAAAGAATATAAGAAAGGAAATGAAAAGATAAAGAAAGAAAAAGAAAAGAGAATAGATAGAAGGAAATTTGTTTAGATGTAGAGTTGACAATGGAGAAGCGGGCAAAGTATGACCTCGGGTTGAGGTTGTGATTTGTTGGAGGATTCAATCATTGTTGAGGTTGAATGGTTTTCGGAAGAGAGTCCGAGAAAAGAGCAGGGAACATGAGACGAAGTTGTGAAAGATAGGAACAGATCTGTGATAGTGTTGTTGCCCGCGGCATTGTCCGCGCCATAGAAGATGTGACAGTTAAGTAAAGAAAGTAAGGAAGGGATGCTGAGAAAATTATTCAACACCCCCATGACTTGTGAGATTGGAGTCTGAGCCGGGAAAGATGGGTCTATTAATTGAAGAAGAGTAGAGAGAGATGAAAGAGGAAGTGCTTTTGTGAGTCCATCAGCCTTCATGTTTGCCGCTGGAATAAGATTAATGATTAAATTTCCAAGACTGAGCTCTTCGCGTAAGGCTTTTGTCTTGATTTCAATGTGGCGAGTTTTAGAGTTACACCCGAATTTTTTTAGTTTATCGTCTAAACCTTTATTGTCTATATAATGAACGCTGGGAGTGTTGTTCGTTTTCCAAAGTTCAGCCACCAAATTTCTCATCCAGACGGCTTCCAAAAAGGAGTCGGCGAGAGAGTTGAGTTCTGCTTCAGTAGTAGAATGGGTTACACTCCTCTGTCTGTAACTGCTCCAAGAAATAAGGCTGTTAAAGAGGAGTGAAAGATGACTGGATTGTGAACGTCTTGTTTCCAAATTGTCACTCCACGTGGCGTCACTGTAACATTCTATTGTTTGGTTGTCTTTTTTGATTTGTAAGGTAAGTTTTAAATTCTTTGTAGCATTGAGATATTTCCAGAATCTCTTAACTTCCCTCCAATGACTAATCCCTGGTTTTTCACAGAATTGAGAAAGACTGGAAACCGCAAAACTTAGGTCTGGAAAAGTGAGGCACGCAATGTAACTAATAAGAAACACAGCAGATCTGTAGTTTATATTAAGAGACTTTAATTCTTCATGGTCTTTTTCAGAGGCCGGAGTCAGGTTGATATTGCCTGAGAGAGGAATAGACAACGGTTTACAGTCGGTCATCTTCAATTCTTCCAACCCGTGTTTGATATTTTTTGGTTGAAAAAGAAGTATTTTGTTATTGACTTGTTCGTACTTCATGACCAAGATTGTATTTGGTTTGTGATGACTTGAATTTGAGAATCTTTCAAGAAATTTGTTCTGAAAATTGTTTCCGCAACCAACCAGTATGAGATTGTCTACATGAAAAAAAAGAAATGATTTTGAGTCAGAGTGAATATACAAGCATGGATCTGAAATTGATTTGTGGAATCCCTGTTCTCAAATCCAAGAAGTTAAAGTATGAAACCAGTTGGCGGGGGCTTGTTTTAAGCCATAGAGTGATTTTTGTAAGATAAGAAACTCCAATTTCCTTTTTGAGCCTTTGGGTCTTCGAATGATAACCTTATCAGAAAGAGGACCGTGAAGGAAGGCGCTTTTCACGTCAAACTGCGTAATAGGATGAGAGTGAAAAAGACCAAATAGAAGAGCTATTTGCAAGGATGCAGCCTTGCCAGTTGGAGAGAAAGTGTCTTGATAATCCAATCCGTAAATTTGATCAAATCCTTGGACGCAAAGTCGGCTCTTGTAGATGAGTGGATCTCCATGGCAATTATCTTTGAGGCGATACACCCAGGTCGTGTTCAGAGGATTTTCGGGTTCTGGGCCATTATAATCTTCCCATACCTTGAGTTTTTCTATCCCGTTGAGTTTGTTGTCCATGGATGTTTCCCACTTGGGAGCATCAGCACACTTTTTGGCTTGCTCGAAAGTTCTTGGTACATAATAGTAATGGTATCCATACCGTTGAGGAGGATTTAAAGTTGATCAGTCTTGGAGTGAATAATTAGGGATGAGTTGATGCGTCAAATCTTTGGATATTTCTGACTCAGAATCAGAGGAAAAATTATTTGATGATTCAGGAGTAGGAGAGGATGGTGAAGTATTAGGTGGCAGGGTGTTGGCAGAAGGATTAGAAGTAGGGATGGGTAAATCGTTGTTGATTCTGATTTGTAAGGGTTTGTCGATTGGAGGTGAATTAACTGAATTCCTTGATTGAGAATCAATTCTCAGAATCTTGACATGCTTTGTGCAAACAATGGAACTATCAGGTTTCATTATTGGGTAAGATAAAAAGTTGGGGTTGTAACCCACAAGGGTACCTGGTAGTCCTCAATCTTTAAATTTTTCTCCACAATTAATTTTATTATCGAGGTATACTACCTTGGAACCTATGGGATGGAAATAGCTAATAGGAAGACTTTTTCCCATGAATAGTTGATAGGGAGAGAGAAAGTTAGGAGCCTTAGGAATGTGGTTTAGGGCAAGACAGGCTGACTTGGCGACTTCAGCCCATAAATTCAGCGGCAGTTTGGAGCTTCGGAGGACAGATCTGATGGATTCGGTAAGAGTGCAATTAGCTCTCTCAACCTTTCCATTGTGTTTGTGGTGATACGGTTCTGAAATCAAGTGCTATATTGCATTAGTTTTAAGAAAATATTTAAGTTCAGAAGAAGAGAATTCCCCGCCTCCGTCTGTGCAGATAGTGGCAGGAAAACAGTTTTGTTTTTTTTAATGATTTAGGATAGTTTTAAGTTGTAGAAATGCGTCAGATTTATTTTGGAGCGGTATTGCAGAGATATAACCGGAAAAGTTGTCATTAATCGACATGATATAATTCATATCATTTCTGGAGGGAGGATTGATTGGACCGATCAAATCGATATGCAGTTGTTCAAAAGGTTTGGAAGAAGAAGTAGATGTGCTTTTGAAGGAGATCTTGGAAATCTTTGAGAACACGCAGTCTTTGCATTGATAGTTAGAAATGATTTTGGTCGAAAGAGAGGGGATGAGATTCTTGAGAAGGTACGGACTTGCATGTCCGAATGATTGGTGGAGATAGTCAATGTTGTCAATTTTCGCATTTTTAAGAGAATAGTGACAGAATTTGTGATTGTTGCCGACCCATGAAGGAGAATTAAGAATGAACAGATTTTCTTGAATAAATCCAGAGAAAGCCGGTTGCAAATTAGTGGAAAGGAGGAATTGATTTTGGGAGGAGGACAGAGAGCAATTTTTCTTGGTGATTAGCTCTCCGGGGCTAATGAGGTTGACTACTAGATCCCGGATGAAAAGACAGTTGGAAAGAGTAACCACCAAATGTTTCCAAGATAGTTTGACCGTCCCTTTTCTTTTGATTGGAAGTTTTGCACCTTCTTTTCCAGTGGTAATGAATTCTTCACCTGGATTGTTTTCAAGCTGAAAAAAGAAATTGGGGGAGTTGAACATGTGGCAAGAAGCGCCAGAGTCTAGAATTAAACAATTTTCAGGATTAAATTCCTTTATCCAGGTGGTAAGAAGTGCTACGTAGTGTGCTACTTCTTTAGTTTTTGAATTTGTGTTGAGTGAAGCACTCCAGCAAGCTTGCAATTCTTTCCACCATTCAGGAGCCAAATGTTTGTGAAGATGCCAGCATTTTTCTGCTGGGTGATCGGGTGACATTGGATTGTGAAATCCTTTCCTGCATTGTTGCTCAGAGGGAACAGGTTTCTTCGGAACACGTGACAAGACAAGAGCAGTATTGTTGATTTTAGTTTCCCTGGATTTGACTCTGGATTCGTTGTCGAGTTGGGTGAGGTGATTTAAGACAAGGTCCATAGTAACTGTTTTGTCCAAGTGCATTATTTGTTGGCAAAGAGAATGAAGTGGGGAAGGAAATTTAAAGAGAATGAGGTAGGACAGGATATCATCAGGGAGATCAATTCCAACATCTATCATTTTTTTAAGAGAAATCTTGGTTTTGGTTATGAAGAGATTGATAGCATCAGGTTTGAATTGGTGATAAAGGAATTTGTTGAAGACTTGAGCTTGATTTGCCATTTGATAGGAGGAAAATTGTTCTTTGATGGTTTGCCAAAGAAGTTGGGAAGAGGAGATGTTTGACAGATTGACGACATTATTATGAGTTATAGAATCAATTTGAGAGAGAAGAATCACTCTAGTTTCCATATCATTGACAGAGCTGATAGTCTTTGAGTCATCTTTGAGAGCCTCCTTGATGCCTTTAAGTTTGAGTAACATAGTCATCTTGTCCTTCCAGATAGAGTAATTCTCTTCAGATAACATTGGCACGGCTTCGAGCGCAGCTTTGAGAATAATCTGTCAAAAGCCATCGTTGCTGGATCCCTCCATTGGATAGGTTAGATTTGTTGGGTTGGCTTCGGCTTTTGACCGTGTTGATTAACTGAATAATTGTTTAATTTATATTTACCAAAGAGGGCTGAGCCAGTAGAATCATCAGTAAGAGATAACAGACGAAAGATTAGGAAACTGAGAATGAAAAAGATAAAGAAACAAACATCAAGCATGAGATGACTAAGATGGGCGGTGGTTGGGTAAGCTGGATCAGGCACAATGAAGGTATTGAGGAGCACAATAAGAAGGACTTCAAAGAGAAGATATCAACATTCAGATTTGACAACATTGAGGATTCGGCAATAGATGACATTCTTACCAGTCAGATTGAGTTAAAGATAGAGTTTGAGAAAGTAAGATTTGGTTTGTTAAAGAATATAAGAAAGGAAATGAAAAGATAAAGAAAGAAAAAGAAAAGAGAATAGATAGAAGGAAATTTGTTTATATGTAGATTTGACAATGGAGAAGCGGGAAAAGTATGACCTTGGGTTGAGGTTGTGATTTGTTGGAGGATTCAATCATTGTTGAGGTCAAATGGTTTTTGGAAGAGAGTCCAAGAAAAGAGCCGGGAACATGAGACGAAGTTGTGAAAGATAGGAACAGATCTGTGATAGTGTTGTTGCCCGCGGCATTGTCCGCGCCATAGAAGATGTAACAGTTAAGTAAAGAAAGTAAGGAAGGGATTCTGAGAAAATTATTCAACATATATTGCCACCCAAAGTTTTAAATTTTTGATAAAAAATGTTGTTTTAGGCCTCTCCCATGGCCATATTCACATATGGTGTGTAAAGCACATCTGGGCGCCTGTCCAGGTTTAAATTGGCATGTTCCTAGCGGGACTTGGATTGGCGCCCAGGGAGCTTGATTAGTTTGGGCTTGCAGGGATTAAAACTTGGCACCTAATCAAGCTCCCCTTGATGCCAATCAATGCTTGTTTTACAAGAATTGACCAGCCTCCCTCCCCCCAACTTCAAGCCTTTTTTTTTCAAGTATGATCATGTGATTTGTGGGTCAATGCAACCAGCTTTGATCTGCACCAAGATAAACTTGGCCAGGCACCAGACCAATTTTGCCAGGCGCCAAGTGGACATTGGCAAGGCACCAAGAAGGCTTTGCCAGGTGCCAAGATGAATTTGCTAAGTGCCACGTGGGCTTTGGCAAATTTTGGAAAAACTTGGCTCAGTACCCAAACATGCTTTACAGAACATACACATACACCACGAGTCCAACTTCCTGTTGAGCCCCCAGCTTGGCCAACGCTGGTTCTACAGCACTCCCTTAGTGGTGTGCCCGTCAAAATAACGTTGGTGTTCCAAAACATTGAGCGTGGTCAAGGGCTTGCTAACTGCTTGATGCCAATTCCACCTCTGCGCGGTTGGGCCCTTGTCAAATTGCTGTCAAGGATGATCTGACAGCAATTTGACTCGAGGGTCAAAAGGTCCTTGTGGGTTGAATCCTTGTCATTCTTGACGATGATTTGACCTTTTTTTTTTGGTTTCCATTGTTGGTACAAGGGGCTTGCCAGATCAAATAAATCATTTATATTTATTTTTTTTAATTGCTAATGTTTTAATCTGTCATAAATATTATTACATGATTTTTTGTTTTTTGGGAGAAAATTTTACAGTTGTATTTTAACAATGAAATAGAAAGAAATTTACAAAAATTGAAAAAAGAAACTTTTGTCAGGTTTTCTTGTGGGATGGGTATTGTAAAACAATTGGTGTTTAATATTGATACCTTAAGCTCCCCAGTACTGTTGATTGCAATAAATTTGTTGAATCAAATAAAGGTTGTTCACAGCTTTCAATGGGTGTGAAGAGGCATGAGATTGAAGGTGTGAATTGATTGATTGGTTGATGATGGCAGGGAGACAACAGAAATGTGTTATGGATGGATGATGAGGGTGAAATGACCACCTGCAATGGGCAAATGAGAAACTGGGTAGCAGAGAGAGGAGAGAAGGAGATCAGAGGAGTCAAGCAAAGGGAGAGGGAGGGCCAGAGGAAAAGTACTCAACTCATTTCACCCAGTATGAAATTCCAAACAACTGGTGGTAGTAATCTGAGTGATGATTGAGTGGTCTCAGTGGATCAGAGAAGGGAAGAAGAGAGGGGGAGTAGGTAGGGAATGAATTTCTCAACCAGTTCCCATGACCAAGAATTCCATCAGGAGACCAAGGGGGCCACCATTGATTGCCAGTGATTGAGTGGTACCCAAGAAGAAACCGGTACCTGTGAGGGGGATATTCAAAGGAGAGAGAGAGGGGGGTGTTGGATGGATGGATGGATGTATGGATGAGGAGGGAAGAAGGGGATAGGATGGTCAGGTCTTGGTTAGTCTAGAGAGAGGTAAGTAGTAGTAGCAGTCCACCGTTGTGGGATGGATCAAGAGAGTTGGAGTGAGTGAGAGCAATGATGATGATCATTGTCTGAGCCAATCAATATTCAACTGGTAAACAGCTGATGTCATGGGTCAGAAACCATGACATCACATGGATCCACCTTGTGCATCCAGCTGGTGAATCAACCGCAGGGGTAAGGTGATGTTGTCTCAACCCCAACAGCAAGTCACTGGCAGCCGCCCCTGCTGGTGATTCAACCGCAGGGGCAAATTGCCGTTATGAAAACTCTGACCACCCGTCACTGACCAGGCAACTGGTGGATTGACGCATGGGTTGGTCAACCATCATTTGTTGGTTGGTCAACCATTGGCCAACCTGGTCGTCAAAATGTCAGGTGGTCAATAGGCGCACCATTGAATCGACCCTTATTGTTGGCTCCGCGGTCCTCAATGGCCAAAAGTGGCCCGTGGTGCACAAATACATGTTCATGGTTTCCAAAAGCAGTTTTATATGTCAAAGGTATTTACCACATCAAATAATTGCATGAAAGAGCTTTTATGTCAATGGTATTGGTACAGGATAATTAAAACACTTTGGAAATGACCAAGATTTAATGATATTTATGTTTTTTACAACACAGGTATGTCTGATGAAAAAAATATTTCTAGTAGGATATCCTTGCAAGAGTCTATGGATTAAAGTAGTGAGAGTTGAACATTCTACTATCACAAGAATCAATATTGAAACATGACTTTATATCTACAAATGATTTAAGGCATGAGTTTAGACATTATGAAGGCAAGGTCAATTGGAGGCTACATATCCAAAAGCTGTTTGCCCTCGGGAGAAAGGGGAGAAATCAAATCAGGATGATAACATTTGCTGGGGAGTCTTGTTGGCACCTTTTTGAGTTTTTCATGGCGGTTGGAAGGTTTCCTCATCATCCACATTGAATGACCACGTTTTTACCGCCTACCAAGTCTCTCAGCTTTCATGTTGTCAAATGTCTTATCTATTTGGTGACCAAGGGCAGAGAAACCTTGAGATTGCCATTGGCACTGTACCTTCTGGAAGACATTTTAATTGGAGACCTCAGTGTCAGAGCAACATTGTGTTTCACTGAATATACTGGAATGATTTTCTGGTAAGCCAAGTGATTGCAAGATCTCTGTTTGTTTATTTGAAAGCTGTAGGCAGAGAGGAAAAAATATGTGAAAAAAATGGGGTAAAAATACCATGGGATGATAGGGAGTAATTGCTTACTTTTTTGCGCCATCTGGATTTTCTTGTCTGATTTTTTTTTGCTGCATGGGCTTCTGAAAGATACTTTCCAGACTTAATATTGGATCTCCTGCCCATGAAACACCTCTTGAGGACAATGTTAAGTTTGAATTTGGTTTTATGCACTGAGTTGAATGGGTAGTTTTTAAATGCACCATGTACATGGGCATGGTTCCAATGTTTAATGATGAGTCCCATAAACAACTGGTTCCAATGCGATTCCCAAGGCTCAGAGCAATGGAAACCACAGCAAGAAAAGTTGATTTGTGCAAGGTCTTGAAGAAAAACCTCTCTTGCTAGGGTTGATATGCCATGTAGTAGACATGAAGACTTGGATGGGACTGGAGAGGTAGTGGAGTGACTCTGTTGATGAATGCAAGATGATGGCAGTGATGGAACTTGGATTTTTTCAGGGAATTGGGGATTTTTTGCCAGTGAGGATCTGTTGACTTGGTGATATTCATCACAACTCTACAGTAGGATGACAGACATTGAGAGCAGTGGGAGTTGGAGCCAGGGACACTGCTGGAAACAGCTTTATTGAAGAGTCTGGGGTTTTTTGATGGGGCTCCATTCAAGAGGTATTGTACCATGATGGGTTTTTTGTTGTTTTCACTGCATGATTATCAAAGTAGGAGAGCATGGTCAGCATTTAATAATTGAAAAGCACAGGGGGATGATGACTTGAATGTTGAAAAAGGTGATATTTTGCCAATGGAGAGCCACCATTGCAGCAGGCTCATGGTCAGCAACCATTGGGGCATCAATTTGGGCAAGCTAATGGTTTGCAACCATTGGGGCAAGCTAATGGCCAGAAACCATTGGGCCATGCTAATGGTTGGCAACCATTGAGGCCAGCTAATGGTTGGCAACCATTGGGGCAAGCTCATGGTGACCAGCCATTGGGGCAAGCTCATGGTCACCAACCATTGGGGCAAGCTCAACCTAAACTAATGAAAAATAACCATGAGGCTAAGGTAATGGATGGTGACCATTGATAGTGAGTCACTCCTCAATGCATATATGCATACCAGGTAGTGTATAAGATGTGGGTGGGTAGTGCAACCAGCACCCAATTGATGAATCCCTCCATCATTTGATGAATCCATCCATCCATCAATCCATCCATCCATCAATCCATCCATTGATCCATCCATTAATCCATCCATCCATCCATCCATCCATCCATTCATCCATTCATCCATCCATTCATCCATCCATCCATCCATCCATCCATCCATCCATCAATTTATATGAAGACAGCCAAATGGAAGATATGCCAATTTCTGGAATTGAAATGTGGCAAGGGCACATATGAAGATGAAGATGGAAACAAAAAGATAGGAATGGCTTTTTTTTCCTCTTCCTTCAAGAAACATCAGGCGGCTATAAGCAGACTCAATCAGGCCCTGCAAGTCACAACCGATATATTGCCATTACAAGGGAGCAGTCATGTAAGTGGAGAGGAGGGATGGGAAAATAGTTAACACTGTACATTCATGTGCTGATCTTCTGATTTGCCTGCTATAATTATTTTCAGGTTTCCAACAATACAGCAAGGAATGAAAGCAAAGAACAGATTCAGATTACACTTCACCGGGGAGGGAACTGGTTCAATTCTAAACACCTCAAGTATAACTATATTCATCTAGTCCCAAGGCACAGTCTGCTTGTGGTTCTCAAAGCTGCAAAAATGTGCCTTGTTCATCAACTTAGTGACTTGGAAATCACAGATTTCTTGAAGAAAGAGCGGGAGAAGATTAAGAATCTGGGGTGGGAATTCAATTTTGATTCAAATAACATCATGAAGGCAATACCTCAAGGCAAATTCACTCTAATTCAAAGGCTAGGTTTTGAGCCCAACCTGGAAAAAAGGATATGCTGTCCAGAATGCTTCAAGCTGTATCCAATCCCAGAAAAATTGGAAAACCAAGCATAGATTTTCAAGAAATTTACTGCCAAGTTCTATTCCACTAGCAAAATATTTGTGCGCCACACTGGTAATGAGCAGGGCATGTACTGTGAAACAGAATCCCTGATGAAGACCAGTGGGAAGCATAAAAGATCCATCAAACCAGCTTGAACATTTCATTAACAAAGCTTGAAGGCCTGGCTTGGTAGAAAATTAAGGTTTGCAGATTTTGAAAAGCTCATTGAAAGCAATCTTCATCATAAAAACCTCAATTCAAATGTGATGAGCAATTTTTGGGATGGCTCAGTTTGGCGCAACTTTGTTGGAGGCGCAGACAAGAAGAGGAAATTTACCCAACAACCAGGGCACCTTGTCTTCAGTGTCTATGTGGATTGGTTCAACCCATTTGGAAATAAGATTGGGCACAAATAAATCTCAGTGGGAGCAGTGATCTTGATCTGTCTCAACATTCCACTAGCGGAAAGTTAAAAGATAGAGAATGTTTTCCTTTTTGGAATTATCACTGGGCCCAACGAACCCAAAGTGAAAGAAATAAACCACATTCTAGATCCGTTGGTTGATGAAATCAAAGACCTCTGGGAAGGAGTTAGGTTTTCTGAAACCAGCCAGTTTCCTCAAGGTAGGGAGATTTTTGTTGCACTGTTCCCATTGATTGGGGATTTGCCAGCTATGCGCAAGGTGGCAGGATTCTCTGGTCATTCTTCAACAATGTTCTGCTCATATTGTCAAATTACAAAGGAGAAGATTAATTATCCAAATTTCAAGGAGTTTCAGCCAAGGAGAAATGCCAAGCACATGAAGAATGCCAAGAAGTGGGAAAAATGTCAGACATCATGGGAGAAAGATCAAATTACCAAGGAGAAGGGGGTCAGAGCAAGCTGTTTGAACAGGCTTCCATATTGGCGCCCAATCAAATATTCAGTAATAGAGCTCATGTGTCAGCTCTCTGATACCAGGAACCTTGCAGTCCTTTAGCTACAGAGAGTGATAAAAGAACTTGGAGCAATAATATTTCAAAGAATAAACACTTTAAAGCTCCAATAATGGTATGGTAAGAGCAAGTGCAAGGTTTATTTGGTTTGGTTATAAATATTTTAAATATAATATAAAAAGAGGGGCCACAGTATTATACTACTGGGGATCTTTACAGACTAGCAACCTTTCTTCAAGGGGCCTCCTTAGGCAGTTTAAGAACCTTGGAATAAATATGGGTGCCTTAGAAAGGACTTATTCCACTAATGGCCGGGCTTAACAGCACAATTGGCCTAGACAGGAAGGGAAACACTCACTCTGAGCACTTGACCACGAAAATCCTGGAATAATTGGAAGGGTTTCAGAGCAGATGGGGTAGAGTGCTTGACTAAACTTCAATGGTTGATTGGTTAATAAAGGTAAATAATACTACTACAGACTAAGTCATAAATCACTTGCTTATCTTCATATAAGCACTTGATTAACAATGAAACTGTGTCTGATTGATAATAAATAATTCCTGATAAATGATAACTGATAACTGATAACTGATTGGAAACAGAAGGGCAAAAAGAGCCTGTTTAAATATTCTTTTTTTGGGTGCTTGAGGGCCTCTAGAAGGGGTACTAGCCATGGGCTGAGGCTAGGGGGGCAATCAGGGCAAGATTGGCACGTCCTCAAGGTGCTGTTAGCCTGCTGGCCTTAGATCTGTCAAGGAACAGCTCCTTTTTAGCTGCAGGATCTGTTAATCAATATATTAGTCATTTTGCTGATCCTGCACTGATCCTCAATTTGTACAGTAAGTACTGGTCCAAAGTGAGCAGAAGTAGATGTTTATTGATTCTCCATCCTCTGCTGATCCTTTATGTAATTTTTAATAATTTTTACGACCACTCCTTATGTAGTTTTGTGGTCTTTGAAGGTTCTGATCAACTTATTTTGTGGTGAGTCTGGATCTTTATTTAATTAATAAAAAATACTAAAAATTAGTTACTAACTAATTTTAATTTATTTTTAAGGTTTTTGAACTATAATCTATGCTTGTGTGGTAGCTTTAAATATGTAGTGTAGATCCTACTATATTGTAGCTCCTCTGAGCGGTACCTGGATTTCAAACTGATCACTGCAGGAGGCGCGGGGATCAGTCCATTCCAATGCGCGCGGGGACTGATCCGCTGCTCAGATGCGCGCGGGGGACTGTACCGCTGCGCGCGTGACTAGGTCACGAGATTACCTGCGCGGGAGTCCAGCGCTGTAGGGACGCGGGGCTGCGTGCGGGAGTTGGCGTACGCGGGAGTCCAATGCTGTAGGGACGCGGGGCTGCGTGCGGGAGTTTGCATACGCGGGAGTCCAACGCTGTAGGGACGCGGGGCTGCGTGCGGGAATTGTGACAAAACACAATTTCCCGTGTAACTCCTAAACTACACACAACACCTGGATTTCGACTGAAATTTAGGTGTGAAACCTATACATGACATATCATGTGAAATATAAAAATGGCTAAAAGGTGCCATACTGGTGCCGTGGTCATTTACCATTTTCTATTAAATTAATTAAAAAATATAAGGAGTAAGAATTCAAGGGTGGGGTTAGTGAGTGACCCTAACTTATTTTGGGTTGGGAATCCATTTCTGCAATAATATTCATGGATTTCCTACTCCTTCAATTTATAATAAATATATTTATTCATTTATCATTGTTCCTTTTAATTTTGTTAATATTATTATTGTTGTTGCTTTTTCAGGTTGCTCTGTGCTAAGTAGCAGGCTGACATCATGCATGGGTGTATTTTGGGAAATCTCAATGATCATAGCATGAGTTATCTTAACATTTCTCTAGCTGGAGAAGGATTGGGGAAGGAAAAAATCCAAGAGAAGAACAGAGGAGAGAAAACTGGATTGGAAAGCATCATTGGAAAGGGGAAGAGAAGGAAGTCTCCTGAAGATCAATCAGAGGAGGGTGATCACAAACAGAGAAGTCCAAAGAGACGGATTAATGCCAGCAATCTGAGAGAACTTACACAAATAATGGAAGAAAGCAAAACAAGTCAATCCAGAAAATATGAATTGAGATCTTCACAGGCTGGGAAATCTCATCAGCCTCACATCAAAGCAAGAAATATCAACCATCTTTTGAATATACTAGTACTCACTCGTATTTTTTAAGAAGTAGAATTATTGGGAGCTTGGGAAGTTCACAAATTATAGCCAGTCAAGGAAGCCACACATATACTCTGAAGCTGATGGGGGGTGAGGGAAGCAGTCCAGTGAACAAGGATTATGACAGAGGGAAAGCAGCTCAAGTGGAATCATCCATCCAAGGGCCTCAATTAAAGCTTCACAATTTGAGGCGCATCCAACAGGTGATTCAGGACACAAAGGTGCCATCATTGATGACAAGGGTACCAAAGAATGTTGGATTTCATTGTGAAGGATCCCTCAAGGCCGCAGAGTGGCTGACACTCTACATGGTTTAGTATGCCCTTGCTTTGATTCCTTTGTGGAGTGGTAAGCATAGACCTGGTATTGATCACATTGGATCAATAAAAATCTTGAAGGAATCAACAGTGATTCTCATTTACATAACCAACATGTTAATGAAGCATCATATTTCAAACCAAGATATCATGGAGGTTGAACGACTAATGCTGGAATACCATCAAACACTAAGGACTGGATGGCCACAACAAAGGAGTAGACCCAACGTGCACATTACTCAGCATTGCACAGAAGTGATCAAAAGGTTTGGTCCACCAATGGCCACTGCAGCCTGGGCCCATGAAAGGTTGAATGGTATCTTGTGAAGGATACCAAAGAACAATCAAACAGGTGAGCTCACTAAGAATCATGCTGTACACCATCCTTTTTACTGGGCAAACAAAGCAAATAATAAATGAATTTATTACAGGTGATATACATGGTACAATCATGAAGACATGTATATCAAGGAGTTAATATTCAAGTTTATTGATCCAGTCCAAGGTAATTAAGGAGGGAAAAGAGAACTAAAATCCCCGCTTCAGCCTCACCCCATTAGACCTAGAAATCCATTGCTTATGGATACAAGAGGTTGGAAGATTGGGTCTGCAACAGGATGTGTCTCTTGATTACAATGTGCAAAAAATCAACAGTACCTTGATACATCATAAAAGCTTTACAGTGAAATGGCTGGATCTAGGTAAAAATCACTCCAATTCCTATGTGGAGATCATGCAGGATAAACTCTGTTCATTTGGTCAAATCACCGAGCTCTTTTTGCAATCAGAAGGTGAGGATGTTTGGTTTTTGATTCAGTTATTTCAAGATGCACATGCAGAAGATGCCAAAGATCCATACACAGCCCACCCAAAATTGAATGTGCAAGTGGTCTCAACAGATCTAAGGGGGACTGTGGTGATGACGGGAAAGGAGATAGTGGGGCATGTGGCTGTTTTGGACAATTTTGCGGGGACATTTGGTTATCCAGGCAAGACAATGACTTTGGTTTCCCTGGCATGAGTAGTGAGTTGCCCTTTTAGCTGATATGAGGACAAGGTCAAAACTGATTGTGGAATGTGGAGGGATGTATTTCAACATGAAATTACCCATGGTTTTTGGCCTATGGGTGACTTGAAACCTTAGAAAGTATCAAAAAAGCATCATTTGAGGAAACATGGACAAGTGGACACCAAACACCAACAATATGACACTTTGTGTGGACAAGAACGGGGCATAAGAGATGATGAAATGGAGATTAGATGTGAGGTTAGTAGATTTCATATTTGTAACAACAGAATCTTGGATATTAAAATTGTCATCATACATTGTATTAGTATCCAATGAATTGGACAGACAAATCCTCAGTTGTTAAATGTTTACAATTGGGGAATGATGAAGAAGGAGGGTACGAATATAAATAAGAAATCCTCTTATCTCACATTGATCATCATCCTACATCTGTTCTTTCCCCCATATCAATCACCCGGTCTAACCATCAAGTTATCTGTTCATAATCTCTCACAGTTAAACAATACTATCTCACACACTCACCTCTATCTCTATAACAATATTTGTTTTTCAAGGTTTGGAAAATCCTGACTTCAACCCTCTACAAAATCAATTCAGTCCGGGGCATTGGCTCTGCAACTTAACCATAAGCTGCATGTTGCGTTGCCTCTCACACCAGCCATAGTGCCCTCCTCCTCAAATTTGGGGCATTATGGACTAGTGCTATAGTATTACATTACACCCTTAGCCAACCTTTAATATTAATTATTTATCATGCCAGACCAAAGTGCCCATACCTCCCAACCTGCTGCAGCTGTTCAAGACACTCCAATTCTGCCTGAAGAGAAAATATCCTCTGGTGTGCAAGAGGCAGTGTCCTCTGGTTTGCAATATCATGAGGGACTCCTGGATGACTTACTGAGGGGGGTTCCCCCAGATGTGAATACTATACCAGAATCAGGTGAGCAGTATGATTGAACTGGGAAGTCCACTAATTTCATAAACACAGAGATGCTGATTGTGATGGGTTTAGTGGACATAAATTATTGCACTTCTCAATCTAGGATAGGACTGACCAACCGTTCTGAAAAGCAAAAACTTGACAAGGAGACTTTAGACCGCAAATTGAGACAAGTGCGCCGGATGGTCACCAAAACCCCCCTTCCCAGTCAATCTAGTACAATCTCACGTTCTTTACGGCAATGGGTCCCCTTTTTGATGGGCATGCCAGCAAATTTAATGAATTTCCCCTCACATCCCTCTCCTGAAGAAATACTGAAATGGGAACAGTGGGCTCCTAGGAGGGAACAGCGGGTCATGGCACATCCAGAGTCTGTCCGGTGTAAGACTCCAAATGGCGCAGGGCGTTGGCAGTTCTGTGGAGGTTATAGGTGCTTTTTTAGGCTTCCCTCCTGAGTGTTACAAAAATATTTAAATGTAACTGAGATCAAAGTTGAGAACCTTCTAAACAGGGAACGCAAAATTAAGAGGATTAAGATTTTAGTGTTTGGTAGCTGGGATAAAACACTATCTGGGGCTAGATGATGTCGGGGAACAATTGAATAGAAGGAGTCAAGAATTTTTCAGAGTTCAACAAGAAAAGGCAATTTTGAGTGACAACACCCACAAGCTAATAGCTCTGGTCATCAGCAGGAGCTTAGGAAAGATCAAATCAATCCCAAAAAACCTCTGGGTTCTCAATGAACCTGCCCAACTCTCCGCAATCAAGCGCTTGAAGGGTACCAGATAACTGTGGGTGGCTTCACAAGACAAAGCTAATTGATTGAAGAAGCCCTAGAAGCAAAACAATAACTGATTCAAACAAGAATAACCCAACACTTCTCAAGGGACTCAAGAGTAGCTTGGCGGAATTCAACTTCAAAAGAAGGGAAGGGAGGTTTAACACGCCAGGTTTTAAGCTTAATAAAACCTCATCAGTCAAATGTGACTGGTTCCAGAAAGATAATCAAAGGATGATCAGGACCAGTATGGTTCGATAAAGGGATCAGGAGTGGTGTAACACACTCAAGAATTCACTTAGTCAAATTCTTCTTCAACCAGAAAAGCTATTGGTTGGTGATAAGGATCAAAGGTCAAGGGTTTTGAGTATGGAGGCTCAAGGATCAAGGGGTTTGAGTGTGGAGGCTCAAGGATCAAAAGGCAATCATATATATCTGATGTGATGATAGGATTGTGCTCATGTGCTCATTCCATGCTGGATCATTTGATTCTGTTCCAAAAGGCAGGGGAGAGCCCCTCTTTATATCGGCAGGAGGCCCTGTTAGACTATGTACAAGGTATTTTACAGATAGAGCAGAAAAAGAAAGAAAATCAGGTCATCTCTTGCATCCGTCCGTGGATGTTTATATGGGCAGGAGGCCCTGTTAGACTATGTACAACGGATTTTAAAAATAGAGTGGAAAAAGAAAGAAAATCAGGTCATCTCTTGCGTACATCTGTGGATGGGCGTGAGCAACAATACCGGAATCACCCACCCCTCGTCCAAAGGCGGAAAGGGGTGGGAAAGGAAAATGAACCCAACGGCCGCGGATGTCCGCAGGCAGTAGTTGACACTCTACACCCCCACTCAGAGATGGAAAGGGTGTGGGAGAGTCCCAGGAAGGACAACGGATGAAGTTTGTGAGAGCGTGGATGGGCGGATAGGAGTTTGGCTTGATGCAATGGAGTACATCCTGACGGGCTTGAGATTGGCGACTGATAGATTGAGTGAGGTGGGAGATTGACGGATTTGAGGATTGGACAAGCGCTTGGAGGTGCGGTTGGGATGGGTTTGGTAATTCATGGATGAGCACCGCGCAACAATAACGATAAGGATGAGCAACGCGCGACCGGCAAGGATAAGGATGAGCAAAACGCAATGGGCAAGGATAAGGATGAGGACACGGGACGGGCAAGGAAAAGGATGAGCAACGAGCAACGGGGGAGGATAAGGATGAGCAACGCAGGACGCGCGAGGACAAGAATGAGGATTCGGGACGGGCAATGATAAGGATGAGCGAAGCAGGACGCCTGAGGACAAGGATGAGGACGCGGGAGGGGCAAGGAAAAATATGAGGAAGTGGGACGGGCAAGAATAAGGATGAGCAATGCGGGACGCGCAATGATGATGAGCAACGCGGGACGCGCAAGGATAAATTGTTTTTTTTTTTTTATCAAGGTGTCCCAAATGGTGCACCACATCTCTCCCCAGCTTACATACTGTCCCTAGTCTGTTTCATAACTTTTAAAACATGAAAAACAAAATAATTGGCCATTTTTTGATCCTCTAAGTAAAAAAAATGTTGAAACCCATCTTGATCCATCCCAAAGAGCCTAAATGCGGAGAAGAAAAAAGAAAAGGCGTCCCAGGTGCTCACTTTGTAAGACTTCAAACGGTGCTAGGCTGTGGCAGTTCTGTGGAGGGGAAAGTTGCCGTTTAGGCTGCCCTCCTGAGTGTTACAAAAATATTTAGATGTAACTGAGATCAAGGTCCAGAACCTGGTAAATGAGGAATCAAGGAGTAGAGGATAAACATGATAATAGTTGGGTAGCCATGGAAAAGCACTATCTGAAACAAGATTATGCAGGGAAAAACTTGAACAAAAGAATTTTAATTCTGCTTAGAGTTCAAAGAACAAAAACTGTTGTATGTAAACAATGCCCACAAGCTAAAAACTCTGGTTTTCAGCAGAAGATTGGGGATGATCAACTCAAACCCAACCAACCTCCAGGCTCTCAATTAACCAGCCCAACTCTCCGCAATCAAGTGCTTGAAGGGTGCCAGATAACTGAGGGTGGCCGTATAAGACAAAGCACAATGTTTAAGAAGCTCTAAAAGCAAACAGTAACTGATTTGAAGCAAGGATAACCTCAACACTTCTCAAGGGACTCAAGAGTAGGCTGGCAGAATGCAACTCCAAAGAAAATAAATGGAGGTATAACACTCCAGGTCTTAAGCTTAATAAGACCTCATCAATCAATTGTGATTGGCTCCAGAAAGATGATCAGGGACCAGGACCAGTATGGTCAGAGCAAGGGATCAAGGAGTGGTATAACACACTCAAAAATTCCCACAGAAAGAATTTTCTTCAACCAGCAAGGCTATTGGTTGGTGATAAGGATCAGGCCATAGAGGGGCAAAGACTAAGGGTCAAAAATGGATCAGGGGGCAATCAGAGATATACCCAGGATAAGGATCAGGATCTTATTTCAAAATAACGGGGGGGACATAAGCACACACTCCCATCAATGATCAACAAAAGGCTGGGGAGAGCCCCTCCTTTTATGGGCCATGGGTCCCTGTAAACTTTTTTCAAGAGATACTACAAATAGAGCAGGAATTTTTTTTTTTTTTGGTTGATGAAGAAGATTGGCAACAGGAACTGGCTGACATGGGAAAGATAGGAATTAAAAACAAAAAAAGATCAAGGCATGAAAAGGGGGAGACCTTCCCGCGTCAAGGACAAAGGTGGCAGTGGATGGCGGGTTTGGCCGGCCGCGGCCGCGGTTGGTTGAAGGAGGGTTGAGTTGGACTGTTGTAGGATTGTTGGTAACGCGCGCTACAGACATGGTTGCGCGCAAGCATCAAAAGGCAAATGAGAAGGGTTCCAATGGTTGCGAATGACAATGTGAGTTCCGGGCCGTTGGAGATGGATCAAGGGGCTGGTCATGAGGTTGAGCAAGGCAATGACGGCCGTCACAAGTCGGCATTGACCTTGCTGTTAGGTTGGTGCAAGGTTTGTCATGGGATTGATTGTTCCCATGACCCATCTTGTGCAGGTGATCAGGTGGTGATGGGGCCGGTCATGAGGTTGATGGTTTCAACAAGTTTGATGATGAAGGTGTTGATATCTTGATCATTTCAAGCCTTTTTTGGATTGCACATTTTATCAATCCAATTGGTGACCCTGTGAGTGGTTTGTGATGATGACCAAAGAGTTCCTTTGCCCAAGTCAAATTGGGGAATAGGAAGGGCATCTTGGGTTGAGCTAAGATGAGTTGGGGGGTATGGGTGAGGGACTGCTATGGGATGATCAATAATGATGCAATGATGCAATGTGAATCTTGAAAGATTGCTTGAAGAAAGATTTGATGGTTTTTGATTGTCAATTGTGTGTATCAAATCAAGTGGATGATACTGATTCTGATTCTGATGCTGACGGTGATGCTTAAGGGGTTGTTGGGGTGGAGACAAGCCTTGCGGTCTTTTGGCCGTGCGCTTGGCAAAAAAAAAAAGTTGTAAGGCTGAATAGCAAAGCCGCAGGGATTTGAACACAAGAGCGGGGATAAAACCACCCAGAGATTGTCCTCACAAACTGAGAGAATGAGCAGTTGGGAAGCTGGGAACTAAATGGAAGCCTATTCCAGATCAAAGATTTTTTTTTTCAATAATGATGCCTATTAATGATGATAAGGAAAAGTCATAAAAAAAATTAAAGTCTCCGCACTGGCCAGGGTGTCCAGGATGGGGCACCACAACGTATGTGGCATAAAGTAGAGTTTTTACAACAAAACTCAGCAGAAGACCCTGGTGGTGCACAATTGGGAGGACTTACTTTGAACCCAAATTGCCCCCACAACAATAAAATGTCTTAAGTTGATCAGCAGAGAACCTTCTAGCCAACTGAGTACCATCCAGTTCTTCCAAAACATAAGATCCACCTCTAACTTGACAAACCACTCTATAAGGACCATTCCAATGATTTGAAAAAAGTTTTGCCCCCTGAGTCTCTAAAGATTGATTATAAGACAATACCAGATCACCAGGGTTTAAAGGGTCCCTGATTCCATTTAGATGTTTATCTTTCCAATACTGAGCTGATTTTGCTCTTGATTCCATCATCTTCTGATTAGCTTTGTTACGAATATCTTTACTCCGCTCAAGTTGCTTTGATCTGGCAACTAATAGGTCAGTAGTTGAGGAAACTTGTTTCCCAGAGATGCCCAAGAAAGAATCCATTTCAAGATCAAGAGGAAGAACAGCCCTCTGACCAAAGATGATTTCATAAGGAGAGTAACCAGTGGTTTTCTTGGTGGAAATTTGATCAGAGAAGAGGACCAAGGGGAGAAAATTCCGACAATTCTTGCCACTTTCACCAGCCAATTTAACCAGAGCAGCCTTCAAGGGAGCATGGCCTCTTTCCATCATGCCTTGTCCTTCAGGATAATAGGGAGTAGTAACTCTATGTTTTCCAGGGAGCAATTGGATCATTTCAGAAAGTTTTCCACTAAATTCCAAGCCACCATCAGTAGAATAAGATCAATCCAAACCGTAACACATTGTCCAATTCCAATGAAGGAAAGCTGCCACAGATTCAGAACTAAGGATCTTAAGGAATTTGGCTTCAACCCATCCCAAAAAATCATCTCTAGCCACAATGAGGTACTTAGCACCACCTGCCTTGATATGAACCACATCCATAGCAACCCTTCCAAAGACAGTGGACTTCCCAGTATGATAGTGAATTTTGGCTGGACGCTTAAGATCATGTTTTTGACAAACTTCACAACTCTTGCACCATTGAGAAACAGATTTCTTCAGAGATGGCCACCAGAATTGTTTGGATAATCATTTATAAGTTTTGGTTTCCCCACAATGACCAAGGGCCTCATGGAGACTTTCAAGGATCAAATCTTGCTTAGCCGGGATAGTAACCACAACAAGCGCACAAGGAGTTCCTCTTTTCATGCGCCTAGAACCTTGGATAAAGAAACTAGAGTACTTTCTTTTAAGGGATTGAAATTCTTTGGCAGAGAGATCAGGGGGTCTTTGGAGAGTTGAAAGGTACTGCTCTAACTTAAGCCAGAAACCTTGTTGGAAACCAGAGTAATCTTGGGAGGAGAAAGCAAAAACAGGGCAGACCAAGGGTTCTTCCTCATTGAAATCCATTCCAACATCCAATTCATTGTCTCCAATAGGTCTTCTAGATAAACCATCAGGCATACTAAAAGGTTTCCCAGGCCTATGGACAATATCAAAAGAGAAAAGCTGGATTAAAGCTACCCAGCGAGTCATTGGAGCATTTGGAAGACTGGGAGCATTGATCATTTCCACAATGGATCAAGCTTCAACTTGCAATTCAAAATTTTCTCCCCAGAGTACTGTTTGGAGTTTCTTCAGCATTCTGACCACACCACAGAGTTCCAGTTTGGGCTGAGAGTATCTAGATTCCACATCCAAAAATAGCAAAGATTCATCAAAAGCAGGGCGGTCCGAAACATTTTCATCCTCCTGAGTAAGGACAGCCCCAACAGATTGATAACTAGAGTCAACAGCCAATTTTATTTTGCCAGCTCCAGGCCCATAAGAGATCTTTTTCAAAACTATGTCATTGCCAACAATAGTTTTGAGAAACTGAAATGATTGTTTGCAATCTTGAGTCAAAATCAATTCAGCTTCCTTCCTGGTTAGACAAAGCAAGAGTGCACAGATTTTGGATAGAGAGGGAATGAAGATCCTGAAATAAGTTACTAAACCTAGGAAACCTCTAACTTCAGTTGGATTTATTGGAGTAGGCAAGGAGATGATTTTGTTGACTTTAGAGGGTGCCATCCTTCTTCCTTCCTTGCAGACTATATGACCAACAATTTCCAAGGCAGGGACACAGGCAGCAAGTTTTGATCCAGAGTCAGTAAGGCCAGATTCCTCAATTCAAAACAAAATCCTTTCCAAGACAGTAGCATATTCCCAGATAAATTGTAAAATTCCTGAGTGTCAAGGTAAGAGCTCATTATCATAGTCGGAAACTGGACCTTTAATTCCACCATCATCAATAAAGGGACCCGCATGATCCGGGATTTTGTCTTGGAGGATCCACATCATCTGAGCCTGATAGACTGCAACCAAGTTAGTGGCACCTTGAGGCAATCAAGTCAGTTGAAATTAACCAAGTGGAGTATCAAAAGTAGTGAGAGGTGTAAAAAAATAAAAAGAGCTTGGGCTCTGGTTAAATTTAAAGGTAAAGAGAAATGAATGAAAGGAGCTTATAACGTCAAGCCTAACGGATCTCAGCACAGGAGGAAATGGGCACTCCGGTTGGTTTGGTGAATGAACAGATAATAAATTCCACTTGAGAGCACTGGTGTTTATATAGACTAAATACACTATAGGCTGAAAAGTGGTTGAGTACAAAATGAATAAAGTAAAATTAGCATAAGCAGTTTAAGTGACATGGTAAGTGAAATGCTATGACTAAATAGTCTGATAGCCATGAATAAACAGTCTGATAATCACAATACTACAACACAGCCTAGTTAAATTTTACCTGTTGTTTTAGTAATTGAAGGTTAACAATAATAAGATCAAATCAATCCAATCAATGGTACCCTGAACTCCAGTGAAAGTCACATAAATGAAAACTCAAAATCTAACAAGCGGCCATGAAATAGGATGCAAAGATTGTTTGTTGTAACCCCACATGATGTCTCCTAGACCATAACAGGCTCTCCCAGAGAAGGATTCAACAAATTCTTCAGTGGAAGTAGGAACACCAGAGTCTTTAATAGTAACTTTATCAAGAGGTTGGAGATCATGAACTACTCTAAGTTTACCATTACTCTTTCAAACACAGAAAACTGGGCTAGAGTAACTGGAGGTTGACTGTTCATATAGACCGGTACGGACTTGTTCGTGGAACAACTTGATGAATTCGTCAACTTTTGCAGAATGAATAGGGATCTTTTTCTTTTGCCAAGGATCATGTTCAACTACAGGGATGATGTAAGGGAGACCATAGGATAATTTCAAGAGACCTCTCTCTTCTTCACAGAAATGCAATAGATTTTTCCCTTAGAGATAAGATATTTTTGATCAAATTTAACTCATCAGGTAAAAGCCATCCATCTGGAAAGAAGTTGACCACCTTCACTTGTTCTTCAGTGACACAACCACAAGGTACAAATGGGCCAATAAGGGAGTGAGATAGATCACAATAAGGATCATGAGATAGAGGAGGACGCATGAGAGGAGGATTGAGATTGAGAGGCATGGGTTGGTTGACAGGCTGGACCTTTTTTGCAACTGGCTTATACTTAGTGGCAAAAGAGAGAAGTTCTTGTTTCCCCCAAGCATTCACCAGCGAGACCAGAGTATGACAATTGAGACCAGATTCCAACATTCCCCAAGTTTGATGTTCCATAAAATTTTTGAAAGGTGCCTTTTCCATAAAAGAGGATCCAGAAAATAACGCTTTGCTGACATGGGTGGCACGAGGTAGTGTTTTGAAAACTATTGTAGAAAAATGCCCTGATGGTGCACAATTGGGAGGACTTACTTTTACCCCCAAGTGCCTCTACTGGAGCCCATACTCCTCCATACCAAGACCATTAAGAAAATAATCAAGATCAGGATCTAGTTTATACTCATTGCGGAGAATCAAACCAGAGCTGGAGGAAGATTGATCAGTGATAACAGTAAAAGGCAAAGAAGAAACAACAGGACCAGAGAGAACAGAAATATTTTTGGAATTTTGTGTTTTAACATGTTTTTGATTTTGGACATTTTTGAGATCAGAAGACAAAGAAGAAAGAAATGAAAAGGATAAAAAATATGCCTCAGAGATAAAAGTTGGCCCTGTAGTTGAATTCTGAGGCTTAGAAGAACTAGAAATATTAGTATTACCAACTATTATGCTAAAAAATGAGAGGAATTAGAAGAATCCTTCTGCTTCCCCTTCAGAACCAATTTAGGTGAAAAACCAGGGAAATCTCTTTCCCAACAACCAGAATCCAAAGAACAGAGGGGAACTTCAATCTTCCTACCATCAGCATCAGGAAGAAGAATTCTCTCCCCAACTTGATTGGAAAACATCAGGGTGGCTCCAAAGTCTATTGAGAAAGGACAACCCAAAAACATAGGACCTTCCAAACAAGTGATCCAAAAATGACATCTTCCAGCAATAGTTCAACCAATTCAAACTGGCACATCCTCAAAGATACCCACCAACTCACAAGATTGATTCCCAATTCCATAAACAGCAGAGTTGAATCTGACGTTTGGACTGAGATTGAGCTTGCAGGCCATTGCATCCGAAATTAAGTTTAGTTGGGACCCAGAATTGACAAGTAGAGAAACCGTTTTGGATGAGTCACCTAGAGAGCATGGTAAAAATCCAAGAGGACAAGAATAAAGATTTGAATCAGAAGGATGATCTGTTCCACCGGAGTCTTTTATCAAGGTTCCAGAAGAAACTTTCAATTTGTCAGGACCAATCTCCACACGTCGCCGAGAAACCCATTTCTTCATGCCTTCAGCCCAAGATGGTGAGATGGAAAGGAGTTCAGCCAAGGTTAGATCAGGGATTCTAAGATCAGAGATTTTCTTTAATACCCCCCCACGGCATTGGGGTGGTCTTTGGAAATTCCCCTTTTGAATCAAACCTTGGGTTGAGTTGGAAGAGGAAGTTCAGGTGAGGGTTGAACTATAACTGGGTCAGTTTGTGAAGGTGATTTGGATGGCAAAGGAGCAGTATCAGAATATTCTGGGAACCTATCCATGAGGGGTTCCTTTTCTACTTCCATTTCTTCTACCTCAGAAGAAGGAGGCTCCAGTGAAGATTGACCTTTGAACGGTTTTTGAAGAATTGAAGATGGAACAGGAGGAGCTTTATGAGGTCTGGTTTCTTCATGTTGTTTCCTAGCTGGATCAGATTGATAGTTTCCAGAAAAGCTGGAAGAAGAGACAGCAGGAGGATACCAAGGTTGAAGGGTTCAACAAGCAGATTGGAAATCAAAATAGTCCAAGGATGCCTTCTTGGGAGCACAAGGCTGGAAAGAGGCCACCACATGACAAATTGGGAAAGATGAATCAAAAGGGATAAGTGCACCATTAGGCAGAAAGAAGTTACTCCCTTTCTGTTCCACCAACATTTCCTCCTTGTCCTTCTGGAGTTCAGGACAGCAACCAGTTCCATGACATTCTCTGTGGCAATAATAGCAAACTATGGTTGACCTAGAAACAGAGTTGGAGGGTTTGGGGAAAACCAGAGAGGAGAGTTTCTGATCCATTTTATTCTCAAAAGCTTGCAGGAGTTTGGTGATCTCCTTGATAGTAAGTGTCTCCCGGTGGGTCTGAGGATTTGGTTTAGGCCTGCGATTGGCTTCCATTGTATTCATGATTTTGTTAGATGCTTGAAAAGAGGGGGCAAGGACTGGTTCAGTGATTCTAGGTTTTTCAAAGGTGAGAGCTGTTTGACCTTTCATCACTTTTTCCACAGTATTCCTAAGAACCATTAAAGAAGGGAGCTTGAACCAATTATCTCTTGTGGTGATAATGGATCCAGATTTCACCAATTCATCCTTAATTCTTTCCTGTAGTCCTGGAGAGAAAGACTGAAAAAATTGCACTCAAATTTTGTCCAACGTATCAATGTGATTGTCTTGGGCGAGATAGGATTGGATAGGTTCCCAAGATTTTCTGAAAGCTTGATAATAAGAGGCTGAGGAGATACCACCGTTGGAGGTCCATTGGGAGACTAGGGCATCCAGATCTTGGAGAGTGAACATAGCTATATCAATTTTGCCCCAATAGGCAATCATTGCCTCCTTAAGAAGTACCCAGTCATGGGATTCAAATCCATCAAATGATTCAATCACTTCCATTACTTCATCAGAGGAGATAAAGAATTGCAGTTGATAAGCCATGTCATATTTGCTAGCACCGTTCACTTCAGCAGCCATCTCGTAGGAATCCAGGAACTGTTCAACATTTGTACCATTAAAGGATAAGTTCTTGTTCTGAGGTTTGATCTTGATCATCTTGGCCCAAACAGAGGTAGAAGGGGTACCAATAGATTCCATTTTGACAAAAGATTTCCTAAGGGATCCAAAGAACAGATTTCAATGTGGCTCACAAGTGTGGCAAGGGTAGGGTTTACAAAAAACAACTAGGATCCAAAACCCTTGATGGTGCACAATTGGGAGGACTTACTTCTGGAAAAAGTTGCCTCCACGGATCAGATCTAGATGATAACAGAAAAAAGAGGAAAACAGAAGAAGAGAAAAAGATTGTATTTCCAAGTTGATTCCACAAATTTTGGGACTGTAAATCCCAAGGTTGCTGGTTTGATCCCGGCCCGTGGGATCAAATGTAAGACTCCAAACGGCGCAGGGCGTTGGCAGTTCTGTGGAGGGGATAGGTTCTTTTTTAGGATGCCCTCCTGAGTGTTATAAAAATATATAAATGTAATGGAGATCAAAGTCCAGAACCTGGTAAACGGGGAACCCAAAAATAAGAGGATAAAGATTGTAGTGGTCGGTAGCTGGGAGACAACACTATCTGAGGCAAGATGATGTTGGGGAACACTTGAATAGAAGGAGTCAAAAATTGTTCCGAGTTCAACAAGAAAAGGAAATTGTGAGTGACAACGCCCACAAGCTAATAGCTCTGGTTGTCAGCAGGAGCTTTGGAAAGATCAACTCAATCCCAAACAACCTCCAGGTTCTCAATGAACCTGCCCAACTATCTGAAATCAAGCGCTTTAAGGGTACCAGATAACTGTGGGTGGCTGCACAAGACAAAGCTAATTGTCTGAAGAAGCCCTAGAAGCAAAACAATAACTGATTCAAACAAGAATAACCCAACACTTCTCAAGGGACTCAAGAGTAGCGTGGCGGAATTCAAACTCAAAAGAAGGGAAGGGAGGTTTAACACTCCAGGTTTTAAGCTTAATAAAACCTCTTCATTCAAACGTGACTGGTTACAGAAAGATAATCAAAGGATTATCAGTACCAGTGTGGTCGGATAAAGGGATCAGGAGTGGTGTAACACACTCAAGAATTCACTTAGTCAAATTCTTCTTCAACCAGAAAAGCTATTGGTTGGTGATATGGATCAAGGATCAAGGGTTTTGAGTATTGAGGCTCAAGGATCAAGGGGTTTGAGTGTGGAGGCTCAAGGATCAAAAGGCAATCATATATATCTGATGTGATGATAGCATTATGCTCATGTGCTCATTCCATGTTGGATCATTTGATGCTGTTCCAAAAGGCAGGGGAGAGCCCCTCTTTATATCGGCAGGAGGCCCTGTTAGACTATGTACAACGTATTTTACAGATAAAGCAGAAAAAGAAAGAAAATCAGGTCATCTCTTGCATCCGTCCGTGGATGGGCTTGCACGACAATACGGGAATCACCCACCCCTTTTCCAAAGGCGGAAAGGGGTGGGAAATGAAAATGAACCCAACCGCAATGGATGTCTGTGGGCGGTAGTTGACACTCTCCACCCCCACCCGGAGATGGAAAGGGGGTGGGAGAGTCCCAGGAAGGACAACAGATGAAGTTCATGAGAGGGCGGATGGGCGGATAGGAGATTGGCTCGAGGCAATTGAGTAAATCCTGACGGGCTTGAGATTGGCAACTGATAGATTGAGTGAGGTGGGAGATTGAAGGATCCAAGGATTGGAAAAGTGCTTGGAGGTGTGGTTGGGATGGGTTTGGTAAGTCATGGATGAGCGCCGCGCGAAGATAACAATAAGGATGAGCAACGCGCCACAGGCAAGGATAAGGATGAGAAACGCGCGACAGGCGAGGATAAGGATGAGCGACGGGCAACGGGCCAGGATAAGGATGAGGACGGGGGACGGGAGAGGATAAGGATGATCGACGCCCAACGGGCGAGGATAAGGATGAGCGACGCGGGGCGCGCGAGGACAAGGATGAGCATGCGGGACGGGCCAGGATAAGGATGAGCAATGCAGGAAGTGCAAGGACAAGGATGAGGATGTGGGACGGGCAAGGACAAAGATGAGGACCCAGGATGGGCAAGGATAAGGATGAGCGATGTGGGAAGCGCGATGATGATGAGCAACAAGGGACGCGCAAGGATTTTTTTTTTTAATCAAGGTTTCCCAAATGGTGCACCACACCGGACAGAACATGGAAAGGCAAATCAGGCGGATGGGAAGCTGCAATACAATGAAGAAGTGGCTAGACTCAGAAACAACATTGTACCCCCACAATTCCACCCAGCACCCAATGTGCCATCAACCGACAATTTCCCATGGAGTGCTAAGGTAACATGTGTGAGAGATGTGCAAAAGGTAGGTTTCTCAAGGATTAAATTTGAGTGGCAGGCAATCTCCTTTGTATCATTGGGCTGGAATGCAGCAATAGGTGCCATCATAGTCCAGCATTACTCAAACTGGAAAAAGGCGCAACCTGTTATGGTGTGGGATGGAATGGAGAACATGAGCGCATTATTGGAGAGATGGGTCCTGGGGCAGGGAAAAGAAATATGGCAAGCTGAAATATTAGGTTCAAAGTTGCAAGAAAATAAATTAACAAGGCCCAATGTGCATCCATCCAGCAAGGCAAAAAGAAGGCTAGAGCATGAATCCTGGGGGTTTGTATTCAAAGAATGGATGCTGATGGTGTGTGTTGCTTTGCCTTACAGATAAGTGGAAAGGGATTTCACACAGCCCGCAAATACCTTCCCAAAGAAGCAGCAGAAGTCATTGAAATATTTGATCGTGTGGATGTTGTTTCTGATTGGGAGGAGGATAAAACTGGCACTTGCACAACCATTGAAACCCCCTGGAGAAGCTGTGAACTAAATGATCTAACTTGACTCCTAGATGAAATAGAATTACAAGTTGTTATGAAGCACCAAGAAATCAAGCAGTTGCATTCACTACTTGATCGTGTGTCAGGCAAGGTGAAACCCAAAGAATTCACCCTCCTCAAATGCCCAAAAAAAATTCCAATTGATGCTTATCACCCTGCAGCACTGCAAGCCCTTTCAGAAATTGACCTCAAACTTGTGGCTCCTTGTGACAACTCAAAAATTTTTGCAGCAATCACCTTACTATCAGAAAAAATCAAGAAGAAGCCTTTTACCAAAATGGGAACATTTCCAGCTCATAAACGCAAGGCAAAAGGATTGCGCCAACAATAGTTGACACTTGGGTGGTCTTTTTTTTCTTCCTGTATCTTGAGAGCCGTTCTATTCTTATATTTCTTAATGCAATAAAAGTTTATATAAAAGTTTCAGTTTTTATGTTTCTGTAAGTGATGAATGAGTTTAAGACATTCCATTCAATCTTGTGAATGTGGGATAACACATACCTGGATGAAAAAAGTATTGTGTTTTTAAGAATGCTTGGACTGGGAGACAATTTTTTTTGGGTTTAATCAATTTTTTCCCAATTTTAATCACAGGTTCTTGAGCCAATTTTTTGCATTGCAAAAATGGTTTCCATCCATAGAGCTATCACAATGCATATGGCCCATTGGGCAAGTGAGAGCTCTATGAATGAACTTTGCATGCCTCACATTACCAGATGCTTAAAATGGACTAAAACAATGGTCACCATTCATAGAGCTATCACAATGCATCTGGCCAATGGTTCAGATGAATGAAAAGTGTGCATGGACTTTGAGTCTCTCACTTTCACAGATGCTCATGGTACTCAGCTCACCTCAATGTCACATTATGAACTCATTTATGAAGAATTAAGTTGCATAAGGCATACATGAATTGATTTATAAGCATGATGATTAAAAGAAATGGAGAAAGAAAAGCTAGTGATAAACCTGAATTTCTCAATGAGAATAAAACCAGAAACTACATACAAGATAGTTAGAGAAGTAGTGCATGAACTTGGAGATCAAGAAATGATGGTAGTGATAGACCATACCCAGCTTCTATCAGTTCTAAGTCCAACCACACTATAGGACAATGATGAAATTTTGATCTGGACTACCTCTGTTGATGATGCTGGAATACCTCTGAGAATAAATAAGAGAGAGAGTAAAACAAGGGAGATGAAGAATGAAGCGCCTGTTGAAAAGGGGATCGCACCAAATTGGAATAGGTTCTGCGTGAGTGGGCCAATCTTTCTTCTTGAAAGTGTCCAAATGTTGACAATTGAGTATTGAAATCGAGTTTTTGAACACTTCCGAAATAGAAAAGAAGATGGTCGACGAGACCCTTCTTTGTTATTTGTTTGATCTTCAAACTAAGTACCTTTGCCGCGCGGAGTGGGGTGAAGCATATTGAATACTAGTTTTGAATACAAACTGGCCTGGATTGGTAGGGCACGCGTATAGAAAGAAAAGGAGAATAAAGTGATAAGAAAGAGAATGAAGAAAATATGAAGCATAGGAAAAGAGTAAACATATAATGAGTATAAGAAATCATAATAATGCAGCGCTATGATGCAGCAATATGTCAACATCCCCCCGGAATTTGGTGTTGATCACTGAAGGCAACACTGTATGAGCAGATGAAGCATTTGCTTGTTTGAGGGTTTGGAGAGCGCGTCCGCAACCATAAGCTCGGAAGCAATCATCTCAACTGACAGCCCACCATTTGCGTATTGTTCTCGAAGCCATTTGAGATTCATGTTGATATGCTTTGTGTTTGATTTAGAGCCAAAGTGTTTTATTTTGTCCAATAACCCTTTGTTGTCAATGAGAAACTTTGTAGGTGTTAGTTTTCTTTTCCACAGCTCTTCTATGATGGATTTTATCCACAGTCCCTCTTGTGCGCTGTCAGTGAGTGCATTTAGTTCAGCCTCCATCGTCGAGAGAGTGATGTTGATCTGTTTGCGGCTCTTCCAAGCAATAGGACATCCCAGCCACATCACCAGGAAGCCTGATTGCGACTGTTGGGTATCTGGGTCATCTGCCCACGTGGCGTCCAAAAAGATTTCTACATGATGAGTATCACCTGTAGGACAAAGGGTGAGAGCAAGTTGAGTGGTTCCGACTAGATATTTCCACACATGGAGGACTTTGTTCCAGTGGGTGAGACCAGGTTTCTGGTTGAACCTGGATAATAGAGAGGCTGCTGCTGAGAGATCCGGGCAAGTTCTACACAACAGATGGTTTAAAATCCCCATGAACCTTCGATAATTAATTTTGAGTTTGCTGATCTCCTTGCAATCTTCATCCGTTGCCGGCGTTAATCTCAAGACAGGTGTGAGAGGCGTGCCGACAATACAACAAGAGGCCAGAACCAGCTCCTCGATTGTCTTCTCAATGAGAGACAGCTGACTGAGATGTATTTCCCCGTCAGTCATTGCAACATCCATCCCCAACACGGTGTCTAAGTCATGCGCAGAGGACCTAGGGAACCGTTCCAGGAACAAGCTTTCAAACCAATCCACCTCTCCTACCACCACCCAGTCGTCTACATGAAAAAAGAGAGAAGACCCTTTTAGATTGTGAACGTGTAAGAAAGGATCTGAAACCAATTGGGTATACCCAATGGACTCCAACCAAGTTGTTAGGGTCTTGAACCAGTTTGCCGGAGCCTGTCTAAGACCATACAGGGATTTGTTCAACTTAAGGAAATGAGATCTGCAATTGCATCCCTCTGGCTTCAAGATATATATGTCCTCGTCTAAAGGAGCAAATAAGAAAGCGGCTTTAACATCAAATTGCTTTATCTTCAGCCCGAGATCAATTCCGTGAATGAGTAGGATGAGAAGTGAGGTGAACTTTCCCGTGGGAGAAAACGTCTCTCCGAAATCCACACCAGGCGTCTGTAGGTTGGCCATGATACAAAGCCTTGATTTCTTACGTTCAGGCGCTGAGACAGTGGATGGTTTCATCTTGTTGACCCACATTGTCCTGAGAAATTGATCAGGAATCCTGTCATAGTCCTCCCACATGTTTTGGTCTTTGATGCTTTCCAGTTTGATGCTGCAAGAATCCTTCCAATACAACGGGTCTTTCTTCAGCCTGTTGAGATGTGAGTATCGAGTTGGTCTTATCTTCTCCGTTTTTTCTCTAAGTCCATACATAGATCTAGATTCAACTGGGAAATCTGTTGCCTTCACCACCGCGGTAGTTGAGGAATCAGGTTGAGCAAATACGCCACCAGAATCATTGGCTCCAGACTCAGCTAGATCAGGAGGAGGAAAGGACTCCTCTGAAATCTCATCTGTCCTCTCTTCCTGAGAATACGGTTGAGTTGTCCCTTCTGCCGTGACCATGATGTCTTCATTGTTGTCTAACAAGAATTCAAAGTCATCAGTAGGAGGAGTGAGGGAGGCATTGAAATCCAGAATTTTGATGCTTTTCGTGTCAACAATACAACCTCCCTCTTTGAGTACCTTGTACAAAATGAAGATCTTTGTTGTATCCTATCAGTCTCCCAAAGGCCCCACGGGGTTCAAGCTTTGTTCAGGAGGGCTTGTCGCCAGAGATGTACGTAAGGGGGTTACCAATAGGATGAAAGTAACTTAACTCAATCCTCCTCCCCTTGAATTGTTCATACGGTGATGTGTTTGATCAATGAGACGGAAATTGGTTAATGATGAGAGTGCAGTCTTTGAGGAGTATGCTCCAGTACTTGTTGGAAATTCTTGATTCAAGGAGAACTGTTCAAAGAGATTCAAGAATTGTTTGGTTGTACCTCTCAGCCAGTCCATTTTGCTTGGGAGTATAAGAATTGGAGAATGTCTGTTTAATGTTATTCTCTTGACAAAAATTCTTCAAGGATTTTTTGGAAAACTCAGTTCCCCTGTCTGAGTGTAGGACCCTTGGAGAATACCCAAACTGCTTTGCCTCCATGCTGATCAGAAATTGGAGAGTGGATCCAGCTTGACCTTTGTCTCTAATGGGAATGGCAGCAAAGAATCTAGTACAGATGTCAACTATAGTCAGTAAATACGAATCATGATGAATGCTCCTTGGCTTGATCGGACCTATCAGGTCACAGTTTAACTCTTGAAAAGGCCTTTCAGCCCATTTATGTTTGGATGTGAAGGACGCTCGGGTGATTTTGCTGACAGTGCAGGCCTTGCATTCCTTTGGTTTGGATACCTTGATTCCCAGTTTGTGTCTGATGCAATGATAGCTGACATGACCAAGAGATTTGTGAAGAATTTCTTCTTGACTTAAATGAGACACCAGGTTAGAAACCCCCTGATTGAGATGAAAGATAGGTATATTGCAGTCATAATACCCTCTAGCTATCCAACTCCCTTTCCTGAGTACCACCTTGTCAACAAGAAATGAGACATGAAATCCGTCTAAGAACAATGATCTGACCAATAGAAGATTAGCCGTGCTCCGCGGAGCATACAAGACATTCGACACCGTCACCTTCTTTCCCTTCTCATCAGTTATCAAGACTGTTCCTCTTCCAGAATATGCAAGACTATTCACCCCAGAACTTGTAGAAATTTACCCATTCAGGGATTGGTCTAGATGATCAAACAGATTATCATCAGACACCATGTGGGTTGATGAACCGGAGTCAAGGACAAATAAATGAGAGGAAAACATTTTGAGATGAGTGGAATGAAGAGATCTAACATTTGTTGCAGCCCGTTTAGATTCATTACCCTCTGACTTCTTTTTCTTTGGAAAACTGGGTTTGAGCTGGGGGTGAAGTTTCCAGCAGCGTCCCTTGGGATGAGTGGCCTTGGGATTGTGCGAATTCTCTTCACAGGGTTTGAGTTCTTTGTTAAAAAAAAGAGACTGAGTTTGTGTCTTCCTTTTTGCTATTGTCAATCGTGGAAATTCCAAGAGATTGATTGTTGTGGAAGATCCTAAGATGATCAAGAACGTGGTCCAGAGTGACTTTCTTGTCCGAGTGAGTGATTTGTTGGACTACTGTATCCATGGATGGAGGAAGCTTCTCTAAGATAAGGTAGGCAATGATGTCAACCGCAGCTCAATTCCTACCTCGTGGAGTCAAGATATGGCCGTTTTTGTGTTGGTAATGAACCCCATGAGGTTTGTAACAGAGAAAGGAGTCCTGAGAAATTCTTTGAAGACTCTTGCACGATTTGAGGCATGGTTTGACGCGAAGTATTCTTTGATGCTCGTCCATATAAGAATGGCGTCTTTTTTGTTTTTGGGGTTTATGATGTTGGCTTGAACAGAAGTGTCTAGCTTAGAGGTAAGAATTGTCCTAATCCTTACGTTTTCTGTGTGGGTAAGTCCGACGGGGTTTCCAGAAGAGTCCAATTTTCTTCCAGTAAGTTTATCATCAATATCTTCTTGAAGATCCAACATATTCACCTCTCAATTACGCCAGATTGAGAAATTGTCCATGGTGAGAAGAGGAATAGCTTCAATGGCATTTTTAAGAATTGTCGCTGTCATGGATTTGGACATGCTGGTTGACTGGTTGAGTTATTTCTCTTCGACTGTTAATTGTGATAAACCTGAGTTTCTCAATGAGAATAAAACCAGCAACTACATACAAGATAGTTAGAGAAGTAGTGCATGAACTTGGAGATCAAGAAATGATGGTAGTGATAGACCATACCCAGCTTCTATCAGTTCTAAGTCCGACCACCCTATAGGACAATGATTAAATTTTGATCTAGACTACCTCTGTTGATGACGCTGGAATACCTCTGAGAATAAATAAGAGAGAGAGTCAAAAAAGGGAAATGAAGAATGAAGCGCCTGTTGAAAAGGGGATTGCACCAAATTGGAATAGGTTCTGCATGAGTGGGCCAATCTTTCTTCTTGAAAGTGTTTGAATGTTGAGAATTGAGTATTGCACCAAATTGGAATAGGTTCTGCGTGAGTGGGCCAATCTTTCTTCTTGAAAGTGTTTGGATGTTGAGGATTGAGTATTGAAATCGAGTTGTTGAACACTTCCGAAATAGCAAAGAAGATGGTAGACGAGTCCCTTCTTTGTGATTTGTTTGATCTTCAAACTAAGTACCTTTTCCGCGCGGAGTGGGGTGAAGCATATTGAATACTAGTTTTGAATACAAACTGGCCCGGATTGGTAGGGCTCGCTTATAGAAAGAAAAGGAGAATAAAGTGATAAGAAATAGAATGAAGAAAATAAGAAGCATAGGAAAAGAGTAAACAGAGAATGAGTATAAGAAATCATAATAATGCAGCGCTATGATGCAGCAATATGTCAACAGCTAGTACACTAAGATACTGATAAATTTGGGATAGCTGAAATAGAAACATTAGATTTGCAAGTAAACTAAATACAGGATTATCAGTTGAAGGGTTTTGGGACAGCCAATGATCACTGAAATCAAGGAAAAGACATTTTTCCAAGTCCATGCGGGATACCTGTGTTCCTGGCCAAAATTCAGGGCTGAAAAAGAAGTCTTGGATAAGCTGCACTATGTAAGCATTTGTCTGCTTCCATACTTGTTTGTTGATGTCCTTGGGCTCTAGCTTGTTGGCTTTGGAGACAAATCTCAGGAGCTGGAGTGATTAAACCAGGGGAAATTTCCTAATTTCTGATGGTATCAGCAAGAGGCCATGTACTCCCGCTACAAGGTAGGCCACAAGAATGTGGTAGTTGGGTTGGGATGTGATGGTGACCATGATGGTGTTGAACTTGGCCTGCTGTGGTGCCACTGCTGTGGAGGACTCCTCCAATCAAATTTTTTTCCGCAGGAGAGTAAATGCAATGAGCATGTGGTAGATGTTGTCAACCAATTTGTCAAGGGAGTTGAAGCCAGATTTGTGACTAGGGGTGTCAACTGGCTGTCCTTCAATCCAAGCCATGTCTTCATGTGAGCGAAGACAAGTGGCAAAATACTTGATAATTGAGATGTCACGGCTTGCCTCATCTTCAGTACCTGGTGGTTGGATAAATGCTGGTGGCTGGGTGAGTTCTCTTGAGAACAGGAGGATTGATTGAAACCATAATTGTGCCCATCTAACCTGTGAAAACTCTGGAGGGTGAGCAAGGTGGATCCAGAGATTGTGCAGCTTGGAACCTATGGTTGTGGCTGGTGGGGGTGGTGACCCAAGTAGAAGAGGCAGAGCAAATAAATCTGTCATGTAATATGGCTCAGATGTGTGAGGTGGGAAGGGATTTGCATATGTAGGAATGAGGAGAGGTTGGCTACTGTGAGGGCAAAAAATCCCAGTGGAATCAAGCTTACCACTTGTAGCCAATTGACTGATCCATTCCTTAATACCAGCACTGATGGTGTTGAAATGGATTTTTTGAGATAGCAATTGAGGGTAAGATCCCCATTCTTTGTGGTCTTTTGCAGGTAATCCAAAGAGGTGCACTGCTGCCTCAACAACGCTCTTGTAGCACTTTGAGTCAATGATGCCATTTTCAAAGGGTTGAATGGCTTCCTGGAGTTCAGCCGGTTATTTTTTGAACAGTGTAGGTGAATCTATGGATTGAGCTACAGTGATTGTCAATCAGGGAAGGTATTTGGATGGATGTGATGGAAGTTACTTACCAGGGTCATTTGCAGGATCAGTGGCAGAGGGGGGGGGGTAGCCCCTTGGTGGGTTGGGAGTCTTTTACCATTGGTGTAGCATTGGGTTCAAGGGGAGTGGTGATGGAGGCCTGCTCTGCTGGGACTTCAGGGGTAAAGAGTGGATGTTGGTATTCTTTGGAGGGTACTTATTTTGGAGCAGCTTGTGTGGGAGGAGTAGTGGGGCCTGGGGTACTTTCCTCTTCATCACTCTCCATCAAGGGCACAAATTTATTCCTCTTTTTGTTTGGATTGGTAGTGGAAGTTACAGCCCATCTTTTGGCAAGAAGTTTCCCTGACCCAATTTGAACCCTTTCCTGATGAGGGAGGTCATCACTGTTTTCAACCACTGGTGAAGGACACAATGAGGATCAGCCAGGGATTTGTCTAGTATTCAAGTGTTTCAACTCACAGGCCATTCCATCTTGAAGACCCTTACAGGCCTTGACTGCCATGTCTCGCACTGATTGTGGCAGTGATTTGTCATTGGCCATTTGAAGGAGCTTTGCCATTTGCCGCTTTCTATTAGCAAGGAAGTTAGACTTTCAGACAACCAAGGCTTCTTGTGTGCTCATCAAGCCACCCGTCTGGGCTGGGGGTGGGGGTGGGGGTGTGGCATGGCGGCTTGATGATGATTGCGTGCCAACAACTTCAACCCATGGTGGGGGTGGTGGAAGAGAGGCTAAGGGAGGTCTGGTCAGTAGTTGAGGCAAACACAAAAAAGTGAAAAGAGGACTGACCGTTGTGGTAGACCAAACCTGATCTATAGCCATCAGACTCAATTTTCTAGTATAAATATAATCCCAATCATAAACTTAACCTCAGAAATGGATTCTAAACCAAAAATAACCCATAGTCACCCAGCCAAACTACCCCTCTATCTCTCATGGTTTAGAAGATACAGCCAAAATAAATTGTGGACAGCTCACATCACACCCAGGTATCACAAACTAGTGAAAGGCCATATGGTTATAGTTTAAATCCCTAAACACATACCAGTAACATCTCACCATAACACCTCAACCAAAAATACAACCAATCACCTCATCTGTATACTCAGAAACATAAGCAAGACCATGTGCAAACCAAACAACCAGCAGTACAAGGCACCACAGGACTACCCAGAAATATATGCAGGCAGTCTGGACCATGTGTAAACCAAACAACCAGCAGTACAAGGCATCACAGAACTACCCAGAAATGTACATACAGCCAGTAGCATGTGATACCAAATAAACTACCAGTACCAACAACCCTCAGCACCACACAGCAATTTATGCAGCCAGTAGCATGTGTAACCAAACACCCAGCAGTACAAGGCACCACAGGACTACCAAGCAATGTATGCAGGCAGTCTGGGCCATGTAGATCCAAACAACCACCAGTACAGGCACCACAGGACTACCCAGCAATGTATGCAGGCAGTCTGGGGCCATGTGTAACCAAACAACCACCAGTACAAATACCACAGGACTACCCAGCAATATATGCAGGCAGCTAGTGCCATGTAGGTCCAAACAACCACCAGTACAGGCACCACAGGACTACCCAGCAATGTATGCAGGCAGTCTGGGCCATGGGTAACCAAACAACCACCAGTGAAAATACCACAGGACTACCCAGCAATATATGCAGGCAGCTAGGACCATGTAGATCCAAACAACCCACCAGTACCAGTTCACCACAGCACAAATTCAACCCAGCACTACACAGCAATAAATGTAGGCAAGTGCCTGCATGTAACCCCAGTACAACCTCTTTCCAACCAGCAGAAATGCCTCATGTAACTGTATTAGGTTTTCCCAACCAGCAGAAATGCCTCATGTAACTTTATTAGATTTTCCCAACCAGCTAAAATGTCTCATGTACCTGTATACCACTGTAACAGGGGAAGCCCCAGGGCACCCTCAGGGGCAGCCCTGAGCATCTCCTGAGGACCAGATTTTCTATTTAAGGAGGGCCTCTCTGCCCTATCCAGTTTTTATCCCCCACTACCATCATCATCATCATCCACCATCCAGGAGCTCCACCCACTCATCAACTACTCATCATCCAATTACCACCCAATCATCTGTGGTCCTACCCAGATATAAAAAAAAAGGAGATTGTCAGTGTAACAATAAAGAAAAAGGGAAATCAAAGACCAATTTTATAACCTCATCAACCATTGAAACCACCCCATTAGGTGCTTTGAATAAGGGTCCTTCTGTGAACTGAGCTATTCAGCACCAAATTAAATTAAACCACCCATCACTCAAAAATTACCCTTACAAAGAAAGAGAGCACAACCAAAAAGGGATTAACAACCCTTTTTTCCTCTACCCAGCCCCCTGTGGGTAAAACCATCCTTGGTTCCTCTCCTGAACCACCCCTTTGATAGAACCCTTGAACCCTTTAATATTGGGATATTGGTTAAGATCACACATATCTGATCAACCACTAACCAATAAGCCAATACATCTGGTCCATTCTTCAACAACCCTACCAATAAAAATTAATAACCAATCAAGGTCTGATCTGAGACCTATATTAAGTCTCAAAGAAACTAGCCATTAATTTAAATAAATTATTGTGCAGACTTACTATAGTACTAGAAGTGCAGGCAATTCAAAACCACTCTTAGTGTTACTAATACTCTGAAGGAGTAGAAGTAATACTAAATTCCCCTTCAAGGAATGCCAGCAAGATATTTGCTAAATCATTAACATAATCCCTCAGGAGTCTCTACAATTGGTGTCCCAACAGTGGCTGTTTCCTTTAGATTTGATTAGTTATTAAACAATAAAAAAAATATTGGTGGAATATTAGCCTCAAGAATTCACTCACCATTCTGAAGGCATGAAGAAGAAACCCATACCAGATAATTAAAGAACTCAAGGACCAACTTAGAGGGATTGAAGATAACAACCAAGAAGCCCTATCTTCAATAATCAGGATGGAGAAAGAACTGCAAGAAAAAACCAAAATAACCGGTGGATCCCAGGATAAACTAGAGGAAGGCCAGGCAAGAAGTCAAAATCAGCCAGACCCTGGAGTAGAAGCAATGGGGAACCTTGCCAACATTTCCAAACTCATAAACCAAATGCTTGAAGAAAAAGCAGCACAGGGTATTCCAGAAACCCCATACACCCAACCAAGAACCAGATTTCAGACCCCAACCCCAAGATCAGCATATGGAAGAATCCCAGCAGAAACCATGGAAGAATCAACAAACCCCTCCATAAGCCCAGGAATAAATATATATCCCCAAGCTAGAGAAGAAGGAAGAAGAGCTACTAGGAGCCAATATACTGAAGGAACCCCAGCCAGAAGATCAGTACCAGATAACTCAATAATCAATAATAATGAAAAAAATGGAGTATTGTTAGATGGCAAGAAAGTGAACCTTGAATTTGATGGAACAGAGGTGGAACAGTTTATTTAAAGAGTAGAGAAACTGGCAAGGATTCAGAAGGCAGGGGGAATAGATATAGCCCTACAATTACCTTTTCTAGTACAAGACAAGAAGATCAGGGAGTCTATTGAAGATATGGAAGGACATGAATATGCAGACTGGGACCTTTTGAAGAAGGAACTAAAAAGGAAATGGGGCACAGCTACCCCCCTTAGAAGCTTCAATGAGGAGTCCATACCAAGGCTTCTCAGACATACTCAAGAACAGGGAGGCATCAAGACCAAGCATGACTTTAAGAAGTTCATTGGGAGTTATGAAGAGATGGTTCTTTACTTCATCAGAATGGGTTATGACAACACCAACTGGGAGAGTGGAGAGAACCTCTGGAAAGCCTTGTCCACTGATCTCAGGAGGGAGGTGAACAGAGAATTGGCTCATGCAGGGAGGATCAAGGTTGCAAGAGATGGAAGATACCTTCCCCCAGACCTGGAAACCTTGAAGGAATTTGTGGAAATGACCTTGGCCTTGGGGGATGTGGATGAAGAAGAAGCCCCTAAAGCTATCATCAAAAACTTAGTGGAAACCAAGAAGGAAGTGAAGTTTCAGCAACTAGGAGTAGATGAGCTCTTGAAAATGAAGGAAGATATTGCAAAACTCACCATTGCTTTGAATCAGAAGCAGGCACCTCCCCACTTTGATAGGACCAACCAAGGGATGGCACCAACCTACAGACCCCCAGCTCCCAATGCAGGACCCAGATGGACAATCAAATTTTACTATTGCAAGGATGAGCTCCATACTCATCTCACCTGCCCAGAGTTAGCAGAAGATATAAAGGCAAGGAGGGTCTTCAAGCAAGGACCCAACTACTACTTCCCAAACATAGAACCCATACCTTATAACAACCAGGAAAGCTTCAGAGATCAGGTTAAGAAATTTTCAGAGGCTCAACAAGTCCCAAAGTTTGAGGAACCCCAGAAGAAAGAAGAACCAACTAAGGTTGCAGCATTCTTGGAGACTGGAGATTGGGAAGCCTGGACACCACCAGAGGTAAATATGAAGGAATCTCAAGTTCAGTGGGGAATGAGAAGATCACAAAGGTTGGCCGTAAATCCACCAGAGAGGGATAACACCCAGGAGACACCAGTAGCAGACCAAGGAACCTCAGCACCAGCTAAAGAACCAGCCCCAGGACCAAGGAAGAGAAAATCAAGTTACCCAGGAGCATGGGTGGAAATGGACCAAGAATCTGAAGATGAAGAAGAGCCCCCCAGGGAACCTGTCACTGACCCTGTGAAGAAAGATCAAGAAAGGTCAGAAACATTGGACCCTCAGGGAGGAACCAAGATGAAAGAAAGCTTGAAGAAGAAAATATTAAAACAAAACTTTAACCTTACCTTGGAGGAACTCCTTTCAGTTGCACCAAATTTTTTCCAGAAGTTAAAAGATATGACCCCTGAAAGAACCTTGGACTTGGATAAGGCCACTAAGTCACTAGCCAGCAAAAACAACAGGAAGATTAATGGATGCCAACACCATTTTGAAGACTATTCAGATGATGAATACCCATGCTCCATAGGACACAACCTCACCTATGCTTGTCCATTGGGATTTATTGATATTTGGATCAAAGGAAGAAAGATCAAGGCTCTGGTGGATACTGGTGCTGAATTGAATGTCATACCAGAACATTTGGCCATTCAGACAGGCTTGGTCTCCAGGGAATTATTTATGAAGGTTACAGGTATTGGAGGCCATTCTACACCACTAATTGGATTGGCTGAAAGAACAGTATTTGAGATAACACCTGGGGAACCAAAATCTGCCAACTTCTTCATTGCCAAGGGATCAATTCATACAGTACTTGGAAGACCATTCTTGGTGGACCACAAAGTCAGACTGGAACTTTCCAAAAATAAAGGAGAAGTCTTAAGCTATGAGATAGCAGATGGGGAAAGGCTATGCATTCCAATCTGTTCACCAGACTAAGCAGGGTGGCAGATTACACCACCCAGAAGACCAATGGGCATGAATAGCATCACAGCAAACTTAGACCAAGAAGAGGCTTGGATCAGTGGGCAGAATATACCAGTAATAGACCTTGAAGGCTTACCAGACCCCTGGGAAAACAATATCATCACTCCTGAAGTACCAGCATAAAGAGGTTGGGAGGAGGTTTTGAAAAAACAAGAAGCTGAAGAAACTTTGGAAATCTTTCAACAAATATTTGGAGGATTCTGGACCAACCCTGAAGATATGGAAGGGACCAACTGGCAATATTTACCTGGAGCAGGATTGGACAACTCAGATTTCATGGACTTACTCAACAATTACACAGGAAATACCCTTTTAATTCATGGACAATGGCCATCTCATCATGGGAGAGTTCCATGGATTGTAAGGTATTGCTTATATTATGGGGAAGAATGGACTGAATCCTGGATTAGCCATATGATAATGATGGACCAAGTCATACCAGACCATGTTAGGTGGTCAGGATACTTGCAGGAGTAACACTTCATTTCATTTTCTATTTTGATGCAGAAGTAGGCCATCCAGTGTCCTTTGATGAGCTGAGGGTAAGGGTGGGCACTATGATTCCATTTCTTATCATCACCATAAAAAAAATAAAATAACAATAATAAAAATACATTTAAATAAACATGCTTTTATATATACATTGTAAAAAAAAAAACAATAATAATATACAAAAAATAAAATAAAAAGAAACAAAAAAAACGTGTATCCTATCAAAAAGCAAAAAAAGAGGAGTTATCAGTAATCATTTATTTTTCATACACGTTTCTTCCACAAAAAAAAAAATAAAAAAAATAAAAAAAATAAAAAATAAAAAAAGCTCACCGCTAGAGTCTCCCCTAAAAGTTTTTGACCATCGATATAACAGCAGCCAGTTAGGAAAGCTCCTTATGAAAAGAAGGGGGAGAAAATTTATTGATTAGTTAGAGCGCCCAAAAGAAAAAAAAAATCCAATCGACAAAAAAACCAACCTAATTGGGCAAGGCCTGACTCTCCGACCTGATTAGCGAGTGAATCAACAAATGCGGACGTTTGACTAAGATTGCACCCCCAGAGGATTGAGCTCAAATCTCCCTGCCTCCCACAAAAGGACTGCCAGTCGATTGGGCTCAACCTCCCCGCTCCACCCCTGATAAAGGTCAACCTTGTCAACAAAGCCTGCCCGATCAGATAATCACAAACTTCATAAACAAAAAAAGGGGAGGAGTAGGAAGAAGACAGAATGAATAAAATTAATCACTTACAATTGGGCTATCAACCGTGTTGATGGATCAATTGCGAGCAATTTTGATCAGAAAATAAGAGGGAACAAGCACGACCATGGCGATGGCACCATACGCCACATCACATCTACACCATGGAGGGGAGGGAAGGACTTCGCTCCCAACCGCCACCTAGATCAGAGCGACTCAACAATCTTGGATGAGTGCGGGCGGCAGTAATCACAACGGAGGCCATCTGCAGATGAATAGTACATTTTTTTGGGGGGGCAAAGCAAACCGATGGATGGGGGGAAGGAGCTCCACCCCAGGGGTCCTTATATAGACGTTGAGTGGGGGGGTGCTCGCTGAACCTACCCTTCAGTTTGAACGAGCAGAACCTCACAAGGAGAGAGCGGCAGGGATCGCCGATTGGGAGTTTGACAATCATGACAAGACGCATGCGACAGTGAGGCCGGGATTGGAAGGAGCCGAGTGCCTTCGGCGACGGTGAGGGCCGGGCAGAGCGATTGGGAATGGAGCTGCAATGATCCTGCACATGACCTTAAACTGTATGAACCACCTGTACGGGGGGCTGAAATCACTATGCCGACAAACCTGAGTCAGCTCACTACAATCAAACAACACGCGCAATTAACTTAGGAATGGCCGACCGGAGAATCACTTACCACAACTGATACCGGACAACACCAATGGGCGCAATCTGGCCTCTTCCCAGCCTACATTTGATTGGAAGTAATAAAATAATATTACTTAAAAAGAAAAAAAAAAAAACAAATAAATAAACCAACAAATAAACCAATCGACCAATCAATTAAAATATTGGAAACTTACTTTGATTGCCTGCGATGACCTCGGGCCCCATTTTGTTGAGTGTCTGTGTTGGAGGGGGGAACTGTCGTAATCATCTACATATGCAAGATAGAAGACAAAAAAAGCGACAAAACTTTAGCGTTGGCGCGCAGTTGGTACGGATGGGAGGCAGGAGAAGAAAAAATAGGAGCTTACAGGTTAATAAGAGGAAAGAAGAAGAAATTGAGTGACTTACCAGTTGGAAGCTGCATCTGGCTGTATTGCTTCTCGACCCACGTCTGACAAGCGGTCTCTGCAAAGATCGAGGCAAATTTTGAGCCGCGAGGATTGATAATTGAATCGAGCCACAGAACAACTACTGCGCGCCCCATCGTTGGCGACCATGCGCAATTGAAAGAACCTAAATTAATCGGAAGGTTATTTTAAGAAAAAGAAATAAATATATAAATAAGCAATAATTAAATAGGATTAAATTAAAAACAAAAAAATAAATCAATTGACCAATCAATTTAAAAATATTGAACACCCACTCCAACCGCCGGTGATGACCCGGGCCCCACGCTTTTGGATACTTGCGCTGAGTTAAGGAGGGGGGGCACTGGTGTCACAATCTACATATGTAAAAAAACAAACAAAGCAAGCCACAAGTGGAGCATAAGCAACGGTATTTGGTCGGGCATCAAGTCATAAGAAAAGTAGTACAGAAACAACCATAGTAAAAAAAATATAGAAAGGAAACAAGGACCTACCGAACGAACAAATCAGGGCTGTATTAAAATCCGAACGCCTCACACTGTATTTTTGTCGTGACCCAATACAAATATTTATGTATGTACTTGCGAAGGACAGCCGCGAAGGTCGGGATCAATTGGAGTCGCGGGGATCAAAGATCATGGCGGAATCAAGAGCGATCACTCCGCGCGGCGCCCCTCCTCGGCGACCACTACCGCGCAAACTTGTTTCTCAGCGACTGCCGCGCGTCGCCTTTGCAGTGTGCACACAAAACCTCCCGCGCACCTCGCACGCCTCCCCTAGTCGACGACTACCGCGCAAGCCTACCTCTCAGCGACTACCGTGCATCGCCTTTGTATGTATGTACACAACCTCCCGCGCACCTCGCGCGCCTCGCAACTCGCCTAAAGCCTGCCTCCGTCAGCCCGCAACCGAAACCCGCGCGCGCCCGCTAAAGGAAAAAAACGCCGTCAAGACTGAAGCAAAAAGGGGGTAGGGGATAACTAAATAATAATAATAATAAATTTTGAAAAAAAAAACTCCTAGGTGGGATTTTAAACTGCTGATCAATAAAAAAATATAAAAATATGAGATATAAAGGGATATAAGAAAAGAGGGTATATAACATTAATCAATAAGGCTCCTAAGCAAGAGTCTAAACTGCTAAACACATCCTTAAAAAATATAAATAAATGAATAAATAAATAAATAAATAAATAAATAAATAAATAAATAAATAAATAAATAAATGAATAAATAAATAAAATAATAAAATAATAAAACCAAGGCTCCTAAGCAAGAGCATAAACTGCTGATCCATAAAATAAATAATAAAAAAATGGGGAAAACAAAGCTCCTGAGCAAGAGCCTAAACTGCAATTAAATAAATATACATATTCCTTCTCATGAAGATTATTACTGTAGAGAATTTCAAACCAAATAGAACATGGAATACTGGGAAGAAAGGAAGAACTGAAGACATCAAGACTGGTTTAAATCCAGACTGGACCCAATTCATAATTTCAAGATGTGTCAAGGTATCAAGGAAAAAGGGATCAATTAATTTTAAGCTAGAACTGTCTGATTGAAGGTGTTATAATAGATGTCAAAGGGAAAGTTATCTATCAGGTTTGAATAGATGCAAACAGGGTGTTAAAGCTTGAAATTCAACAAATGATTTAGGGGAAGATAGGAAAGATTTAGAGGGAAATAATCTGTCTTTGGCCATGAAGTACCACAGTATATGGAGAAGGGAAAAGAAGATTTAAATTCAGGGAATCAGTTAAATCCAAGGAATCAGAAAAAAAGAAAATGCCAAAACCTGTCTTTGCCCAGAATAAACCTACTATAAATCAACAACCAAGAAGAATGGAAAGGATTAATTATACTTTTACCTGTTACATGGATGCACTCAAGAAGGAATGAAGAAGGAAAGGTGTGAAGATAAATCATCAAGATTACAACAGGACCAACTGCAACACTTGGAATTCCTTGGATTTTTGTGTTTTACTGTTATTATATAATTTATTTAGTCTGGTAATCAAAATTAGAAGAAGAGGATGGGGATTCTGATGTCTATAGATAAGGAATGCTGTGGACAGCATTAAGTTGGGGGAGGATGTGGTTGACCAAACCTGATCTATAGCCATCAGACTCAATTTTGTAGTATAAATATAATCCCAATCATAAATTTAACCTCAGAAATGGATTCTACACCAAAAATAACCCATAGTCACCCAGCCAAACTACCCCTCTATCTCTCATGGTTTAGAAGATACAGCCAAAATAAATTGTGGACAGCTCATATCACACCCAGGTATCACAAACTAGTGAAAGGCCATATGGTTATAGTTTAAATCCCTAAACACATACCAGTAACATCTCACCATAACACCTCAACCAAAAATACAACCAATCACCTCATCTGTATACTCAGAAACATAAGCAAGACCATGTGTAAACCAAACAACCAGCAGTACAAGGCACCACAGGACTACCCAGAAATATATGCAGGCAGTCTGGACCATGTGTAAACCAAAAAACCAGCAGTACAAGGCATCACAGAACTACCCAGAAATGTACATACAGCCAGTAGCATGTGATACCAAATAAACTACCAGTACCAACAACCCTCAGCACCACACAGCAATTTATGCAGCCAGTAGCATGTGTAACCAAACACCCAGCAGTACAAGGCACCACAGGACAACCCAGCAATGTATGCAGGCAGTCTGGGCCATGTAAATCCAAACAACCACCAGTACAGGCACCACAGGACTACCCAGCAATGTATGCAGGCAGTCTGGGGCCATGTGTAACCAAACAACCACCAGTACAAATACCACAGGACTACCCAGCAATATATGCAGGCAGCTAGGGCCATGTAGGTCCAAACAACCACCAGTAAAGGCACCACAGGACTACCCAGCAATGTATGCAGGCAGTCTGGGCCATGGGTAACCAAACAACCACCATTGAAAATACCACAGGACTACCCAGCAATATATGCAGGCAGCTAGGACCATGTAGATCCAAACAACCCACCAGTACCAGTTCACCACAGCACAAATTCAACCCAGCACTACACAGCAATTAATGTAGGCAAGTGCCTGCATGTAACCCCAGTACAACCTCTTTCCAACCAGCAGAAATGCCTCATGTAACTGTATTAGGTTTTCCCAACCAGCAGAAATGCCTCATGTAACTTTATTAGATTTTCCCAACCAGCTAAAATGTCTCATGTACCTGTATACCACTGTAACAGGGGAAGCCCCAGGGCACCCTCAGGGGAAGCCCTGAGCATCTCCTGAGGACCAGATTTTCTATTTAAGGAGGGCCTCTCTGCCCTATCCAGTTTGTATCCCCCACTACCATCATCATCATCATCCACCATCCAGGAGCTCCACCCACTCATCAACTACTCATCATCCAATTACCACCCAATCATCTGTGGTCCTACCCAGATATAAAAAAAAAGGAGATTGTCAGTGTAACAATAAAGAAAAAGGGAAATCAAAGACCAATTTTATAACCTCATCAACCATTGAAACCACCCCATTAGGTGCTTTGAATAAGGGTCCTTATGTGAACTGAGCTATTCAGCACCAAATTAAAGTAAACCACCCATCACTCAATAATTACCCTTACAAAGAAAGAGAGCACAACCAAAAAGGGATTACCAACCCTTTTTTCCTCTACCAAGCCCCCTGTGGGTAAACCCATCCTTGGTTCCTCTCCTGAACCACCCCTTTGATAGAACCCTTGAACCCTTTAATATTGGGATATTGGTTAAGATCACACATATCTGATCAACCACTAACCAATAAGCCAATACATCTGGTCCATTCTTCAACAACCCTACCAATAAAAATTAATAACCAATCAAGGTCTGATCTGAGACCTATACTAAGTTCCAAAGAAACCAGCCATTAATTTAAATAAATTATTGTGCAGACTTACTATAGTACTAGAAGGGCAGGCAATTCAAAACCACTCTTAGTGTTACTAATACTCTGAAGGAGTAGAAGTAATACTAAATTCCCCTTCAAGGACTGCCAGCAAGCTATTTGCTAAATCATTTACTTAATCCCTCAGGAGTCTCTACACCGTCTGGAGTGATGATTGCTGGGAAATCAGCAGTTGGTTGATCTCTAGTGGGCTTGTTGGGCTGGGCAGACAGAATTGAGGGTGGTGGTTTGGTGTGTACTGGATCAGCAGTTGGTTGATCTCCAGTGGGCTAAGTGGGCTTGGCAGAGGGAATTGAGGGTGTGGGTTTGCTGTGTGCAGGTGATGTAGACATAGTGGAGAAGTCTTGTGGTGATGGTATGGATGGATGGATGGTATGGATGGATGGATGGATGGATGGATGGATGGATGGATGGATGGATCAAATGATGGAGGGATGGATGGATGGAGGGAGGGATTCATTTTTCAATTGGGTGCACTATCCATCCACACCTTATACACTACCTTGTATGCATTTATTCATTGAGGGGTGACTCACCCTCAATGGTTGCCATCAATTACCTGAGGCTAATGGTTGCTTTTCATTAGCTTAGGCTGAGATTTCCCCAACGGTTTCCAACCATTAGCCTTCACCAATGGTTGCTGACCCTTAGCTTGCCCCAATGGTCACCAACCATAAGCATGCCCCAATGGTCACCGACCATTAGCGTGCCCCAATGATTGCCAACCATTAGCTTGCCCCAATGATTGCCAACCATTAGCGTGCCCCAATGGTTGCCAACCATTAGCGTGCCCCAATGGTCGCTGACCATTAGCTTTCCCCTCATGGTTTCTGGACATTAGTTTTCCACAATGGTTGCCAACCATTAGCTTTCCCCAATGGTCATCAACCATTAGCGTGTAACCCAATGGTCGTCAACCATTAGCTTGCCCCAATGGTCATAAACCATTAGTTTGTAACCCAATGGTTGCTGACCATTAGCTTGCCCCAATGGTTTCCAACATGGTCACTGACCATTAGCTTGCGCCAATGGCTGCCAACCATTAGATTTCCCCAATGGTCACCAACCATTAGCTTGCCCCAATGGTTTCCGACCATTAGCTTGCTCCAATTGTCGCCAACCATTAGCTTTCTTCAATTTTCATCAATCATTAGCGGGCAAACCAATGGTTTCTGACCATTAGCTTGCCCCAATGGTTGCCAACCATTAGCTTTCTCCAATGGCCATCAATCATTAGCGTGCAACCCAATGGTTGCTGACCATTAGCTTGCCCCAATGGTTGCCAACCATGGGCAATCTTGAAGGTTTTCTGTCACCAAGATGCCTGCAGCCCACTGTTTCTGTTTGCAATTCTGTTCAAGCAGCTTGAGAACACAACATGCATAATATCAATGCCAACCCCCCCAAGAGGTGTGTCAAAATGAAGCTTCAAAAAAGGTGTCTCTTGAGTTATGCCCACACCCTTGCAAAAGCCAAAAATATTACAGTTGATCCCTTGTAGGCACAGATTGAACAACCTCATTATGTCCTATGCACCATGATTCTTTCAGGAGTTGTACGCTGGCCTCCCAGCGCACAACTCAATTTTGGGTTCCTTCACAAGGGTGTGGGCATATTAAGACAGTTTGGATCTACAGCTGATTTTATGCCCAAACCCTTGTGTAGCACTAAAAGGCCAAGCTGGACCTTGGCCACCCACTTGCAAAACCTCATTATGTCCTATAATAATGAGCCTTTCAGGAGTTGTACACTGGCCACCCAGCATACAACTCCATTCTATGTTCCTTCACAAGGCTGTGGGCATATCAAGCAAGTTTTGATCCACATCTTATTTTATGCCAACACCCTTGTGTAGTACTCAAAAGCCAAGCTGGACCTTGGCCACAGGATTGCAAAATCTCATTATGTCCTATGAACCATGGTCCTTTCAGGATTTGTATGCTTTCTGCCCAGCGTACAACTCCATTTTATGTTCCTTCACAAGGCTTTGGGAATATCAACCAAGTTTTGATCCACATCTTATTTTATGCCCACACCCTTGTGTAGCACTCAAAAGCCAAGCTTGACCTTGGCCACAAGATTGCAAAACCTCATTATGTCCTATGCACCATGGTCCTTTCAGGAGTTGTATGCTTTCTGCCCAGCATACAACTCCATTTTGGGTTCCTTCAGGAGGGTGTGGGCATATCAAGCCAGTTTTGATCCACAGCCTATTATATTCCCACAAACTTGTGTAGCACTCAAAAGCCAAGCTGAAACTTGGCCACAGGATTTCACAACCTCATTATGTCCTATGCTCCATGGTCCTTTCAGGAGTTGTACGCTGGCCGCCCAGCTTACAACTCCATTTTATGTTCTTTCACAAGGCTGTGGGAATATCAAGCCAGTTTTGATCCACATCTTATTTTATGCCCACACCCTTGTTTAGGCCTCAAAAGCCAAGCTGGACCTTGGCCATGGGATTGCACAACCTCATTATGTCCTATGCACCATGGTCCTTTCAGGAGTTGTACGCTTTCCGCCCAGCGTAAAAATCCATTTGGGGTTCCTTCAGGAGGGTGGGGGCATATCAAGCCAGTTTTGATCCACAGCCTATTGTATGCCCACACCCTTGTGTAGCACTCAAAAGCCAAGCTGGACCTTGGCCATGGGATTGCACAACCTCATTATGTCCTATGCTCCATGGTCCTTTCAGGAGTTGTACGCTTGCCACCCAGCGTACAACTCCATTTGGGGTTCCTTCAACAGCATCCTTTTCCATTCATCCCATGTAGATCTGTCTAAAATGGAGCTGTAAGCTTGCCACCCAGCACACAATTCAATTTCAGACCCTCTCAAATCAATCTGTGGCAGACCATTTACCACATTTGACGCAAGTGAGATGTCAATCCTCCCACCCTTATGCATACTACCACAATGAGAATTTTAATAACCCTGAATGTAATGACATCATATGCCACTCATTTCAAGAACTTTATATAGTTTGTTCAACAATGGTGTACATCCTCCGCATGAGACTATGCCATGTGTTGACACAAATTCCTACCACAGAGCCATCTCATGGTCAGCTCAAAGATATAAGTACTCACCTTCACATGCTTTCCCCCCCCTCACAATCATTGCTCTTCTCACAATCTCCCACATATTCCATCCATCCGTCTATTAAATCCCTTACTCATCACATTACTTCATGAAACCTTAGCCATGGCTTCTTTCACTGCTAAATGTCATGCCCTCCTCAAAACCACCCTCACCTTGATTCCTGAAACTGTTCTTCCCTATCTCATTTCCAACCCATCAACTCATTTGGTCTCCCTTCTTTGCCAAGATGGCAAACTTGTTGTCAGAATCCCAACCCTAGATCAACCTGTGCGCTCCTTACCACTTCCCCTGTCACGTCTCCTTCTCCCTTATATCCCCAATCAAACATCATATGGCCCTTCTGGGAAGTGCACTTTGGAATTTCCCAACCAGACAGCTTCACAGATCTTCGTTGAGGCAGTTCTGCCTGTCTCCTCCCAGCCTATCGTCACATTCAATTTGGCATTATTGATATTTTGCAGCAAAAGTGATCTCATGGCCATCACTACCTCCATTGTTTCCTCATTCATTACCCTTGAACGCCCTCCACAATAAAATCCTGCAAAACACAACTCCATTTCCCTTTCCAACCTTTCCACAGAAATTGTAGACCTCCCGTCTGCTATCAAAGAGCTACATTACAACCCTGCTCTACTCAAGGTGCCCAGTGGGTGTGATATGGACCCTGTTTCTCCTCCTGCCAATGTCATCAAAACCCCATTGCTACCAAATCAGTCTCAAGGACTTGCTTTCCTCCTTGATAGGGAATCACCATATGCTGCATCTGCCTTGGCTTTGTGGATGAAGACCCCAATTGATAGTGGTGCACTATGGGAGAACAAGATCACCGGTGAGAGCATAGCTCTTGCAAGGGGTGAGGAAATTCCAGAATCCCCACTTGGATCTATCCTGGCCAATGACATGGGTCTTGGTAAAACAATACAATCAATTTCACTTATTGCAACCATCTTGCTGCAAGCCCGGACCTATGTCCTCCCCCTGGATGCCCCCCCTGAAAAACCTCCACATAAAGCCACACTGGTGATAACCCCCCCACGCCTCCTGAAGAATTGGAAAAGAGAGATTATGAAGCATACGCAGTCAAAGGCCATCAATATTCTCACCTAACATGGAAAATGGCAGCATCAGACCATGGATCGTCAACTGGAACATGAAGATGTGATTCTCACATCATATCACCTGGTGTTGCCGGAATAAAAAAAAATGCAAGCCAACCCCAACACCCCACGCTCCATTATCTTCTCCAGAAAATGGTTCAGGATTATTTTGGATGAGGCACAGTCAATACAACCTTCATTTTGCCATATTTCCTACCCAAGTATTTTTTTTGGACCAAACTGACTGCAATTCACTTGCATGACAGCACTATCCAAAATACCAAGGCCAAGCTTTCCCAAGCGGTCACCCAGGTTGCCACCAATTGTAGAGTTTGTTTTGCGGAAAGGCCTGTGCAAAACTGCCTTCATGATCTCCTCTCTCTCCTTAGCTTCCTAGTTCATACAAATGGTCCGCCAACAAACCACCCTTCAAAGGACAAAGGTTGATGAGCTGTCAAATCTCCCCAGTATTACTCACAACTACATCAAGACACCACTCACCTGCAGCGGAAGACTTCTACTGCAAACTCCAGGACCAACTCATTTCTAAGATCAGGAATGAGCTGCCTGCTGATGGATCCAAGCCAATGAGGTTGTCACTCCTCAAACATCTTGGCCAGCTCATAGGAGCATTTAATCATCCTGTTTTGGCAGACCCCAATGTCATCATGGACCAAAATGGACGATTCATCCTTCCAGAAGAATTGGGTCCCAAGGATCACAGCACAGGAGTTGCAAAAATTGTCCACCACTTTGATATTGACACCTGCCTTGAGAGCTCCAAAATCAAACAGCTTGTAGGGATGATTCAGCCAGGATCAGTGGTGGTAGCTGGAGCAAGCAAAGTTGTGGTCTTCAAGTGTTGGAAACATCATCTTGATCTGTAAGCTGGTTGTCTTTTTCTCCTGTTTCCAATGAGACCCCACTAAAAAGTCCATTTTCTCCCCTCATGTGCAGGATTGGAATGAAGCTAGATGAATATGGAATCTCCTGCTTTTGTCTGGATGGAGGATTAACGGCAAAACAGCAAGAATCAATTCTTGAGCAGTTTTCAGCAAGTAGCACAACTTATGTGCTTCATGCTTCCATTCAGGCAGCTGGTGTTGGAATCAACATCACATCAGCCAATGTTGTATTCATCATGTTAAGCACCCAATACTTTCTAGAATTTTGCCATTTACTTAGTCTACATTCATTTGATCTACATAGGAACCCGTTTGGAACCCCACAAACCAGGCGAAGGCAGTTGATTGGCTGCATCAAAAGGGTCAAACAAGGCCAGTGCAGGTTTATAACCTCATTGCACCCAATACCATTGAGGAGAATATTCAAAAGGTAATGTCCTCATACTACACTCATCATATGCACCTCACTGAATTTTCCATCTCTCCTTCAGATTCAGAAATGCAATGAGCAACTTGCCCAGTAAGTCTTTTTTTCCTGGAAATATATCCACCAACCTTACAGCTGGCTGATTCAGGAAATTGTGCTCATATCATATTCAGGTCAACCATCCTCACCACCAGGGATTGGAGGGAAGTGTTGCAATCCCCGCAGGATGACACCTAAATCCCTTCTTCCTTAGCTTCTCATCTCCTTCTTCCCAATCTCACTCATATGGTTGTTGTTTTCCCTCCTCACTATTCTGTACATTACTCTTGCATCAAAATTCTTGAGAAGTAAAATTTTCCCACTATGCCATGAGTAACTTTGCTCACAATTCACATCACGCGTGTTGTGCCACCACATGTCACCAATACTCCCATATGTGTAGATAAGATGTTACACTGTGTTACATTGTGTGGCACACTCTTGTCCTTGATTTGACACTGGCAGGAGAATAAATGGTTGGCGACCATTAAGAAGAACATTGGTTACCATCCATGAGGCATTCTCATGGTTGCAGTTGCTCATCAGAAGCAATTGTCATCATCCATAAAGAACTTCAATGGTTGGCAACCATTAACAAGCACATTGGTAATTCTCCATAAGGCATTCTAATGGTAATATTTGCTCATGAGAATCAATTGTCATCATCCATAAAGAACTTCAATGGTTGGCAACCATTAAGAAGAAAATTGCTTGCTGTCCATGAGGCATTCTAATGGTAATAGTTGCTCATGAGAATAAATTTTCATCATCCATAAAGAACTTCAATGGTCGGCAACCATTAAGAATAACATTGGTCACCATCCATGAGGCATTCTGATGGTCACAGTTGCTCATTAGAATCAATTGTCATCATCCATAAAGAATTGCAATGGTTGGTGACCATTAAGAAGAAAATTGGTCACCGTCCATGAGGCATTCTAATGGTTGCAGTATTTCATGAGTAGCAATTGTCATCATCCATAAATGTGCTGGATTATTTTTCAGCTAATGCAGCAATTCATCAAGGCTTACATATGCACAGGTCTATCCCCAGATAATGCAATCCACATGCATCACACCAGCATGACACAAAAATGACTATGGATCTGCATTTTTCATCATGTAGACATGGTCAGCAGCCATGTTTGTTTGGTGGGTTGCAGCAAGAAAAATGAAACAAGTCTTCTTTTAAATGGCTATAAATAACACTCCCTTCCCTCATTTTTTTCCCCTTTTCTTCATTCCCCAATACCCCTCGAGCCAGCTTCACACTTTTTTCCCATCTATTTATTAATCCACTCAAAATGGCATCCACTCCTCATACACAAGCAATCCCACCTTCAGGTTTGTTAACCCACTGTTTTGTATTTCATCAAATTGAAAGAAAAATCCCTACCAACATTGGAATCCATTGACTAATGCCTTGGCACAATCAACAGAGTCCTCATCATCAACTCATGAAGATGAACAACTCTCAGCGCCTGCAGAAAAGTCTGACCCTGCATCAGAAGTTCATGAAGTAACTGAGGAAGAATTCTATCAGAATATTGATACTATTCAAGAGATGGTGACTACCTGTGCTTGCCTCAGGATCCCCAGGTCAATCTGAGATACTGTGAACAGGTCAAACTCCAGCTAGAGTGATATCCAAAAAGGTTGGTTTTTGCCCCAATTTCATTCTTCACATTTGCAGATTTGGAGGTCTGATTGGTTTTTTTCCCCTTAGAATACAATTGTAAAAGGTGTCTCCCCCGCAGAGAACGGCTGAGCATCACACCCAGCTCCTCATTGTCCCAACAGCCCCCATTAAAGCCACCTCCAAAACGTCCACGCTGGAATCATCCCCCTGTGGACATGACCCCACATCTACAAATCATGGGAAATCATGATCTCCCCTGATGCAGCATCAAATCATAAATCCATTGCACCCTCCCCTCAAACAGAAATCCAAATAACTCCTGAACCTTCCCTATGTGCCCAACCCACTTCAACCATGGAGGAACCCCAAGTAACTTCTGAGCAATCCCAGGTGGCCCCAAATCAACCCGAGACATCCAATCAAGCATTAGTGATTGAACCAGACCCAACCTCTCACCAGCCGATTGTTTCTGGTATGGATGCTACCCAAGATGAGGAGCCCACTTATGATTTTGATGATCAAGCAATTAGAGGTTATTTTACCATCATTTACCACAAAAGAATACGCAAGGAGCTTCATTCAATCACTCAATCTTTCAAGGGTAGGAAATCTCCAAAGAAACTCCAAATGGGATGGGATGCGGTGAAGCACTTTTTGGATTTCTGTCTCCAGGCCACCACTACTATGGAACCACCAGAAATGCAGTAAATCTCCCATTCAGCCAATTTTGAGTATGGTAACTGGGTTTGGCAGATCCATGAGCAAGGTTAGTTTTATTTGAACATCCCATCAACTTGCAAGATTTCTTTTTGCTAATGACCACTTTTTCATTTCACAGCAACAGAGTTTCTACCCTCAGATGCACATAAGCCATGGTGGGAACCAGACATCATCAATTTTCCTTCCCTCAACCGCCTGCAGAAAAGCCATTCTTGTCCCTCTGGTGTACCCCCCCTAGATCAGAAAACTGCTCATCTAGAATCCAATCTGGTGCACTTTCTTCATGCCTTGGACCATCCCACTGGGAAAGCAATCAATAAATGGGCCAAGACAGTGGCTTTCTCAGTGCAAACAGTTTCCAATGAACTGTGTGCACAGCCTCCCCATCCTCTCACATCTCCTGTTTCCAATGTCAAGGCAAACCTACAAATGGTTATGTGGCTCCAAAGCATCAAGAAATTTCCAAATTCACTGCAGCCCTGTTCAATAGAGCATCACATGGTTCTAAACAATGAGGCCAACACCAATTATTCAGAGGCTATGCCCACCAATCAGTCAGAGGCTATGCCCATTGAGCCAAGGGAATTTCTTCAAGAGCTACGCAGCATCATTATTGATATCATGATCAGCTTCACCTTACTTCAGGCTCATTCCCAGAAAGACCCAAAGGAGCCCTCCACCGGCAAGAAGAAAAAGCACAAGCGCAAAGACCCCCCAGCATCCACTGTTGAACACTCTTCCCTCAATGTCTCAGAGTTTTCAAATGAACAATGTCGCAGGGAATTGACTCAACTAGAATTCCACCACAATTTCCTCCCTTTTTTCTTCTACCTTCTTGCTGGAATCCGCGGGATCTTCATTGATTCAAGAGACAGAAGGATTGCTTCTTTATGTGATTTTCATGAACTCCTCTGTTTAATTCAAAAAATTCAGTCTCTCTCAGATGGAAGACCTTCAGCCAAGGAACCCATATGGGTTCACCTTCAAATCTAAATTCAATCCATCATGCTCAGTATATCTGAGAACCCTCAAGATACTGAAAATTGACATTACCCACTGGGCATGATCTAGCCAAGGCTATTGCTCATGACTACATGAAACACCTGAACAAAAACTCCTGTTCCAAAATGCCTTTCAGCCTAGAACCCCCTCCAATCTCTGAGTTACCCAGCTCAAATGGTTAATATGAGTGCTGTCATTTCTTCTCAGAGTTTCTCTAGCTTTACTGTGTCATCTTGCAAGGTTTTGATTACTTTTCATAATTTTAGCTGTATTTTTCATCTACCACATTTCTTAAAATTTTTATTTGCCTGATAATTCATAATTCAAAGTTTCAAAAGAGTGATTGTCCCATAGTTTTCAATACTGCAAAGCCCAGTCACAAGAATTTCCCGTGAGCAGTGAGATTGGATTCCTCTAGGTTGACTTTTGGATTCAGACTTTCTTAAGCCCTAACCCACCACTCAGCACTTTTAGATCAATTGAATATTCAGAATGCCACTTATTGTTTGCCCCACTCACTACTCAACCACATTGCTGAAGCATCCATCAAGAACTACTTAAATAGGACCTCTTTCTCCCCTCAAGCAATTTCCCCCCATCCCATCCCACCACACCCCTTGAATTTTACTCCCACTTCCACTCTTAATATCCACAAATTCCATCTCTTCCATCCATTTAAAGATCATCATCTTTTCAACCAAGCATACCAAGTACTCTTCCCTGTGAATCGCTACCATCCAAATCAATATTTTCATGGCCAGGAACAAGACTAAAGCTTATAGTTTTTTCCTTTTTATTATCCTTTATGTTGATTCACCAAGCTGACATTTTCCCAATCCCTTCCCAAATTTTTCACTGTATTTCCCCTTTTTTTGGAAATTCTATGATTTGATATGCTATTGATATGTCCCCTGGTGAATATGAACTGCATACCACTCAATTATTAATGTCGTTACTTTCACCATTCACCAGGACAAAAGCATATTGCAATCATAAGATTGCTGGAGGAAAACCAGCTCAGTACAAATTGAACAGGGATCTTCTCTTTACCCAAAAAATTACAGGTAACAAGGACAATGCACAGCAACCCAAAATTTGGTGGAGCTACAGGTCCTATAAAAAATGTGAGCTCTATCCCCAGATTGATCCTGAAAATCCCAGAAAGCCAAAAATGAAGAGTTTCAAGAGGCGCATGCCTTTGTTGAATCCAACTTTCAACTGGTTGATCATGGTCAAGTGCTCCTGATTGAAGAAGTTGTATCTTCCAGCTATGACAATGTGTTCAAATCATTTCATTTCATTTCACTTTTCTTTTCTTTTCTATATGTTTTCCTTTCTTTTTTTTCATCTTTTCTTCATACTGTCCGCTATTTCCACTGTTCATGTCTGTGACTCCTCACCTCACCTGCGACCCTTCTTGTGACTCCTCACTCAAGTCCCGCGACACAAGCACTCACTCCAGTCCCGTGACCCGCTGCAAGTACTTCAAACATGAACTTCTCAAATATAACTCTCCCCTCCTGGCTCAGATCCTGGGGAAGTTTTTCTCTTGTGCAACCATGAGATTGCACCTCTGACCCCAGGCGTCTGAGTCAGAATCACCACTACACTCAACCTTTCACCTCTACGCTCAACCTTTGTCAACCAAACCCATCCATCACTGCCGCTGTTATCATTTACTCTGCTTCTCTTCCTTTCTCCTCAACCTCTCTGTACCAGTGTCTGTCTGGTTCTTTGTAGATGATTTATCACGAAATTGTGTTTGGTTTTATTTCCTAAGGTCACTGTTCAATAAATGAAATTTATTTTCTTTTTAGCCTCTCATCACTTCACTGATGGATAAGGAGAAGAATGATATTATTGCCTATATCAAATTTATCCCAATCCAGGACCTATCACCTCAGGAGTATGATTATATTGACTTTCTTGCTTGGTTCCTGCACCAATGCAAGAAATTTTTAAACCCAGTGGGCTCACCATCTAGATCATGGGCAGGAAAAATGTGGGCAATTGGATGGAGAAAGGCCATGTTAACAGCTCAAATGATTGGCCAATACATCAAGGACCGGAAGGCTGCTACTGCCAAATGCCAGTATGATGAAATTATTTCTTACTCTGAAAGGGCTTCTAGTATACTTGGAGGATTCCTCAGCAATATGGCACATGTTCCATTTAAGAAAAACCAAAACCTCATGCAAAAGTATCACATCCCATCTTTCTCCAACTTATCATTTGATGATCCTCTTAGGACCAGCTCCTGTTCACCTCACCTCACCTTTACCTCTGATGGCTTCTGCAATTTTCCCCATATTGATGAAAATGATATATCCAACTTTGCCTTTGCTTGATTTGTACCACAGAAGAAAGCATTTGGATCACTTGCTACTCCCTCCAAGGGCTACAATGTTCATGATGGGCATTTTGTCATACCTGATAATTGGGTTGGGATCAATTTCTCTACTCAAAAAGGAATTGTTAAGTTACTCTGGCAATCAAAAAATTATTGGCACTGTACACTTCCTCCTGTAGAAAAGTTTTTGTATACCCATCTTTCCATGTCTTTACAAATCAATGTTGGAACCCTGGACACTTGGAGAAGCATTCTGGATGGTACTATACATTATACCAAAGCTAACAAAAATAAAGTACTACATATTGCTGATCATAATTATTATTTGCATAGAAGTTAAACTGTTTCTTTTGACTCTTTCATCTTGAACTTTGTTGGTCTTGGGAATAATGTATAATTAATGTATGAATAAAAATCCATTGCATTTATAAAATGATTATGAAATTTGGCTAATTTTGATTTGCATCATATTTCATAATCAAAAGTTTTGAAAAAGAGTTATTTTCAAATTGTTTTCAATACTGGAAGCCCCAGTTACAATAATTTTACCTGAGCAGCAAGATTGAATTCCTCAAGGTCAACTTTTTGATTTGGACTTTCTAAAGCCCTAACCCACCACTCAGCACTTTGAGATTCATTGCATTCTCAAAATGCCACAGATTGCTGGCCACCACCCACTACTCAACCACCTGGCTGAAGCATCCATCAAGAACTACTTAAACAGGTCCTCTTTCTCCCCTCAAGCAATTCCCCCCCCATCCCATCCCACCCCTCTCAGCAATATGGCACATGTTCAATTTCAGAAAAACCAAACGTCCATGCAAAATTATCACATCTCCTCTTTCTCCAAGTTATCATTTGATGATCCTCTTGGAACCAGCTGTGATAAGATACATGCAAATTGCATCCACATATTGGTTGGCTAAAATGCAACAGTACCTGGCCAGAATTCACCAAATTGGATTGTCTTTGCAGCTTCCAGGGCACCAAAGTAGTTCCTCATCAAGTCTTTGACGGTACATTCTTGTGCCTTCATCATAATGGATTTCACAAGGTTCCAATAACATCTGCTTTTCTTGTAGCCCAATGTATTCAGATATTTTTTCACAGAAGTAAACTACCAGCAAAGGCGGATTGATTGTTTTTGTGTTTTCCTTGGCCCACAATTGATCTGAATGCCTGTAATTTGGATCAATTTGTCATTCAGATCAATGGTGGAAAAAGGAAGACACAAAAAAGAATCTATCCTCCTTTGCTGGTAGTTTCCTTCTGTGAAAAAATGTTTGAATAAATTGGGCTACAAGAAAAGCAGATGGTTTTGGAAACTTGTGAGATCCATGATGATGAAGGCGCGAACGTACTGTCGAAGACTTGATGAGGGACTAGTTAGGTGCCCTGGAAGCTGCAAAGACAATCCAATTCGGTACATTCTGGCCAGGTACTGTTTCATTTTAGCCAAGCAATATGTGGATGCAGTTTGCATGTATTTTATCAGAGATGGTCCCAAGAGGATCATCAAATGATATGTTGGAGAAAGAGGAGATGTGATACTTTTGCATGAGGGTTTGGTTTTTCAGAAATTGAAAATGTGCCAATCTCAATTTGAAGAAGTCATGATGCAATGAATTGGTTTTTCCACACTCCCAGATGATTGAATAAAGTCTCTATAAAAAAATTATGAAAAATGAATATTTGTAGTCATGAAATATTTTGTTTTGGTGAAGCAAACAAACTCTTTGCATGGGATATTTCCTTGCTTAATGTGGTGTTTTAAAATTTCCTGATGTAAAAATATCAATTCCAATCATGGGTTTTTATTAATATCATTAATCTTCAAATGAAATACATGATTATCATCAAACTTAAAAACATCACTGGTCAAGTGTCATTGATACCAATATTCCAAAAAATCAGTCACCAAACATTTTCCAATCTATGAGCAGAAGAAACCCCACAAGTAAGCCACTATAAGAAATTACCAGCCCTGTGAGTAAAGATCTTGTTCAAAAGTATGTTTCTTTTTTTTATTTGAACTGGGGTTCATTTATTTATATACCCTATGATTTTTCACATTCAAGCCATCAATTGAAGAGGTCCTTTTTTTTGCTTTTTGGTTTTTTTTTGGTTTTTTTCCTGTTTTTTTTTTTTTTTGGTTTTTCTTTTTCTTTTTTTCTTTTTTTTTCTTTTTGCTTCTTTCCATTTTTTTTTTTGGTTTTTTTGGATCTTTTTGGTTTCTTTCTATTTTTTTCTTGTTCTTTCTTGTTTTTTTTTGGGTTTCCTTTTGTTTTTTTTGTTTTTTTTTTTTTGTTTTTTTTTCTGTTTTTTTTTTGGGTTTCCTTTTGTTTTTTTTGTTTTTGTTTTTTTTTTTTTTGTTTTTTTGGGTTTTCTTTTGGTTTTCTTTTGTTTTTTTGTTGTTGTTTTTTCTAGATTTTTTTTTGGGTTTCATTTTGTTTTTTTTGTTTTTTTGTTTTTTTGTTGTTTTTTTTTTTGGGTTTCCTTTTGTTTCCTTTTTTTTTTTTTTTTTTTTTTTTTTTTTTTTTTTTTTTTTTTTTTTTGCTTTTTGTTTTTTTTTTGTTTTTTTTTTTTGTTTTTTTTTTTCTTTTTTTTTTTTTCTTTTTTTTTGGGTTTTTTTCTTTTTTTGTTGTTTTTTTTTGGTTTTTTTTGTTCTTTCTTTGTTTTTTTTTTTTTTTTTTTTTTGGTTTTTTTTTGGTTTTTTTTTGGTTTTTTTTTGGTTTTTTTTGGTTTTTTTTTGTTTTTGGTTTATTTTCCATTTTTTCTTTTTTTTCTTTGTTTTTTTCTTTATTTTTTTTTTTGCTTTGCTTATGTTTTTTTTTTTTTTTTTTTTTTTTTTTTTTTTTTTTTTTTTTAGTTTTTTTTAGTTTTTTTTTTTTTTTAGTTTTTTTCTTTTTCTTTTTTTTGTTAGTCTTTTTTTTTATGAGCAAGCAAGCAAGCAAGCAGGCTTGGTGGGGGGATTTCATCACCCCCAACCCAGCAAGCGGCAAAGGGGGGGGGCCAGCCCGGTGGGGGGATCTCATCACCCCCCAACCGAGCGAGCGGTAAAAAGCGGAAGGGCCGGAGAGGCTCGTGGTGGGGGGATTTCATCACCCCCCAACCAAGCGAGCGTCCAAGAGGAAGGGCCAGCCCGGTGGGGGGATTCCATCACCCCCCAACCAAGCAAGCGGCAAAAAGGGGGGGGGCCGGAGGGGCTTGCGGTGGGGGGATTTCATCACCCCCCGACCAAGCAAGCGGCCAAGAGGAAGGGCCAGCCCAGTGGGGGGATTTCATCACCCCCCAACCAAGCAAGCGGCAAAAAGGGGGGGGGCCAGAGGGGCTCGCGGTGGGGGGATTTCATCACCCCCCAACCAAGCGAGCGGTCAAGGGGGAGGGCCATCCCGGTGGGGGGATTTCATCACCCCCCAACCGAGCAAGCGGCAATAAGGGGGGGGCAGGAGGGGCTTGCTGTGGGGGGATTTCATCACCCCCCAACCAAGAAAGCAGCAAAGGGGTGGGGCCGGAGGGGCTTGCGGTGGGGGGGACTTGATCACCCCCCGCCAAGGGCAGCATCAAGGAGGGTAGGACAGGGGTGGATTTCAAATCCGCTCCCCACCTAGCAAGCAAGCAAGGGGGGAGATCAAGGGGGGAGATCAAGGGGGGAGGGAGGGGGGGGATTTCAAATCTGCTCCCCACCTAGTGACAAAGCAAGGGGGGAGATCAAGGGGGGAGGGAGGGGGAGATTTCAAATTTGCTCCCCACCTAGAGAGCAATCAAGGGGGGAGGGAGTGGCTTGGTTGTGGGTATTTCAAATCCCCTCCCCACCTAGTGAGTGATTTAGACACCTGCACCACACTTGGGGTCTTTCAGCTCCAATTTGGGGGTCTGTCCTACAATCAGGTGAACAACCTCACCCACCCACCACCAACCACCACAACCCACCAACACCCACCACCACCCACCAACACCACCACCCCCCACCACCCACCAACACCCACCACCACCCACCAACACCCACCACCACCACCCACCTCATCCACCACGACCACCACCCCATTGGTAAGTAACCTTTTTTGTTTTTTTTGTTTTAAAAAAAGAGGGTATTTATTTTTTTTAGATATCATTCTTTTAGATATCAATCTCATTGGAATTGAATGTGGAATTAAATGAAGGGATGTCTGGTAAAAATGGGTATGGGTTTAAAATTTTATTCCTCAATATTGTTCAACAATAAAATTACTAATTGAACTTTTGATTCTGCATTATTCTTCTTTGGTTTTTGATTCATGTTGTGATTCCTGGGTGTCATCCTGAAAAACGGTTTGTAGTTGTGATGAGCTTGGCGTTTCAGGGGATTCCAAGGAGAAAAAACATGCATTGAAGCCTCTTTTAGTAGGAAAGAGACACAGGCTATTGAACTCAAATGTTACTTCAACATCTGCGAGTAAAAGAAGGTTCAACCGTGCCAGGAGACATTTTGTACAAGAATGTGATGAGCCAACATACTTTGTGACACTGCGGGACAATCTTGCACCCAATCATGTTGTCTTACCATGCATGTGCCCTCACATGCTGGCTAATGCTGTCAAAAACCACCAGTTTCGCCCCAACTTCATTCTTAAATACCACAGTTTGAAGGCCGCCAAAAGCACTCCACAAATCAATACTTTGTGAAACATTGTCTTGGAATTGTACCAGATGGCAAAGAACCACCATTCACTCAGAAAGACAAACACAGAAGACTTGAATTGCTCCATGCATACCATTGTTTTTTTATGCTGGAAGTGATAGGGGTGCCTCTGCAGGTTTTACCAATTGTTTATGTCAGGTTTTGTCAGAAAATTCAAAAAATTGATTGATGTTTACCTCAATTCAAAAATAGGGGTCTATTCTTGCAAACCAGGTTTGAATGAAGACCATCAAGAAGGATGATGAAATTTGGGACTGTCTCCCTGATCACAACAAATTTGTCTTTGGAAGGATCCAATCACTATGTACTTCAGCTCATGCTCAAAACAAGAAAGTTTCAGATGAATATCTAATCCCAAACTGGTCTTCATCTGAGTGGATGTAAAAGGAGCAAGATTTCTGCATGTTTTTGAATGTGGTTGTGACATTTGATGACTTCTTAAACAACCTCCATACTGATAAGAATGAATTGAATGGTTTTACTTATGGGATATTTTCATACATCAATGGATCTACAGGACAGCCTATTGTTCCTCCCTGCAATGATCTGGGTCATGGTTTATCTTTTACAAAACTTGGTTGTATTGTTGACTTTGAAAAAGCTGAGGGAATTATTTAAATTCCTTGGAAGACTCAATTTTTCAATCATCAGACTACATTTCCTCCTCCTAGTTTAAAAAACCTTTCAACCCACACTCACTTTGGCTGCTCATTTGAAATAAATAAAAAACTAGCCAATGTATCTTTAAAACTCCAAAATTGTAGTACTTCAAAAATTGATGAAAGAATTTTGGGAAAGAAGGCCCAATATGGTTGATGTTGTTTCTATTGTTTCTATTGTATTTTTTTCATTTTTGAAAGTTTTATCCAATCAATAAATCAAATATATTTAAAAGCCCAGTGATTTAGCAATCTCCTTGAGTGCCTCCACTTTTAGGAAGCAATGAAATGATGAAGGGATGTGATGAAAGTGGGGATGAAGTGATGAGAGCATGGATGTGATGGAAGCAATAATGTGATAAGGGTGATGAAGCTTTGTGAGAATTAAAGTAGAGTGAGGAAGCAAACAGGATAGGAATGGAGGTTGAGACCAGGGGTGATGATGTGAAATGATGGGTTGAGGTTTTGAAACCATTTAGATACTTTATTTGAAAAAACCCATTTATTTTCAGGTGACTCTGACAGGTCTGATGGGAAATAAGGGTATTTTTTTGGATTTTTAATGGTGGGTTTGAAGTGGTGGATATGGATTGAAACCCACTATTAAAAAATTGCAGGTTTGCTTAACTCTGATATGCCCTAATTTGACCTTTTTCCTGTGGTAAAGACATCTATGGTAAAGACATGTGGTCTCATGGCTTAATTTTCATAAATCAATTTGTGATTGAGTGACACTTTGTTCTGTAACCAGGGCTGGTAGTCAACCCATCTGCAGTTGTTGATTGCATGCCTTTGTTACTAGCCCAATTACCACTAAATTAATGTCTTCCTTTTCTTCCAAAATTGATTCCCTTCTGCTCAGGCCAGAACTGGTTCAATTCATTTTTCTTTATTTATATATTTCATCTATGTCCCTGGCTTTTCTTCATTGCAAAAAGAAGCCTGCCTCTTGCCTGGGTTTTGACCTTCTCCCTAAAAAAACAAAATAAGCTTCCCTTATGTGCAGACAAGGGATGGTAATCAACACATCTAAGTGAGGATGTTGACTTTTTTTTCTTCCTTCTTTTGTTCTTTTTCCTTTCATTACTCCCTTGGTCTTTGGTCATCTTCCATTTCAAATATTCTTCATTTTTTGAAATTTGAACAAACAATTTTGGCTTGGCTTTCTATATTTTCCCTGATGAAAAGTAGAAGTATAAAAAATAAAATTACACCAACATAGGCTATTTAATAAGAAACCAACAGAAAAGAAGCCATCAATGCCTCATTTATATAAGGAAAGATTTGTAAATTTGTAGGAGCATGGTGTGTTAGTATTATTCTAATACATGTTTATGCATTTTATTTTGGGCTGTGAATAAGAGGACTTACCCATTTTTGACCAGTTAATGGAAATTCCAGTCTGGAAACAATCAGCCTCTTCTGGAATTTTTGAATTTCACTTTGAAGGAATTCCCAAATACCAACTGCAGTAACTTGTGGATGATATGTGGACTGCTTGTGAAGAAACAGCTTTGCTCATATCTAGCTTTCCCTTGACAATCTATTATGAAATAATGAGCTAGAGGTTCAGCAAATGCTGATCTCTAGTCACAATATTTCACCACCTGCTGAAAGCTAATGATTAGATACAGCATCAAATAATCCTGAGATATCAATGGGATACAGAACTGCCACCTGCATACAGGTGGCATCCATTTTTCTGTGGTGTATGGCCTGAAAATTTAAACTAAGCCCTAGGGTCAGCTTCACCTCTTCAGTGTATGGAATAGGAAACCAGTCTTGCAAATTGGTTGGAATTGTTGAAGAAGTTCCAGTCCGGATTGGCAAAAACATTGTTGGAACTTTTCATTTCTGAATCACATGCCTGGATGGACCTATGATCTTGGGTCAACCGTTCTTAATCAATTTTGGAGCAACTCTTATGTTTTCCAATCAAGTTGGGGAGATAATCCTCCTCCCTGATTCTGATGGTAAAAAAATTGAGGTTCCTCTTTGTTCTTTGGATTCTGGTTGCTGGAAAAGATATTTCTCTGGTCATTTTCCTAAGTCATGTATAACAGGAAAACAGAAGGATAATTCTAGTTCCTCTCATTTTTATGGGAGTAGTTGATCCTACTAATAGTTGTAGGTCTTTTCAGCCTCAAACTTCAACTCAAGGGTAAACTCTCATCCCAGAGGCTTATTTCTCTTTCTTTCAACGTTTTCTTCTGATCTCAAAATTATCAAAAATCAAAAATAAATTAAAATGGAAAAATCCAAAAATATTTCTTCTTCATCTGTTTTTTCTTCTTTTCCTTGAACTCTTATTCCTAATCAATCTTCTCTCAGTTCCATGTTGAATCTAGGCAATGAGTCTAAACTAGATCCCTATCTCAATCGTATTTTTGGTGGCTTTGGTATGAAAGAATATGGGCTTCAGTGGGGGCAAATTGGGATAGAAGTAAGTCCTCCCAATTGGGCACCACCAGGGTATCCTACTACTATCATTTTCAAAACCCTACCTTGTGCCACACATATGAGCAATGTATTATCTCTTGGGACTTCTTTTATGGAAAAGGCACCTTTTGAAAACATTGCAGAAAATCAAACTTGGAAGGCGTTAGAAATTGGTCTCAATCCTTGTAGTCAGATCACTCTGGTCAACTCTTAAAAAAAAGAACTGCTCTCTTTTGCCTCCAAATATAAACCAGTGGCTAGGAAAATCCAACCAGTCAACCAAACAATGCCTCTCAATCTCAACCCTCCTCTTAGGTGTCCTCCTCTATCGGGCAATCCTTACTGTGGTTTACCTCAATCTCTCACTGGTCCATTCATCCCCTCTGGTTGTGTCACTGAGGAACGTCTGGGAGTAGTAAACTTTGGACCAGATGGATGGCTTCTACCAGATGATTTGTATTTGATCAAAAATGACTTAGCTCTTAGGGAAAAAGCTATTGCTTTCTGTGAAGAAGAGAGAGGTCCCTTGAAAGAATCCTATGGTCTGCCTTATATTATTCCTGTAGTAGAAATTGATCCCTGGCAAAAGAAAAATATCCTCATCCCTATTCCAAAGTCAAAAAATTCATGAAGTTGGTAAGGGAACAAGTCCAGAGGGGTTTGTAGGAAAAGTCAACTTCTAGCTATTCCAGTCCTGTTTTCTTTGTCCTTAAAAGTAACGGTAAAGTTAGAATAGTTCATGATCTCCAGCCTCTAAATAAGGTTACTATTAAAGACTCTAGTATTCCCCCTGCTACTGAAGAATTTGTTGAATCCTTCTCTGGGAGAGCTTTCTATGGTCTAGGCAACATTATGGGTGCCTATGACAAACGGTCCTTACATCCGATTTCTTGCCCTCTCACTACATTCAATACTCCCCTTGGTTGTTTCCAACTTACTCAGTTGCCTCAAGGTGCCACCAACTTGGTTGCAGTCTATCAGGCTCAGATGGCTTGGGTTCTCCAGGATGAAATCCCTGATCATGCTGGTATCTTTATTGACAATGGCGGAATTAAAGGACCAGTTTCTGATTATAAAAATGAGCTCTTATCCTGACATTCAAGAATCCATTGATTTATCTGGGAATATGAGACCACTTTGGAAAGGATCTTGTTCCAAATTGAATAATCTGACCTCACTGTCTCTGGATTCAAATTGGCTGCCTGTTTCCCTGCTCTGGAAGTTGTTGGTCATGTGGTCTGCAAGGAAGGAAGAAGGACGGCTCCATCCAAAGTCAACAAAATTGTCTCTTGGCCTACTCCCATCAATCCAACTGAAGTCAGGGGTTTTCTAGGTGTTGTTACTTATGTTCAAATCTTTATCCCATCTCTATCCAAAATCTGTGCTCCTCTACGTAGCCTGACCAGAAAAGATGCTGAGTGGATCTGGACCCAAGATTGTGAAGATTCTATTCAGCTACTTAAAATGATGGTTGGCAAAGAAATGTCTTGAAAAAGATTGCTTATGGACCGGGAGCTGGCAAGATCAAATTGGCTGTTGATTATAGTTATCAATCTGTTGGGGCTGTCCTCACTCAGGAAGATGAAAATGGTTGGGGCCGTCACGCTCTCTATGAATCATTGTTGTTTTCAGATGTAGAATCCAGGTACTCCCAACCAAAACTGGAACTCTGTGGCGTGGCTCAAATGTTGAAGAAACTCCAAACTGTCCTCTGGGGTCAACACTTTGAGTTACAAGTTGACTCACAATCCATCATCAAAATGATCAATGCCCCCAGCCTCCCAAATGCTCCTATGACTCACTGGGTGGCCTTTATCCAAATTTTCTCTTTTGATATTGTTCATAGGCCTGGAAAATCCTTTACCATGCCTCATGGTTCATCTCAACGCTCCCTTGGAGATGAAGAATTGGGTGTAGGAGAGGACTTTGATGAGGAGGAGCCTTTAATTCTTCCAGTCTTCACCTTTTCCTCCCAAGATTATTCTGGCTTCCAACAAAGTTTCTGGCTAAAATTGGAGCAGTACCTTTCCACTCTCCAAAGGCCTCCTCATCTCTCTGCTGGAGATTATTGATCACTCAAAAGGAAGTCCTCCAATTTCTTTTTCCAGGGTACTAGGCTTATGAAAAGAGGCAATCCTTGTGCTCTTATTGTTGTCACTATCCCCTCTAAACATTATTTAATCCTTCAAAGTCTCCATGAAGGCCTTGGGAATTGTGGGGAAACCAAAACCTATCAACGTATATCCCAACAATTGTGGTGGCCATCTTTGAAGAAATCAGTCTCTCAATGGTGCAAGAGTTGTGAAGTATGTCAGAAATGTGATCTTAGGCGCCCAGCTGAAATTTGTTATCCCACTGGAGAGTCCACTATCTTTGGAAGGATTGCTATGGATGTGGTTCACATTAAGGCTTGTGGAGCTAAGTACCTCATTGTGGCTAGAGATGATTTTTCTGGATGGGTTGAAGCAAAATTTCTCAAGAACCTCAGCTCTGAATCAGTAGCAGACTTCCTTTATGAGACTTGGAAAATGTGTTATGGTTTGGCCTGATCTTATTCAACTGATGGTGGCTCTGAGTTTGGTGGCAAACTGGCCAAAATGATCCAATTGCTTCTTGGTCAACATAGGTTGACAACTCCTTATTATCCTGAAGGACAAGGCATGGTGGAAAGACGCCATGCCCCTTTGAAGGCTGCTCTTGCCAAGTTGTCTGGTGAAAGTGGAAAGGATTTTTGCAAATTTCTTCCTCTGGTCCTCTTCTCTGATCAAATTTCAACTAAAAAAACCACTGGCTACTCACCTTACAAAGTCCTTTTTGGTCAAAGGGCTGTCCTTCCTCTTGATCTGGAAATGGAATCTTTCTTAGGTATTTCTTGGGAAAAGGTTTCTTCCACCACTGATCTATTAGTTGCTAGAACCAAGCAACTGGAGCAAAGTGAAGATGTTTGTGACAAAGCTTATCAGAAAATGATGGAGTCAAGGGAAAAATCAGTCCAGTATTGGGAGGATAAGCATTACAATCAATTCAGGGATCCCTTGAATCCTGGTGATCTAGTTTTAGCTTATAATCAATCCTTAGAAACTCAGTGGGGAGAGCTTTTTTCCAATTGCTGGAATGGTCCTTATTTAGTGGTCTGTCAAGTCAGAGGTGGATCATATGTTTTGGAAGAACTGGATGGTACTCAGATGGCCAGAAGGTTCCCTGCTGATCACGTCAAGAAATTTCATTGTTGTGGAAGCAACTTTGATCAGAAGTAAGTCCTCCCAATTGTGCACCACCAGGTCATCTGCTGCATTTTGTTGTGAAACTCTACTGTATGCCACATACGTGAGCACCTGGGACGCCTTCTTAATTTTATTGTAGTCAACTCTACAATTTTCTTTGGATGGATCAAGATATTCTTTTCAAATTTTCCTCAAGATCAAATGGCCATTCCTTGTGTTCAATCATCTTTCCCTTCTTTTTTTATGACATACCAGTAACAGCTTACCCTCAAAACCAGGACCATAATACTCTCAACTTACACCGGTGCGGAATCCTCAAATGGAGAGAGAGTTGAACTACCCGGCTCTCCCTTGACTTGAAGTTCAATCCTCAACTCACCCGTCCCCCGATTCTAACCTGGCTCCAACCCAACTCCTTCCTCATCTCAGATTTCCTTTTGTCCATCCTTGTCAACAACTCCCCTCTCTCACCTCAAAACTCTCTCCTTTCCCAATCTTCAAATTCAATCTCTCGCTTCTCATCCGACCCTTGATCCTATCACTCCCCGCCATTCCATTCACCTCAACTTCCTGATTACCTTCCATTCCTCGGCTCATCCATCCCAATCTTCCTCAATCAATCCTGTCTCAGCCCCGATTATAAATCCCTTCAACATCACTCTTGACGTCATTCTCAGATCACTCAGGCTGATCAGATATCTTTTTCCTTCTTTATTCTTTTCTCCATCTCTTTCTTTCCTTATCCTTTGTCTCGCAGTTTCCAAATTCAAAGGTGCATTGGTTCATTGGTCTTTGCAACTAACAATTCAGTTTCCTCCTGCTCAACTTATCACGGTTAAAAGCCAAAATGTTCTCTCTTCTGAAACTGCCAGGAAAACCCTCAATCATCAAAGACAAATGGACCACTCGCAATCCCTACTGAAGACCCTGAAGGACTCCATTCCCAATCTTAGCGACTCCAAATTCTCCCTTTGGTGTTCCAAGATCACGACCATTCTCTCTCTGAAGGGAATTTCTCATTGGCTCAATTCCTCCAAACATGATAAGTGTCCACCGGAGGTGAATCTCGAAATAGTTGGATACATTCTTGCCAAGTTGGACAATTGCACCTACATCAACTGCGTCAAGGATCATCATTTGACCAATGGAATTGAGTTATGGAAATCAATCAACGAGTACTACGCCTCGTCTCAGACTGCCAATCGTTCTAGAGTTTTCTTTAATCTTCTTAACCTTCAGTTCGACCCCAAGAGAGTTGAAAAATTTATCACCAACGCTCGATTGTGTCTTCTTCAAATTGCCAAGATTGGAATACAAATGGACGATGAAATAGCCGCCTACCTGCTTCTCTACAAGTTCCCACCAGCACTTGAGCATCTCAAGACCACTATTACCCACTCACTCGGAGAGGCCAAAATCGATGCCGATCTGGTTCTACGACATCTTAATCAAGTCAAAAAGGAGATCATAGATGGATCCAGTGCGTCAGCTTTGGTCACCAAAAAGAAAGCTATCAAGTGCCGATAAACCTGGCACAATCCACAGGCCAACCACAATTGAAGCAAATGTTGGTGGCTCTATCCTCATCTTTGGCCCAACTACGGCAATCAACAAAGTAGCCCTGAATCGACATCTCCATCCAGCACTTCCCAAAACCCTCAGAAATCTTCCTCAGCTCATCTCGCCTATATCTTTGCCATGATTTCCTCACCCACCTTGAGCCCCAATCAAGTACTGCTGGACTCTGGCGCCTCAAGCAGCATTTTCAACAATCCAAACTTCTTTCCTCACCTCTACCCCGACCAAACCAAAGTGCAAACGGGCAAACCAAGTGCACCAATCTCCTCCCTTGGAAAGGGAACAGCCGTCATAACAACAACCTCTGCCACCATCCACCTTCAAAACTCCCTCTACGTACCCGATCTTGCCATAAATCTAGTTTCACTCGGTCAACCTATCCAAAAAGGGTGCTCTCTGACCCTTCTGTCTCCAAACCAATTCGCCATCACCCTCGACGGCGCTCAAATCATGACCGGCATCATTGAGGATAACCTTTTCTTTATCAATGAAGGTTTCAATCTTCCTGATCTTTCCTACTTGTTCATCTCCCTATCCACTATTCACAAACGCTTCTGTCATCCCCATCTTGAAAAAACACGCCTTCTCTCCAAAGAATTTCCTAATCTTAAATACGACCCAATCGACTGTGTTTCCTGTGCTAAAGGAAAAATCCATTGACAACCCTTTCAAAACCACCTACCCTTGAGTCAAGAATCCTTTGAAGAGATTCACGCCGATGTTTGTGGACCAATCAATCCACCATTGCTCTCCGGATTTTGCTACTTCCTGCTGCTGACCAACAACTGGTCAAAATTCAAGACCTGTGTCCCAATCAGACTCAAATTGGACGTACCGGATGAAGTGATAAAGTTCATAAAACTCCATGCCAACCAGAAAGGACGAATGCTAAAGATTTTTCATTCAGACAATGGCGGCGAGTTTGTCAATCATTGCCTCTCCGCATTCTTCTCCAAAAATGGCATCAAGCACTCAACTTCCGAACCCTATACTCCTCAACACAACCCGGTGGCCAAAAGGGGAAACCAAACCATTCTTGAGGAGGCACAAACTGCCATGATTGACATGAGCATACCCGCTTTTCTCTGGGATGAAATTTTGATCAGCTCCTGTCTCATTCTCAATCTCCTTCCCTCTTTTAAGTCCAAAGTCTCAGCATATGAATTCTGGACCGGAAATCCCCCCAAACTCCATCTCATTCGGGTCCTCGGCTCCAAGGCCATCGTCCTGAATCAATCCCACACTGCTGGCAAACTGGATTTGAAAGGCTAAGACGGCATCTTGACTGGATTCAACACAGACCTCAACTTGTATCAAATCTAGTGTCCCTCCTCCAAGTCCATTGTTTGTTCCAAACATGTCAAAATCTTTGAAAATCTGTCCCTTCTGTCTTCTCCCTGAGATGAATACCCCAGCTCAGATTCTCCTTTTGAATCCCTTCTTACTGATGATCCTCTTCTCACTGACATCCTAAACTCCCACTCATCTCCTATCCCCTTACCTAACTCCAATAATGACTCTTCATCCTCTCCTATTGAAACTCCTTCAACTCAAAACTCCTCTCAGAATGATCTCCCTCTCGATTATCCATCTCCTTCCCATGTCAACTCAAATTCCAAATCCTCAAAGTTGGATTCGGAAGAAGATGATGCCGTAGCCAAAGACCTTCTCAAGGCTTCTGCACCAACTCTGCGCGATCAAAACACCCTCCAAAAACCTCAACAATATGGCTTCATGGTCCAATCCGTACCCAAGAACTATTACGAAGCCACTAATTGCAAAGAGAGCACAAATTGGATCAAATCCATGAAATCAGAACTGACCGGTATTGAAACCGTGAAGGTGTGGGAAGGATGCCACTCACTTCCTGAAGGCAAGAATGCCCTGACAACGGTTTGGGTCTACAGAATCAAGGACAGCCCCGATGAATCCGGAATCTCTTTCAAATCACGCTTATGCCTTCAAGGATTCAAACAGGTGGAGTTCTTTGATTATGGCCAAACCTATGCCCCTACCCGATCAATCACAACTCTGCGAGTGCTTCTGGTCTACGCCTTGCACCACTAACTCACTCTCTGGCAGATTGACATCAAATCAGCTTTCCTTCACGCCCTGCTCGACAAAGATATCTTTATTAAAACCCCTCTCGGTTACAACTCCCCCTTTCCTTACCTCAAACTTAAGAAAGCGCTTTATGGACTAAAGCAGGCCCCAAAAAGTTGGTACAAAACCCTCAAGTCCTGGCTCCTGAGCAAGGGCTTCACCACTTCCAGCGCCAATCCGTGTCTATACATCAGCACAAAGAGACAGCTCTATGTGTTTGTTTACGTCGACAACCTCCTTATTTTCAGAAATTCCATTGAATTTTGAGACAGTCTCAAGACTGCGTTCAAAATTTTGCAGGATGGACCGCTTTGCAAGATCCTTGGAAATAAATTGGTCGAAACCAAGGACAGATACAAACTACTTCAGACCAATCACATTGAGACTGCGCTCAGAGAACTTGGTCTCACTGACTGCAAACCAATCAGCACCCCTTTCACTCCAAACATCAAACTCTTCAGCGCCTCTGACGATTAGCACAAGGAATTTCTCAAATTTCACATCAACTTTTGATCCTCCACTGGATTCCTCAATTTAATCGCCAGTCAAACGCGACCCAATCTCTCCTACGCCGTCTCCAACCTCTCCGGCTTCAATAAAAAACCCGGCACCCAACATTGGCTAGAATCAAAACATGCCTGGCGTTATCTCAACACCACCAAAGACTTGGCCTTGCGCCTTCAAAATAACTCCTTTAATTATGATATAGAAGTCTTTAGCGATTCCGAAGACGGAAATGATCCTGAATCGCGTCCAAGTCACACTGGATACCTGATCATGCTCTATGGCTGTCCAGTCTTGTGGCACAGCAAGCTTCAAGGAACGGTCTCCCTGTCATCCACCAAAGGCGAGCTCAAAGGGCTTGTCCTGGCAATGCAAGAAAAGATCTGGTTGTCTCAACTTCTCCGCAAAATGAATCCCTTCATTAATCATACCTACTGCTTGTTCATCAACAACAAGGCCTTGAATGACTTGGTTAATCAAGAATCCCACCACGGCGCTCTGAAGCACGTTGATACGCAGATCAAATGGCTGCAAGAACAGCAAAAGAATCACTCGCTGATCACCCATCTCATCCCTTCAGCCCAAATGCTTGCCAACTCTCTCACCAAGGCAGCCCTAAGATCCTCTGTAATCAATCTCACCTCCGCTACCCTATCCTCTCACATCTGATCACGGCAGCGTGTTGTCATCTCCCTATTATTGCTGTTTTCACCCTCTCACTTTTCATCCACTCTCCTCTCCCACTTCCCTCTGACACCACAACATCTCAACTTACACCAGTGCGGAATCCTCAAATGGATAGAGAGTCAAACTACCCGGCTCTCCCTTGACTTGAAGTTCAATCCTCAACTCACCCGTCCCCCGATTCCAACCTGGCTCCAACCCAACTCCTTCCTCATCTCAGATTTCCTTTTGTCCATCCTTGTCAACAACTCACCCTCTCTCACCTCAAAACTCTCTCCTTTCCAAATCTTCAAATTCAATCTCTCGCTTCTCATCCAACCCTTGATCCTATCACTCCCCGCCATTCCATTCACCTCAACTTCCCGATTACCTTCCATTCCTCGGCTCATCCATCCCAATCTTCCTCAATCAATCCTCGCTCAGCCCCAATTATAAATCCCTTCAACATCACTCTTGACATCATTCTCAGATCACTCAGGATGATCAGATATCTTTTTACTTCTTTATTATTTTCTCCATCTCTTTCTTTCCTTATCCTTTGTCTTGCAGTTGCCAAATTCAAAGGTGCATTGGTTCATTGGTCTTTGCAAGTAACAATTCAGTTTCCTCCTGCTCAACTTATCAAATACCTGTCACCTCAGCAAGAATACAGCAATACAGGTACAGGAGGCAATGAAATCTGTCAGACCCTGTCACCTCAGCCAGAATACATCAATACAGACATAGGAGTCAGTGGAACCAGTCCAGCTCCAGTCACCTCATCAGCATACAGAAATACAGATCCAGGAGGCATTGGAACCAGTCTGGATCCAGTCACATACAAAGATACAGGTACAGGAGACAGCGCAAGAAGTCAGACCCAATCAACTAACCCAGAATACAGGGAAAATATAAATACAGGAGGCTATGAAGGAAGTATACAGGAGCAATATATGCAGGAGGAAACCAAACCAGTCTCAAGAAGAACCAAAAAAACATGCAGATACACATACAGGAGACTGTGCAGAAGTATAAAGGAGCAATATAGGCAGTAGGAATTCAGACAAGTCTCAACCAGAAACAAAAAAAACAACCAGTATTGCACAGCAATTCATGTAGATGGAATCAAGTAGCAATAAACAAAGAACCAATACAGCGCAGCAATTCAAACTATCTACACTTCACAGAAATTTATGCAAGGCTGTGCATGCATGAAAACCCTGTACAAGCTTGTCCCAACCAGCAGAAATGCCTCATGTAACTGTAAAAGCTTTTTCCAACCAGCAGAAATTCCTCATGTAACTGTAGAAGCTTTTTCCAACCAGCAGAAATGCCTCATGTAATTGTATCTCACTGTTCCTCACCAGAACAGGAAGAACCCTCAGGGGCAGCCTTGAGAACCTCTGGGGGCAGGAATTTCCTATTTAAGGAGGGCCTCTTTGCCCTATCCAAGTTGTATCATCACCCACCTCTCCTCAGATATCAGGCCATTGGGCCCATCAACCCATCAGTAAACATCTGCGGTACCTACCCAGATAAAAATTATTAGTGAACCAATTATAAAGAAAGAGGAAATCAGAGAGCAAGTTATAACCAATCTTTAACCAATTAAACCACCCACCAGGTGCTTGAAAAAGGGTATTTCTGTGACCTAAATATTCAGCACCAGATTAAAGAAAAACCACCCATTGATAAATAAATAACCCTTAAAAAGAAAGAGAGCACAAAAAAAGTAAACTACCAACCTTCCCTCTACCCAGCCCCCTGTGGGTAAACCCATCCTTGGGTCCTCTCCTGAACCAGCCCCTTGATAAAACCCTTGAAACCTTTAATATTGGGATACTGGTTAAGATCCAATATATCTCATCAATAAATAACCAATAATCAAATATCAAGCTCAGATGCAGACTAGGGACAGTCTGTAAGTTGGGGAGAGATTTGGTGACCAAATCTGGACACCCTGGACTAGATGCAGAAAATTCAAAATTTTTTACGATTCTTTTATTTAGGTGTTACTCATCAAAAAAAAAAAAAAGGAATTTTTATGTATCAGTATCAATCCTCCAATTTCCTCATCCTTCCAAGCATACCTCTGTCCCAGTGGCCTAGGACAGGCCTCTCTTGGTCTTATCACCTAGGCATTGCCTTTGATCCCTTCTCTCTTTGTTCCCCCCTTTCTTTTGGCCAAACGCGCGGGCCAAGACCTGCTTGGCCCAAGATATCCCCACCACCACCCTCTACGCTACAGTCCAAATTCATCAACTCTACTCCATCATTGGCATCAGTCCCATCCTCATCAACAAACAATCAGCTCTCACTTGTTTTGCTCCTCCTCTGACCCCTTCATCGTCCATCCCAGTCAATCGATTGTCCCTTCCTCCCCCCTCTCACTTCACCCCCACGGCCTTGGCTCTCCAACCAAGATCAGTCACAAGTCCCCATTGAGTCAACCTACAACACCATTGACAAGCCATCATCTACAATCAGCTGTCAGCCTTGTTGTCAGTCAGCTTGCAAGCTTGTTGATCCTAACCCGGTCCATCAATCCCATTTGACTCAATTGACTCATCCTCAAAGTTCATCCCTCTAAGCTCATCAAACCAAGCTTTCTCACAGGTTATCGTCCTCCCTTGGACTCAATCTGAACCCAAAAAAACTCCTTTGACCACTCTCCCTCCTCTCTCGGACCAATCAATCTTCATCCTCTTCCCCCCCCCAGCAATCAGCCAACCCAAGTCATCCAATCCCACCCACGCCCATTGGAGGCGTTCCTACTTCCCAGTCCAAGTCTCATCCTTTGAATCTTCCACCTCTGCCATCTGTTTCCACCGCCGCCATGACCACTCAATCCCCCCTTGGTCTGCAAATTGGCCAACACCAATCTGTCAATTGCTTGCACCCCCTTCCATCTTTGGGTGGGGGTGGAAAAGTGTTGTCTGCCACCTGCAAACATCCATGGGCGGTCTGGTTCATTTTTTTCCCCACCCCTTCCGCCTCTGGGTGAGGGTGGGTGATCCTTGTGTTTTCGCGCGCTCCCTTCCGCGGACGGACGCAAGAGAGGTTAAGGGATGAGAAAAGATCCCACCCCAGTCAGGGAGGCCGGATTTCCACTGGCCTGCGTGATCTATTTTTCTGATCATCTGAAATCAAAAAAAAAAAAAAACCACTCTATTTGTAGAATCACTTGTACATAGTCTAACAGGGCCTCCTGTCCATATAAGGAGGGGCTCTACCCTGCCTTTTGGCATGGAGGAGGGTATCATATGGTATCCTATCAGGGAGAATTATCATCACTATCATCTTGAAATAAAATCATCTGTGGGGTATTATTCCCCTTTATCTGAGACTGAATTCTGGGTATATCCATGATTGCCCCTTGATACTTGAGCCTCCATACTCAAACCCTAATACTTGATCTTTCTCACCAACCAATAGCTTTGCGGGTTGAGGAAGAATTTGACTGATTGATTTCTTGAGTGTGTTACACCACTCCCAATCCCTTTATCTGACCATACTGGTCCTGATCATCCTTTGATTACCTTTCTGGAACCAGTCACGTTTGACTGAAGAGGTTTTATCAAGCTGAAAACCTGGAGTGTTAAACCTCCCTTTATTTCTTTTTGAAGTTGAATTCTGCCACACTACTCTTGAGTCCCTTGAGAAGTGTTGGGTTATTCTTATTTGAATCAGTTATTCTTTTGCTTCTAGAGCTTTTTCAAACAATTAGCTTTGTCTTGTGCAGCCACCCACAGTTATCTGGTACCCTTCAAGCGCTTGATTGCAGAGAGTTGGGCAGGTTCATTGAGAACCTGGAGGTTGTTTGGGATTGAGTTGATCTTTCCTAAGCTCCTCCTGACAACCAGAGCTATTACCTTGTGGGCATTGTTACTTCCAATTGCCTTGTCCTGTTGAACTCCAAGCAATCCTTGATTTCTTGTATTCAAGTTTTCCCCAGCATCATCTTGCCTCAGATAGTTTTTTTTCCCAAGCTACCAACTACTATCATCTTTATCCTTTACTATTTGGTCTCTCTAATTTACCAGGTTCTGGACTTTGATCTTGGTTACATTTAAATATTTTTTTAATGCTAAGGTGGGCAGCCTAAACAGCACCTTTCCCCTGCAAAGAACTGCCACGGCCTAGCACCGTTTGTAGTCTTACAACGTCTAGTTTTGAATGGCCATTCAAAACTCTGCAGGTTGCAAACAGCCATGAACCGTGACCACAAGCCATTTTGTGTTGTGAATGGGTTGTGCTGAGCCTCAAATTCAACACTCCCCATTGAATAAATATCAAAAGAAAGCAGGAGGTCTTAAAAATGATCAAGTGATGGGAATGGGACTTTATTTGATTGTATTAGATGTAAATTGGATTTGATCTAGCATGTTTGGCAAGGATATTATGAATGGAATTTGCAAACCAAGTATGGGCATTTTTCAAGATGGTGTGCTGGTTCCCACAAGGTTAAATCCCAGTAGGACTGGTAACCAGTCCAATAGACAATTTACTATAACTTTCCTTTGTTTAACTTGAATCAAAAACCAAAATTAATTTCCACTCTGAGTGATCTTCAATATTTATCCTTCTGCAGGGGGATGAGTATTTCCCAGGAATGACAATTGGACTCAATCTAGGAAAGAAAAATGGGAGGCAAGGTGAATATATTTCAATTTCAAAGTTAAGGAGAGTTTGAAATGATTAGGAGAAATAACCAACTCAATCTTGAATTGAAAAAGGTTCTTTTAAGACAGTTTACAAGTATGTAAATTATTTCAAATATTTTGGCCTTTAATCCATACTTGATCTCCTACTGCAAAGCCTTGTTCCAAAGCTTGAATTATGTTGGCTTGCTCTCTTTAGAATTCATTTCCAGCTTCAAGATTGGTTTGGAGTTAGAATTGAAGAAATTTTATTAGTTTCAGGTAGTTTGTAGTAGTTTTGGAAGGTTCTGTTTCAAAGGAATCCACATTTGTATTTCTCCCTTAGATATTTTGGAAGGGCAACTGCTTGGTGGAAGAAAAATTTGAGTTTTTGTAAGAAATTTTGGCTAATGGAATCTCCTTTGACCAGTTTTCCTTTTTGAAACAAACACAAATTCAAAGATATTGTTCAGGAATTTTTTTTAATTTCTTGGTTTTAATGTCCAATCAAGGGTTTTGAGCTATTGATAATTTGCAATTTATGTAAAAATGCTGGCAAATATAAGTTGAGAATCTAGATAAAAACAGATCTCTACAATTAATGACAATTTTATCATTGAGAAAATCCTTTGAAAAGGTGTTTTCAGAGAAATAATTTTCCAGTTCTTCCAAAACTTTGGTTACTTTACTTTGAAAAAACAGAGTCAGTTTTCCAAATAAAGTAGTAGCACCAGGTTAGAAGCATATCCATTGAAAAGATTTAATTGAGAAATGAAATCCACGGACAAAAAATTTCAAGAAACATGCACAATCTGAAGGGGCTGGAGCATACAAAACGTTTACTTTATATGCAATTTTTACCATTTCAATCATAGCATGCATTAACACATTATTTTATACACTTCAAATTAAAGACCATTACAATTCTTTTGCAATTAACTTGTACGTTTTATCATGGCCATAATTACCAGGAAGGGGATAGTCATTCAAGGATTCAAAGAAAAACAATTGAATATGAGGATTTTTTTTTACTACTATACATTATTTGTAAACTAAGTAAACATTTCTTTTCATAAAGTAGTTTGATTCAAGTGTTAATTAAATTCAAATTTGGATATAGCAAGTTTTTTTTGATTGGGCCATGCAAATTTTGGTTGATTTGTCCGAATGTTTGTTCATGATTTAACTGAGTTGGTTTGACTTATAGAGAAGATTGTCTGAAGATTATGAAGTTTTTTATTGGAAAAGGTGCTCCCCCTTTCTGGGATAAACATTTACCAATTTTATAAAGCATTATTCCCTGCCAAATGCTACACAGGGTGGTATTTTATTGTAAAATCAAACTTGGAGAGGTATTCTTCCAATTGTTCTTTTCTAAATGGAAGAAATTTTTTTTCTCATGAAATACACAAGAGAAATGTGGTCAGTTAAGAACTTGAAAGGTTCCCTAAAACTAAAAATGTAGTATTTTCATTTAATCAAGCAGTGAAAAAACGCCACAAGCTGCCAATTATGAGTTTTTCATTTTATTTTGGCTGTTTTAAACTCCCTAGATTGAAATTTCACAGGATGCAAGATCCTAGAATATACTGAAAATTGGGAAATGAAAACTGAAATATAATTTCTGCTTGCATCTTTTTTGAAAATAATGCAAGCTGCATTTTTGAAATGAGAAATGATAGGTGCCACATTTAAGTCTTTTTTCAGATCTTTGAACTAAAAATCATCCTAATTTAAAAAAATAAATTAAATTTCTTTTAAAAGCATATTGGTTAAACTCTTGATTTTCTTACATTTTTTGCAGTTCAGTTCTGATAAAAATTACAAAAAAAAAGGAAAATATGTAAGTTATGGACCCAAGACAGTTTCGACCATTCAAGAATGCATTGCCAGTTGGCTGGGTCTATGGAAATACCTTCTTTCAAAATTATCATGATGAGGAATTCAACATTTCTTCTGTTAAACTTGTTCTTATAGATTTTTCAAAAGATGTGTTTTTTTTTTCTTACAAATTCATTCCAAAAATTTGCAAAAAACTTTGATTTCCTCTTCAAGGATCTTCAATTATGACATAAAATCATCAAGATACACCACAAGGTCCTTCTCTAAAGCACCTGAAAAAATTTGATTGACATAAAAATTGGACAGAGAATCAAAGAGGCCAAAGGGATAAACCATATACTCATAGCTTCCAAACCCAATTTCAACAGAACTCAAATACTGATCACCTTCCACTATCAAGATTTAATTAAAGGCACCTTGAAGGTCTAACATTGATAAATTAGTAACTCCATGGAAGAGAGTGGGGAGGTGCAAGATAGGTGGTACTTAATAGAAATTTTTACAGGTTACTTTATTCAGTTTCCTATCATCAAAACAGATAAAAAGGCTTCTGTATTTGTTTGCAAGAAAAATTACTGGAGAGCCAGTTTTTTACTTTCTTGGAAAAGGAAATGAGTTTGATAAAATTTTACACAATTTATTCACAAAGAAAGGTTTATTTCTGCATTGAGGGACAGTAAATGGGAACTGGAGCCAGAGGTGTACCAGTAAGTTTGATCTTATTTTAAAAGATCTGGAATGGAGGAATTTTATTGGTTTTAAAATCTAAAAAGACATTGGAATATTAATTATTGTGGTAAACTCAGACTCAAGCAATTACTAAAAGAGCTGAAGTGGGGATTTGGTAAAGGATTTAATCCCACTAGATGCCAGGACCCTTGCAATTTTTTAGTTAATAGAGTTCATTGAAGAAGAATAAATAATTTATTTGATTTTATTCAGAAATGATCCATAAATATTTAGATAAGGAAAATAGTGGAGTTGGTTTGAAAGGGCTATGATTCAATGAATAAATCATCTATAAATATGAAAAGATTTGAAATATTCACACGCATCACCTGGAATTGATGTCCTTGGGTTTGTATTCATTCTCAACTTTGTTGTATATGCACATCTTGCATTGATACTGGGAAAAGTCAATACTGCACTGGGAAAATCCCATACAGCACTGGGCAAATGAATTCCCTCCCCCAATTTGGGGGCAATTATACACTAGTAAATTAAATAAAAGGAAGGGCCACAGTCAATACTGGAAATATGTAACATCTCCCTTGAGGGGATCAACTAAAAATTGTGCACTTGGGAATTTGGGAACTTAATAAAAGATGAAAATTACCCAGAAAATATTTCTTATGGCTGGGATTGGGTAGCAGGCAGAAATGGAAGACAAGAATTACTTCCTTTGAGATTTTTTAATACCAGATTTAGGGAAATAAATTAACCCAAGAGTGGCCTATTATCTTTATTTGAGGAATTTCCACCATCCAAATTTGAGTTATAGGGGTAGACCACTCAATGGAATTTTCAGACTAAAGAAATTAGTTACTTCCTTATCCTAAAAAACTTTTGAATCCACTATGGAATGTTTTCTGTATTTATCATAATTATTGAATGGGGGATATACATCCTAAAAGAGGCCTGCCTATATCCCTTTTGTTTTATCAAGGTTTTCCATGAGGTTTATCAGGTTAAAATAGGGGGGAAAGGTGTGTTCAGGGTCAAGTAGCGCAGTATTGCATGGCCCACAGAATCTCTTTGGTAGTATAAGCTGGATGGCCTTTTCACATATCAAATAATATGATATTTTGGGAATTAGTTTCATGATAATATCATGAGAAATGGACCTTCTAACCATAAATTCATCCTTTTGGTGGGTTTATTTGTGTAATTCTTGTGAAATTTCAATCAATTAAAAATAATTTACTGGATATTTCTATTTTATTTGCTAGTGCAGGTGTTGCTTTTTTAAGCTTGGGAAGTCTGCAAGAGTGAATTTTGGCCATCTTTGTGATTTTTCTTAAAAGTTTCAATTGATATCTTGAAGGGCTTTTGGGTGTCTTTCCTGCCATATTTTGTTGTATCTGAGGCTTTGGGGACACGCTTGATTGATATGCATTTTTATTAAATTTGCATGCAATTTGCATGTGTTTTGTAGCCCTCATGATGTGAAATTTTGTGGATTTTTTTGGCTCTGACAGAGGGTGCACAGCTTTCAGCCTTTGGAATTTCCATCGCCTGAATTTTATGGGGCTGTGAATGGGATTTTCAGATACAGGGCTGCGTGCATCTCTCACTCCTGTACAGGGTGGGCATGACTGCATGCAGGAATTTGGAAAAACAAAAAATGTGTCCACAACCCCCAATTTCTGACTGAATTTCAGTTGGGTATTATAAATTTGAAATTTTTTGTGAAATATTGAGGTGGCCAAAGTGTTCTGACTGTGTTACTTTTTTTATGAAACAACTATTTAGGGGGTTGAGAAGTTATATTTTGAGGTTAGGTTCAGTGGGTGCCCATACCCAATTTTGGGTGGGGAATTTATTTCCACAATACGATTTTGGGATTTCCCACCATTTATTTTGGTTATTATTTAATTTTTATAATTTTTTGTACCTTTTTCAGCTGACTCTGCAATTTAAGCTGGCTGAAGTTCCCCCACTCCCAGATATGGCTATATCTGAAAAAAATCTATTTTATTTTGCTACCTCTGTGGTTTATCAGGTTTATGGGCCAATATTGAATATTTTTCTCTGGAAAACATTCAAATTTTTTTTCATCTTCCTTTGTACCTGAGGAGTTAAAGCATGATTTTTGTGTGTTGGATCCTTTTGTTTTTATCCTTCAGTATTCTTCTTATCTTTCCTTTTTATTTATTCAATACAGCTTCTTCTGGTATTTCAGAAGTAGGTATTTAATCTTCATTTTTAGTTGAAAATTTCTTAATCATTGTGAAAAATAACAGCAGATAAAAGATTCAAAAATTCAAAAAATTAAGAAAAAAACATTACACGTAGTCAGATTTTATGTATTTGCTCGCTGGAAATTGAGTTGCAACTAAAATGAGTTTTCCCAATCCAGAAAATTCACCGCATCTGCAAAAAATTGCGCCTGCATCTGCAAACCACTGCAGCTGGGAGTTATTCCAATTAGGATAACTCCTTGTAGTCACACAGGCCAAATGAGAACACAGCCACATCCAGTCTCTCACCCCCAGCCTGTCTGGGCCTGCCTCTTTTGATTTATCTTAATCAATACCACCATCTCCAGACCCAAGAGCACCTCCAACCAACAACCAAACTGAAGCCAAACAAGCAAAGGATGATGCAAGAACTCTCAAATGAACAGAAAACCACCATAGAGCTAATCAATTGCAAAAAAAACCAAACTGATTCCCAGTGAACAAAAAACACTAGAACCCCATCTGGCCAAGCCTCAAAAGGAAGCCAAACGTTATCTTACTCTAACTTCCTCCAGAAAACAAAAAAGGAAAAAAAGATATAATATCAACCAAAATACCAACACAGAAATTTGAACACACTGCTGGGTAAAATATAAACAATAAAAGACTTCCCACAGATTTTTAGACCCCAGGGCCAACATAAAACAGTCCCTCAACATCAATCAAGGCCCACCAGACCAAGTCATACGCCAAATTCATTTTTCTCCTTCCCTGTGTCTGGACCTGAAGATAGATGACTTACAGCTGATGAGATTACCAATCCAATTTTTTCCTCTTCCATTCTATTGTCACAATCCAACTTTTCCATTAGAACATTTGATTTTTTATAAGAGGAGTAATAAAAGAAAATTATGAGTATTGTGTAATAAAAGACCATTTTGATTATTGAGTAATGAAATACCATTTTGAAAATCAAGAGCCTCAAACTCAACACAATCAACAGTCAAAATAGGCTCCATTGCCAAAGGATCAGAAAAAGGTCACGCACTGTTGTAAGGAAGAACAAGTTGTGGTCCTGGATTGTTAAATCTAAGGAAATAGTTGATGTCTAGCATCAAAGTGAGTTGATAGGATGAGCTTTATTGTCAATGAAAAGGCTCATCCTCATCTCACTCTAAAAAACAGAAACCAGCAAAAGAAATTTTTGAAGCACTGACCCAAGCTATCATTAAGACCTCCATCAAAGGCCTTCCAAACTGAAAATGGACAAATTAGCCCTCTGGAAAGAAATTATGAACAATTTTCTGAAATGGAAAGCTCTCAAAGATGTACTTAAGTCACCAGTCCAGAATGTAACCATTGTCAAAAACCTCAAAATAAGAACCATTCTGATCTCAGAACTAGATCGCACCATCCATCAAAATTTCATCAAAAATGAGAAGAATGAAGAAAAAAAGGTGGTCTGGAGTTCTATCTTGAAGTTCTTTACTTTTCTGAAACATTGAACAGATTCAGGTTAAACAAGGAATTACTTTGAATTCCCTCCAATCAAAAAATCATTCCAAATTCTGTTACCAAATTCAAGAAATATATCTATAAACAACTTCACAAGGTGCGCTTATTCATGCACAAGAATATCTCAGGACATAGCATCCTCAATAACCTTCCACAGCCTGTAAGATATTATTCAACAGATTAACCACTTCAACATTATCATCAAAACAGATCTAGTCCTTGATCAACCTAAAAAAATTCTTGAACAAAAAGAAAGAAATCAGCTGAGTAAAAAACATAAAACCTGACTAAATGCCACCAGATAAAGCAAAATAAGATGAAAAAAGGGGAAAAAAACCCTGAGGCCCATTACTCAATCTCCAAATGTTAGACCCTTCAACCCAAGTTCAGAGAAAGAAGACAAGAAACTGGGGGAACTCACATCAATTTTAGCAGCGTTCATCACTCTCATTCAATGCTAGACAAATGTTGAATACTTGGTTTTGGTTGCACTTCTCACATGATCTGAGAATCCAGCCTTTTCAAAAACTCCTCAGCAAAAAAACAAGGATCTTTAAAGACCAGATCTTGAACCCGCCTACTGGAAATTAGAGGATCTGGGAATATGTTTTTGTAGAAGAAAGATGGATCAAACCTATGTCTAAAGAATTTTTTATATGTTCCTTATCTATGAGCCAACCTCCTATCTGTCCCATTTTTAATCCTAGAAAATTATGAATTCAAATTTTCAATTGATGAATTTTCTGCGTCCAAAAAAGGAATAGTGGTTCTCAAAGACCATTACCACAAAAACCTGCTTGTTGTACCTCTAATCAAATTGAAAGAAAATCATTTCTCTCCGGTGCAGAACTCCTACACAAGTTCACACAAAATGTTCAGGATGAGAAAAAAGCTAAAATTACTTGTTAAAAAGACATAATATGCAGGGCCTGTAAATTTTGAAAGATAACCAAGGCCTCCTCCAAGAGAAATCAAAACTCAGCATCCAGAAATTTTGCAGAACTCCATCTGAAAATGATTACAGCCATAACTTCCAGCTCAATGGAAAATCACAGATAAATTCTTAAAGTGGTCAATAGCCACTTCAGTGATTTTTTGGGTATCCCTCTCAGATCCAAGGAAAAAAACTTTGAAAAAATCTCTCACATCATAGATCTTCAAGCTAAAATATTCAGATACTACCCCATCCTTCTACACTTGGTTAAAGGCAGAAAGGTAAAAAAACAGAAACTTCAAGGAATACTGCAAAAAGAACCTGATGAAAACAAGATATTCCAACCCTGAAACTCCTCAGAAAAATAGTCTGGCAAAAATAACCAACAGAACCATATTTCACAGCTCATGTCTGAACAAGAATTCATGGAACTTTGTTCTCAAGGCCAGTACTCTCACACTGAACCAGATATCACTACACAAATACAAATCACCTCCCTACTATCATCACAGAAATAAAAATCTTCCTTTAGAATCCTTCCATCCAATTGTAAATCCTCCCTCCTTTTTGACACTAAAAAAGAAAATCTTTTATCATCTCAAACCTAAAGGCAAAAACAGTATCCTGATAGACTTCAACTGAAATCTCATATCCTACCACATCTTATCTGAATCTAGAAAATTCATTGGGACCAAAAATTTCAATTTCTTCACCTTCACACCAAGAAAAAACAGCAAAACATCCCTAGATCTTGATTTTGGAAAAAATGACCATATCTGATCCAACAAAAAATTCAGTGAAAATTTATAATCCTCAGAGTCAGACAGCAAAATACAAGTTCCATCTGAGAATAGTGAAGTGGATTTAGTGAAGCATCAGTTGTGATGACAGAAAAAAAACTTTGATAATCCACAAAAAAGAAAAATAAAGTTCTGAGAAATATCAAGATCCAGAAAGAAAACCCAATCCTCCAAGATACAACCTCAGAAAAAAATGTTGAACAGTAAAACCAGTCAAGCTTGGAAATGCCAAAAAATTCTATGAAGCCATCAATACTGAATTTGACTCCATTGGAAAAATGGAACTATGGGAAGATGCAACCTTAACTCTAAAATAATATCTGAAAAATGTCATGGAATCAATACTGATGACAATCTACTTCAAAGGAAGGGCCCAACTAAAAATCAGGATGCAAAATCAGAACTAAAATTTGATAGGAAAAGTCTGAGTATGAGCAAGCAAGATGAATAAGCGACAAATAAATAAGATCAAGAATGAAAGGAACAAAGTTTTCTCACCAGCCTCAGACACCTATGATGTATTGGTACAAGTTCAAAGCTGTACAAGGGAACCGCATGATGGGTCTAGGACAGAGGCAGTATTTATTTTTTCAGGATCCATACAAGATGAGGCACACAAGCCTGAGGACAGCAGCAGTACGCTAACAAGGAATACAAAGATGGACATAAAAGAAATGAAAGACTTGAGAAATAAGAAATGTAATCCTTGGTCCTTGCAAAAAGGAAGTAAACAAAAAGTGAAGGCTTTGCTAGCAACAACCACCCTGGCCTGACATTTTGTGACTCACCGGGCCCATAATTATCTGTTTGAGTTGCCTTTGAAAGAGGAGACAAGAGACCGTTTTAGTCAAAAATTCAGTGGGGTTTTCTTTGGGGCTCATTTTTTTCATGTTTATGGTGCCCCTTTTCACTTGTTCTTGCAGGAAGTGGAATTGTAGCTCCATGTGTTTCAGCCTCCTGGATGCCAAGACCCTTGCTATCTTTTAGCTAACAGAGGTGATAGAATAAATAATAAATATCTTATTTAATAAATGCAGCAAAAATCCATAAAATATTTGGATTACGCTTATTGCAAGGTTAAGTGGTTTGGTTATGGTTTATTGTTTTAAATCAATATGAATAAATTGATTATGAAATATTTTTATAGAGGGGCCCAAATTATATTGGGGATCTTTCACACCTCTCTTCAGGGATTTCAGTATGAAAACACGTAGTCCTGGTTACTTTGGGCTCTTTAGTTTAAAGGATATTTTACCCAAAGATAATATGTATATAAAATACACGGTGGAGTGGCAGGGCCTTGTAGCCAAGCTGCCACGACAGAGAAAGGATAATATAACTCACTGGTATATTATTAAATACTTTGGGTATCTGTTTGAGACTTGCACTGATGGGTTAAACCTGTATACTTGGGTTATAAGGTTGTTGAGCAGTTTTCATTGATAAAAAAGTGTTGAGGATGGAAATTATTGATCAGACATAGCCATAAATCACTTAATTATCTCTTATAAGTACTTGATTACCTTAGCACAGTGTCTGGATATAAATATGACTGGGTCTCTGCCCATAAATATCCTCAAAAGAGCTCTTTATTTGTAGCTTTTGTATTCCAAATATTGTCCTTCTGAGGGTTGCAGTGTTAGAATTATGGCCAGCAGTTAGCCTAGGCAAATGAGCAGTATTTAAAGAAAAAGAAATGCTGGACACTGGGTGTCAATATTGGCTAATTGGGATCTCTCACTGCGGCAATATGTTGGATGAATTTGATTGGAATGATGAATGAATGAATGGATGGATGGAAAACAGCAGGGAGAAGAGCTCCTTAAGTACAAAAGATTGGCCTCTTGTGAGCCCATGATACAACAAGCCAAAAGGCAAAATTTCCGCCCCAAAAGAGCTCTACAGGCTCTAATGTCCTTGTTACTTGGTTGAGACTGCATCAGCCCGCATGGCGTCAGTTCCTGAACCCTTACAACTGGCCTATTCCGGTCCATTCCAGTGTTTCCCCCGTTACGGGGACAAACAAGCCCCTTGATGTTCCATCCCCTTGGCTGTTATTCCGTTAAAACCAGCCATGATGACCTCATTACCTCGTTTACGGGCTGGTTGCCTCATGCAGCCAGCCCCTGGCCCATTTTAGGGGCCACCCATCCCCCTTGCAACGGCAAGCGAGGGGAGGGGGAGCAAGCCAGGGCCGGGAGACCCGGCTCTGCGGCACTGGTTGCCGGGCCCGACCAGCCGGGCCTGGGCCGCATCCCACTGCGCAGGATCTCTCAGCCGCACAAAATCCCCGCGCGGGCCGTTGGGCCCCACGTGGGCCTTAACAAGTAACACAGGCAGCCCTGAATGGGACGCGACAAGGGGGGGGGCCCCTAGCGGGCTGCGACAGGGGCAGCGGCCCCAATGGGCCTCCCCAACCTCAAATTGTGAGAATTACATACTTTTGTAGGCCAGCCCGTCTGGCCAAGTATGTCCATCATAAAGCTTGAGCCCTTATAAGCCCAAATAAGCCCATCTGGCTTGGGTGGCCCGTGAGAGCCCGTGTCCCAAAAGACCATAAAAACGTGTTTTGGCGCCCAAATTCCCAAAACCAATAACACACACATAGGCCCACGCGGCCCACCTGATGTCCAATGGGCCGTGGATGCCCATTTTTGCATCCTATTTGGATTACACACTCCTATGCACATTACCTGAGTGCATCCGCATTTTAACATGCAGGTGCTCAAAGGGACGGACAATAAGGCTAGCAAGGTAACCAGGGGTAGGCTTTCATGTGTTCTTGGTGCTATAGCACAGGTAGAATTTAATTCCTCAGGGTATGGGAATTATTCTGCTTCATAATAGATATTAGGACGTGTGAATAACACTAATCAATCCCATTTATGTATTATTTAATTAATTATCCTTAGTAAATGTTCCCAGTAATTTAATAATTATATAAATATACATTTCTACGGACATCATGATGTCAGGTGAGTTCTCATTATGTATTATATATCTGGAGTAAAATTCATGATATTGATTTTACTGCTTATTTTCAAGTTCCAGTTGATTTACTAAGATAATTACTTAAAACTATAAGTTATGGGAATTCGTGTAATATTTTTACATCATTAGTTTTCTTAGTATGTCAAAAAGATATTGATGCCTAGAAATCTTCATAAAAGTATATCAAATTATTTTGATATACTTTTAGAAGTTTTCATTGTCTTATTTTCGAAATTCTTGGTACTTTGAATTATATCAAATAAAAAATATGTATAAGGATTATTTAAGTTTTTTTATATAATATTATGTACTTTTAGACTATCTACTATCCATGGGAACATTTATTACATATGTAGAATGTTCTCGTGTGGGTTTTAGCATGATCACGCGGTACCTGAGCCTCTCAGGCTGCCTGTCACTCTTTCAACTGGTAGTCCCGCAGCTGCGTACTTTTCAGAGGCCCAGGGCTGCGTACACAACCTTGATGGAGTGACAGGGCTGCATCTCAGCCACGCGCGGTTGCTTTGGCTTCCGCGGCTGCGTGCGGGAATCGTGAAAAAACACATTTCCATCTGTGACTCCTAAAATATACACAACAACTCAATTCTGACTGAATTTTAGGCGTGAAACCTATATGTGACAATGTGTGTGAAATATTTAATTGACCAAAAACTCAATAGTCAAGCCATAGTATTTTGGTCTTTCTTTCCTTAATTATTTAAAAATATAAGGAGTTGGATTTCAAGGGTGGGGTCAGTGAGTGACCCTACCTAATTTTGGGTGGAGAATCCATTTCTGTAATAATATTCATGGTTTTCCTATTACTTCTCAGGTTATTTATATTATTATTATTTTTATGTTATTTTTGTTACTTTTGCAGCTTGCTTTGCAAATGTAGCAAGCTGACATTCCCCCACTCCAAGATATGGCCATATCTGAAAAAGAATCTGGAGGATGTTGGAGAAAATTAACTTCATGTGTGTTTCAGTTCCTTTTGTCAGAATTTTGATCTACTAGCAGTGTTGCCTGAATCTTGAGTGCAACCAGCCTTGTAGTCCTCCACCTTGCGCGGTCTCTGATGGCCTATTATTGAATATTCTTTATTCATTTAAATTTGTTTGTTCAACCACTTGTAAGCCTCCATTGTACTTAGCTTATTTAAGTCAGCTGAACCACAAGTGAATGAACCTCATCTGTTCTTCCCTAAAGTGAACCGGAGTGCCCCCTTGACTCCCAAGATCTGCTCCTCTTGGCGTCACAAGATCTTTCCTCACCTCCTCTTAAGTGTTTCAACCGGAGCATCAAACTTAAATTCTTTCACCTTTTTCTGGATCTGTAGTTTCTGAGATGTATTGGTCCATCAGGTATGTTATTTTCTGGTAACCATTCATCTTTTTCTGCAGATTCTCCTTTGTATCTTACTAAGTATAGTCTAACATCTTTTCCTTGTACTCTCTCTTTCTTATCTCTCAATATCCTGCTGAATTTCCCTTTTTCTTTCTCAGGGTCAGTTTCTATTGGGATTATTGCTGGAGGGAGGTTGCAATGTTCTCTTGGTTGAAAATATTTAACTAGGCTAACAGGAAATAATGGATGTTTCCTTGATAATTCTTCACTCAAGATTACTTCCACAGAATTTTTTCCATGCATCTTCTTGATAACAAATGGTCCAACCAAGGCTGGTTTCAGTTTTCTGTTACCTGCTAGATTGCTGAAATTGGTTGTAGATGTCAAGATCTGATCTCCTATTTTAAAGTCAGGTTCTTTATGTGATTTGTCCCATCTTTGTTTGTTGTATTCTACTGCTTCTTCTACACATTTTTTAGCATGATTATTTGCCAGATCTATCATCTTCTTAAAGTCAAGAGATGTTGGATGAATAGTGGCTAATTTATAGTTTAAGTTATTGCTAGGGAGTTTTGGAATCCATCCTCTTTCTAGTATGTAAGGAGCTTCTCTGGTAGCAGAATGTTTACTGCTGTTATAAGCCATCTCTAGAGCTGGTAGTAGGCTTACCCAATCATGGAAATAACCATCTGGGCTTTTGTATTCTAGACCAAAGCTACAGAACCTCCTTAACATATGTTCTAGGGTCTGTATCATTCTTTCAGCTAATCCGTCAGTTTGGGGATGGTATGCTGTAGAAAATGCTAGAGTAGTACCCAGTATATCATGTAGATTCCTCCAAAACTCAGAGGTGAATTTTGAGTCGCTGTCACTGATTATAATCTTGGGTATACCCACATCAGCTATGATCCTATTCCAGAATAGTAAAGTTACATCCATAGCACTATCTTCTTTGTGGTTAGGTAAGAATTTTGCCTTCTTAGAATATCTTTCAACTATAACTAGGACAGAGTTATATGAATGAGTACCTCCAGGGGGGAGGCTGGTGACAAAATCCAAATTGATGATTTCCCATCTGTTTGTAGGATCAGAAATTTTCTGTAAGAGTCCAAACATTTTTCCAGTAGTTTTATTAGATTTTGGGCAGGTTTCACAGCTAGTAACATATCCAGTATTGATTTATTTCCAGTATATCCACAAAGAAGTTTGTTTGACCTTTTCTAAAGTTCCCTTGTGGATAGATGCCCTGATGAACAGTTGTCATGGCATTCCTGGAGTAAATGTTGTATATGTTCTTTTTTGCTTAGAACTAATACGCTGGAATGTTGGTGTCTATAGTAAAGGAGACCATCCCAAAGGTAAACCTTCCTACTTTATAGGGTTTAATTAATCAAGCAGGTAGGCTATTTATCAGAGCTGCTTCTGGGGATTCACATTCCATAATGGTAATCAGCAGCTTGATTTCAGGAGAGTAGTTGTCCCTTACTAGGTTGAAGAAAGCAGTATCTAATTCACATAAGTGGATCCCCATTATTGGAGCATTCAATGCAAAAAGATTGATGTTCAGGATAGGAAAGATATCTTTATCTTCAGGGTCATATGCTGGATTGTTATAGTAATTAGGAAAAGAATTCCTACTTAGACTATCAGAATTCTGATGATGAGCTCCATCTGTATGCACTATAGTCATCTGACCTCTATATTGTTGTATAGCAATTTGCCACCTGAGCATATGTCTGCTGGGGGTTTTCATCTGCATAAGAGTTCTTACAGCATTAAAGTCTGTGATCACTTGAAAAGTGGTTCCTTCAAAGTTATAGTTTAGCTTTTCTAAAGCCCATACTAGTGCCAAACATTCTAACTTACTGGCTCCATATCTCTTTTCTGTATCTTTGATCTTTCTAGATATGAAGATTACTGGTTTCTCTAATGGTCTGTCTTCTTCTATCCTTTCTTGATGTAGAGCAGCTCCTAACCCCTCCATACAGGCTTCAATGTACAGTTTTAAGGGCTTGGGGTAATCTGTTTGGATGAGTAAAGGAGTAGAGGTCATAGCTATTTTTAGTTCATCATAGCTTTTCAGTCTCTCATGAGTCATTTAAAATAGGGTTTTGTTGTTGCATACTTCATACACACTCTTTTGAGCATAGCAAACTTTGGTATGTATTGTCTGTAATAACTGCATAAACTAATGAAAGACAGTAATTCTGTTTTGTTTTGAGGCATAGGTCTATTCATGACAGCAGCTTTCTTATTTTGATCAGCAGCTAGAGTTAGGCCAGAGACTATATTTCCTAAGGCTTTCAATTCTCTGTAGCCAAAGTTGCATTTCTTCATGGACACCTTCAATCCTGCTCTGGAGATAGTCTGGAGTACTAATCTTACTTGGTTAATATGATTATCCCAGTCATCAGAGTATATTATAACATCATCTATAAATACCATCATCCATCCTTGTCTGATTTAAGTACCTAGAACTGTATCCATTTTTCTCTGGAAGTGTGATGGAGCATTCTTTATACCAAAGGGCATCCTAAGATATTCATATATTCCCAAATGACAGATTATTCTCATAAACTTCCTGCTTTCAGGGCTTATTTGTATCTGGTGGAAACCTTTAAGAATATCCATAGTAGTAATGTACTTGGCCTTGGACAAGTTATGCAGTGCATGATCAATCCGGGGTATAGGATAATAATCTGCTTGAGTATAGTTTTTGAGCATTCTGAAGTCTCCTACCATTCTTGACTTGTCAATATGCCAAGCTATAATTACAGGTGTGGTCACATCTACCTGTTCATTATGCCCTACTTTCCTTAATACTTGTAAGTCTATCAGTTCTTGGATATGTTCCTCAAGAGCTTTTCAAGACTTAGGACTAGAAGGATAGGCTGTCCTTCTTAAGTTAGGAGGACAAGGAGGCTTAATATTCAATGTCATCATGTCCTTTAATATCACCAATGGGATGATTTTTAGTACAAAAAGCATTCTGGTTCTGAAAGCAGACTTTCAATATATCTTTCATCTGTCCCTCAGAAAGTTTCATATTCAGAGCTTCTTGAGAGTAGTATTCTTGGTAAAAGTCTTCTCAATGCTTTTGATAATTAAAGGAGGGGAAGTTAGACTGAATGGTGCATATCTTAAACTTCTTGTCCCAATTACCTCCTACTGTGAAGTCTCTTCCTCTACTCTGGAACATATCTATACCATATAGACATAAGGCATCATTACCCAGTATCAGATATTCACATAGTCCGTTGAGCAATACTACAAATTCCACTTGTATCCTCAAAGATCCTTTAGTATGAGGTAGTATTATAGGAGCATTCCATACTCCAATAGAATTCATGGTAGAGTTGCAAGAGCTGAACCTGGCTTTTGGGACGGGCAAAAGCTGTTTTTTCCAATTGAGGTCCCATTTGTTTAAGAATTCAGCCCAGAAACATGAGAAAAAGGCTCCACTATCCAGTAATAACCTTATAGGTCTGTTTTTATACAATCATGTTGCATAAAAAGTTTGACCAGTGGTATAACTTTTCCCACTCATAGGTTTAACTGTTAATGGGTTGACATCCATAATATGTCTAGGAATTATGGTAGGATCCCATTGTTGGGGCCAGCTAGAATCCCCATCAATGTTATTGATTTCTACAGAAGTGCCTATATCTCCTTCTATAACATTAACAGGGTTGGTCAGGATCAATTCACATTCAGAAAGAGATCCTTCAGTATCAGCTATATCTTCATAGTTCTTATTCCCTTCAACCTCTTGCTATCCTTCCAAGACTGCTATCATTCTTTTTGGTAATGGGAAGCCATGTCTCATATTTCCAGTCTTGTTACAATTACAACAAGTTGCAGGCAACCTCTCTTTATCCCTATTCTCATTAGGTTTCTTATTATCAGAGGCATTCATCAGAGGAGGTTGTTCTCTGGTTTTGTTGATGTTATAGTTCTCTTTGGGTCTGGAAGGGGCTTTCTTGTCTAACCCATTCATGTCTATTACTCCTACTAGGACATTGATTAGAGTTGGCAAGTCAGCATCCATACTCATCCTACATCTTACACTATGGTTAAGATTGCCAGGACACAGGTTGAGGAGTCTTTCATTTTCTTCCTCTTTATCAGAATCTGGATAGAATCAATCCAGCCTTTTCTTCTGTTCCAAGCACCATTTGTGAGGTTTATCCTTGAAGGGGTCAAATGAGGAATTTTCAAAATTTTTCATCATTTTTCTTTTCCACATTCCAGAACCAAATTGTTCTTTAATCAGAAGTTTTGGAGAATTCCATGGTAAGGATCCTACTTCTTCTCTTTTACTGATAAACCAGTCCAATGCTACTCCGGCAAATAGCCTGGGTAGCCTGACTACAGCTATAGCTTCTGGTAGGTCATAAGAGTTAATAGTGTAGTCAATAAATTAATAAAATTTATATGATTGTATTCTCCTTCACCGGAGAACTTGGGCCATTCAGAAATAGGGGGTAACAGTTTGAATTCTTGCTCCATCTCAGGGGTAGGACTAGGCCTAAAGGTGTCACTCCTATGCATTCCTAATAAGGGTGGTGCATAAGGAGTAGTGGTTTTTCTGGGAGGTTTTGGTTCCTCTGTAGTACTCCCCAAGGGTTTGGTCAGATGGAGTTTCAAGTCTCTAAGATCATTTTTGATCAGATTAAGTTGCGGGTCCACTTTGTTATTAAGCACATCCAATTTTTCACTAAGGGATAGAATAGAGCTCTTAGTAGTGGTTTCCAATTCTTCTTTTAAGGGGTGGAAAGACATAATAAAATCTTCTTGGTTTCCTGATAAAATATTCTCTATTGTTTGAGTCTGTCTGATCCTACCTTGATTTATTGTCTACAATAAATTTTCTGTGTGTTCTTTGATTTCTTCCATTCCTACCCTCTTTGTTTGGTTATTAATCAATTTGGCTAATACTGAGGTTAATTTATCCATTTGGGTATAAACACCGTCCAAATTTTCACAAAAAATTTTGAAATTATGACGCATATCATTAGAAAAGTAAGTAATTACTTAATGGTTTGCTTGGGCTCAGAATTAGAAGCTAATTGTTGTAAACCTTTTTCCAATTTTGAGCTAGGGATATTATCTGATTTCAGTCTATCTTTCCCTTTGGTTTGGGATGGGAAGAGGAGATCTTCTTTCCTCATCCTTTTCCTTTCAATTGGCCTAATTGATCCCAAGGATTCCACTTTTCTACGTAGGATTCTACCTCTTTCCTTGGAATCATTTTCTGAAGATCCATCTGGATGGCTTTTGCTTGGGAGATTATCTTTTTCATAGACACCATGTCCTCCTTGGCTTGGGCTTCTTTGAATTATTTGCAATATTTCACGTGCTCTTTAACTAATTCTTTGATCCTGACTTCCTTTGCCAGATTCTGCTGGGGTGGCTTCAGGGATTATTTTTGTAAATGAGGGTGGCTTGATTCTACTACCTTCTCTGGCTCTAGGTTGGGAGAGGGCAGAAGGAATTGGTGCTGCTCCTTGTCCATCAACATTTGATTCACGGGTTCTAGTCCCTTCATGGTTGTCCTTCTTGGTGGTCTCACGTTTACTGAGAGCTGTTGGCAAAGATCCATAGGGGGAACTTCTTCCTGAGGCTCTTGTTTTACGTCTATTCATTTTTAGAATAATATGTTTATAAGTATTTTATAGAAAAAATCCATAAAAATAAGTTTTATTCAAAACTCACTGAAGTTGATGTTCAAATGTACCCAGACCTTATTGGGGTTAAATTGATCCTTAGTAGGTAATCCTACGGGGTCTTGGTGTGTTACAATGAGGTCTTCACCTGCCAAATCAATATTTTAAAGGCGTCCAGAGATATCTGGGATTTCCTGATCCAATCAATCAACTTCAGTGGCTGTGGTTTCTGGTACAGGAGGGTTCACTGATAAAAAAGTGTATTTTATTGGTTAATAAAATATATCAATATTTTTTTTTTAAAAAAAATAATATGGTAATACAAGTTGTATACTTACTTTAATATTTCAAAAAGTAATTTATACAGTATTTCTTCCAAGATTTATGTTTCCTTAATAGAGCCTAAAAGTTGATACGCCTTTCAAGATCGTCAAGTTCAAAGAGTTTATTGTTTACATGCAGAAGAGATATTAAGATGCTCAGCTTGAGTTAAAGCTTTCCAACCAGTAGGTTTATAATTTTTAATATATTCTTCTTTTCTTATCTTTAAAAGATTCAAATAATATATTATTAATTCAGCATTGGTTTTTAAATCCACTGCAAAAGAATTTAATGATAAATCACAATTATAAAGTCAGGTAAATTTATCTTTGATTTTGCTTTTTCCTGAAATTTCTGGTCCAAGGTATTCAATATAATAAAATGGATTATTTCCCGGCCAGACCCCCAATTGTCAGCCTCCTGGATGCCAAGAACCTTTCTATCCTTTAGCTCCCAGTGGTGATAGAATAAATAATAAATATATTATTTAATAAATGCAGAAAGAATCCTTAAAATATTTGGAGTAAGCTTAGTGCAAGGTTAAGTGGTTTGGTTATGGTTTATTGTTTTAAATCAATATGAATAAATTGATTATTAAATATTTTTATAGAGGGGCCACTATTATATTGGGGATATTTTTCAGGGATTTCAGTATGAAAACACATAGTCCTGGTTACTCTGGGCTCTTTAGTTTAAAGGATATTTTACCCAAAGATTATATGTATATAAAATACACGGTGGAGTGGCAGGGCCTTGTAGAAAAGCTGCCACGACAGAGAAAGGATAATAAAACTCACTGGTATATTATTAAATCCTTTGGGTATCTGTTTGAGATGTGCACTGATGGGTTAAACCTGTATACTGGGGTTATAAGGTTTTTCGGCAGTTTTAATTGATAAAAAAGAGTTGAGGATGGATATTATTGGTCAGACGTAGCCATAAATCACTTAATTATCTCTTATAAGTACTTGATTATCTTGGAACGGTGCCTGGATATAAATATAACTGGGTCTCTGCCCATCAATATCCTCAAAAGAGCTCTTTATTTATAGCTTTTGGAGTCCCAATATTGTCCTTCTGAGGGTTGCAGGTGCTCAAAGGGACGGACACTAAGGCTAGCAGGGTAACCAGGCGTAGCCTGTCATGTTTTCTTGGTTCTATAGCAGGGGTAGCATTCAATCCCTCAGGGTATGGGAATCATTCTACTTCATAATAGATATTAGGACGTGTGAATAACACTAATCAATCCCATTTATGTAATATTTAATTAATTATCCTTAGTAAATGTTCCCATTAATTTAATAATTCTATAAATATACATTTCTACGGACATCTTGATGTCAGGTGAGTTCTCATTATGTATTATATATCTGGATTAAAAGTCATGATATTGATTTTACTCCTTATTTCTGAGTCCCAGTTGATTTACTAAGATAATCACTTAAAAAAATAAGTCATAGGAATTTATGTAAGATTTTTACATCATTAGTTTTCTTAGTATTTCACTAAGATATTGATGCCTGGAAATTTTCATTAAAGTATATTAAAGTTATTTAATATATTTTTAGAAGTTGTCATTGTCTTATTTTCGACATTCTTGGTACTTTGAATTATATTAAAAAAAAAATACGTAATTTAAGTATTTTTATATAATATTATGTAATTTTAGACTATCTAACATCCACAGGAACATTTATTACATATGTAGAATGTTCCCGTGTGGATTGTAGCATGTTTACGCGGTACCTGAGCCTCTCAGGCTTCCTGTCACTCTGTCAACCCGTGGTCCTTGGTCTGCATACTTTTCAGAGGCCCGGGGCTGCGTACAAAACCTTGACGGAGTGACAGGGCTGTATCTTAGCCGCGCGCGGGTGCATTGGCTGCCTCAGCTGCGTGCGGGAATTGTGAAAAAACACATTTCCATCTGTAACTCCTACAATATACACAACACCTAAATTCTGACTGAATTTTAGGCGTGAAACCTATATGTGACAATGTGTGTGAAATATTTAATTGACCAAAAACTCAATAGTGGAGCCATAGTATTTTGGTCTTTCTTTCCTCAATTATTTAAAAATATAAGGAGTTGGATTTCAAGGGTGGGGTCAGTGAGTGACCCTACCTAATTTTGGGTGGAGAATTCATTTCTGCAATAATATTTCTGGTTTTCATACTCCCTCTTAGGTAAATTATATTATTATTATTTCAATGTTGTTTTTGTTACTTTTGCAGCTTGCTTTGCAACAGTATCAAGCTGACAATTTCCTTGGCCTTGAAGCAGGTGTGGTTGGCCATGATGGTTGCCAACTTGATAAAGCTATTATTATCTTTGTTTCATACAACTGTTTGATTTATTTTCTCTTTAAAAACTTCCTCAGCTAATGAATTTCTTAGAACCTGTTTGTTTTATTCACCAATGGCCTTGTATTAGGCTTCTGTAGTTGATAAGATGACAGTAGGCTGTTTTCAAGGCTTCCACTTTACAATTTGTTCATTCCAAAGTAATAAATAGTCTGAGATTGAATTTCAAGTGGTGGGGCAGGTGGCCCAACGTACACTGAACAATGCACTGTAGAGACTCCTGTGAGATTATGTAAAATAATTTAGCAAATAGCTTGCTGGCAGTCCTTGTAGGGAAATTTTGGATTACTTCTACTCCTTGAGAGTATTAGTTAAAACTAAGGTGCTTTTGCATTTCCTGCCATTCTAGTACTATGATAAGTCTGCACAATAATTTATGCAAATTAGTTGCTTGTTTCTTTTAGACTTAAAATAGGTCTAAGATCAGACATAGATTAATCATTAACTGGTATTGATAGGATTTTTTGAAAAATGGACCAGATGCACTTGATTATTGGTTATTGGTTGATCAGATATATTTGATCTTAACCAATAACCCAATATTAAAGGGTTCAAGGGTTTATCAAAGGGATGGTTCAGGAGTGGACAAAGGATGTGGTTCCCCAAAGGGGGCTGGGTACAGGAAAGGTTTCTAGATGCTTCTGTTTTCTTTGTAATGGTTATTTCTTGATTTATGGGTGGTTCTTCTTTAATTTGGTTCTCAATATTTAGTTCAAAGAAAAATAATTATTCAAGAACCTGTTGGTTGGTTTCATTGGTTGAATATGGGTTATAACTTGGTCTATCATTTCCTGGTTCTTTATAATTGGTTCACTGATAATATTTATCTGGGTGAATACCACAGATGATTACTGATGGGATCATGGGATAGGCCTGGATGGCATAGGGTGAATGGGTGGCCAGAGGTGTTGGAATTCTGGCAACTAGTGCTCTAATTTTTTGCTTAAAAAGTTATATAAAAATAATATATTTTTTTTAAAAAAATCCAATTTTTCTTCCAATATTATTGCCTCATGAAAGTTGTGTGTTATCATGAAAAACAATTTCTCATATCTCTAATTAGTTTTCCTCTTGCTGGTTGATTGCTTCATGATTCTTAAGTAGTCAAATTAGTTGAATTGACAACTCAACTGTGTTGTGCTGCAGCTCTTTTTTTGAAGGCTTCTACGTCCTGTCTTATGAATTTTTAAGTCTCTGACTTTTTGCATACTGTCTTTCATGAAACCTCTTTGGTTTTTTTATTCATTCTTCATTTCCATTAATAATTTTTTTACCACAAGTTGTTTGACAACATATGGCTTTTATCTAGAGTACTTAAATCCTTTCTTACTTACATTGAATGTGAGTGCCCCCATTTGACTCCCAGATCTGATTCTCTTAGAATCATAAAAATCTTATCCTCATCCCCTCAAGATTGTCAACCAGAGAATCAGAATCTAATTTCAACAAGAGGTAATGATGATACAACTTGGATAGGGCAGAGAGGCCCTCCTTAAATATAAAATTACTGCCCCCAGGCGTGCTCAAGGCTTCCCCTGAGGTTTCTTCCTGTTCTGGTGAGGAACAGTGAGATCAAGTTACATGAGACATTTCTCCTGGTTTGAAAAAGCTTGTAAAGTTACATTAGGCGTTTCTGCTAGTTGGAAAAACCTTTTACAGGGTTTTCATGCATGCATATCCCTGCATAACTGCTGTGAAGTGCATATAAAATATATTCCTGTGCAGTACTGGTGGTTATTTTGGTGCTACCTGATTCTACCTACATGAGTTGCCATTCAATCACTGGTGGTTTTTTTGGTTCTAATTGATTCTAACTTCATGTATTTCTGTGCATTACTGGTGCTTTTTTTGTTGCTGCATGGTCTTGACTGAGTGCATATATTGCTTGGTATACCTGTGGTATTTGTACTGGTGAGTTGTTTGGTATCACAAGCTTCTGACTAAATGAATTTCTGTGTGGTGCTGGAGTTATTTTTTACTACATGTTTCTGGCTGCTTGCATATATTTCTGGTTATCCCTGTGGTTTTTTTACTGATGGTTTGTTTTTTACCACATGCTTCTGACTACATAAATTTTTGTGTGGTTCATGGGTTGGGTTGGTGCTGGTAATTTTTTTGGTTCTGGTTGAGACTGGTTCTTATGAAACCTGGATTTCTTAAAAAGAATAAAACCATAAACTACATACAGGGTAGTTATAGATGTAGTATATAAAATTGATAGGAAGAAATATTTCATACCCAGCTACAAGGATGTCAAGGTCTGAATACTATGTGAAAAACTGAAATGATGAACAGATGAATGTGCTAGACTACCTCCCCTGATGATGCCAGGATACCTCTGAAGTTGGATATGACAAGGAGTTAAAAGATGAAGAATGTGAGTAGACCTTTTTTTTAAAAAAAGCAATTGCACCAAATTAACTAAAGCTCCACACAAATTGGAAGCGCGGGATTGTTGAAAAGAATTGATTGGATTGGATTGTTTAGATTTGATCAAGTTGATGTATTGAGAGCTTCAGAATTAAAAATAAAAAAATTTGACGTTTCCCTCCTCTCAGGTTCCTTTGGACTCCAGACTAAATACCCCTTGTCCCGCACAATGTAGGTGAAGAACACTGAATAGGTATTTTGGATAGAGGCAGGCAAGCCCCGTCCACCTAGGAGAGCGCGCATGTGGTTTATTGAGGAAAATTAAGGAAATAAGAATGAAGAATGAGAAATATGAAATGGGAAAAATGAAGAATAAGAAATGTAAAAGAATGGAAGGAAATGAAGTAATATGTCAACATCATGTCAACAGGTTCCAGTTTCTCTTTCCTATACTTTTCAGGTATAGTTCTGCACAGCCTTTTGTATGTAGATTTGCTTGTTTTTTTGGTTCAGGTTGAGAGTTATTTCACTCCCTCCTGCCTATACTGTTCCTTTATACTTCTTCCGAGTGTCAAGGGACCACCGAAAGAACTATAGGGTAATCTTAGATTATTGTGAGAGCAAAGAAAAACTGAGTGCAAGGGAAAATGCAAGATAGAAAGGCGAACTGCAAAGTGCAAACTTATGGTTGGTGACTCAAAAAACAGCAAGAGGCGGGAAGATTTCCAATGGAAGTAAAATAAAGCCAAGCCCAATGTGATGACTGCATTTATAAAATGCAAGAACTTATGAAATTAACTAACTGAGGAGACAATCTTCAGGCAGGAAAAAAATCCTTTATAAGTTAATCCAAAGGTGTCTAGATAAAACCTCATAGATGGCCAAATACAGTGAAGAGGCAGTGATGCAATGAATGAAAAGAACAGAATGGGAAATGAAATAACAGTACAGTTGTTTTGGAGGTTGTAGCGTAGGTCGTTGAAAAAGAATCTGAGCATAAAAGAATGTAATGGATGGGAAAGGAAGGAATGAAATGTGATACAATGCAAATGTGTAGATATAGCTTATGCAGGGTAAAGGACTATTCAATTTGCAAACCATATGGTTGGCGTGGCTATCTAGGCAAGGGGCAAAACTAGTAAGAGTGCATCACCAATAATGGAAGTCCAAGGGCTGATAATACCCAGGTTAGAAGAGTGGAGCTCAAATGGATGGTTGACAGGAGTAGAGTTTAATGCAAAAATTGCAAGTACATACTGAGTCATTTGTAAAGATTGAAAGGTCTTTACTCAAGGCATAGTTGGTAAGCGGAAGGCACGATTAATGTTGTTCTTTATTTGTGTCACACTTATGGACTGAGGTAGATGGTACGGAGAAAAATATATGTGGGATTGGAAAAAAAATAAACCTTAAGCTTGAAGTGTGACACCCAGCCTCCTTATGTATATTTGAATGCATTCTGGGTGAGGTGACAGGAGATGAACTAATTGCACTGCCACATGTTTCTGTATTCCTGTATTCTGGCCCAGGTGACAGGGTAAGTGTATGGTCCTGGTTTTTAGGGTAAGCTGTCACTTATATGCCTTGAGGGTTTCCAAGGTATGCCTTTTTTCCTTCCTGAGATGTGTGACACCTGGTTGGGTATGATTTTGCCACAGTTGAGGGTTTCTTGGACTGTATTTTCCAATCCATGAGGGATAGTGATAAGATTTGACTATATTTCTTGAGAACTGAAAACCAGCGGACTAAAGACAGGAGTTAGAATCATGAGGAACAAGACAGATATTTAGAAGAGGAAGGGAATGAAAATACCAACAGCTTCAAGTCACTTAGATAGCAGGAAAGAGATCAGACGGCATTAAGAGTTGGTGGCAAGGAGATTGATAGAGTGCAGACGGGGAAGAGAGGAGACTAAAAGGTAGAAGATGTTGTTAGAGAAATCATTAAAGGATTATCTTGAGGACTAGGTTCTTACCAGGCAGAAGTTGGAAGACAGAGAAAGATTTCAGATCAGAGTGGAGGAGTTGAGAGTTTGGATCAAGGTGATGGTGTAGAGTTGCAAAGAATAAGGATTGAGAAGTTAAGAAAAGAAGATAGAAAGAATAAGAAGAGAGGAATGAGAAAAGAGAGGAAAATGAGAATCGGAAGAGATTGAGAAGAGAAGAAAGAGATATTTGTCGCTAGAGATTTGCCTGGGGATTCTGGGAGGTGAAGAGACCCGGGTAGAACAGACATGTCACAAGAACCCGTCTCAGTTTTGTTGAATAATTTTCTCAGCATCCCTTCCTTACTTTCTTTACTTAAGTGTCACATCTTCTATGGCGCGGACAATGCCGCGGGCAAAAACACTATCACAGATCTGTTCCTATCTTTCACGACTTCGTCTCATGTTCCCGGCTCTTTTCTTGGACTCTCTTCCGAAAACCATTTGACCTCAACAATGATTGAATCCTCCAACAAATTGCAACCTCAACCCAAGGTCATACTTTTCCCGCTTCTCCATTTTCGACTCTACATCTAAACAAATTTCCTTCTATCTATTCTCTTTTCTTTTTCTTTCTGTATCTTTTCATTTACTTTCTTATATTCTTTAACAAACCAAATCTTACTTTCTCAAACTCCATCTTTAACTCAATCTGACTGGTAAGACTGTCATCTATCGCTGAATCCTCAATCTTGTCAAATCTGACTGTTGATATCTTTTCTTTGAATTCCTTCTTATCGTGCTCCTCAATACCTTCATTGTGCCTGATCCAGCTTACCCAACCACCGCCCATCTTAGTCATCTTGTGCTTGATGTTTGTTTCTTTATCTTTTTCATTCTCAGTTTCCTACTCTTTCTTCTGTTACCTCTTACTGATGATTCTACTGGCTCAGCCCTCTTTGGTCAATATAAATTAAACAATTCTTCAGTTAATCAACACGGTAAAAAGCCAAAGCCAACCCAACAAATCTAACCTATCCAATGGAGGGATCAAGCAAAGATGGCTTTCGACAGATTATTCTCCAAGCCGCGCTCAAAGCCGTGCCGATGTTATCCAAAGAGAATTACTCTATCTGGAAGGACAAGATGACTATGTTACTCAAACTTAAAGGCATCAAGGAGGCTCTCAAAGATGACTCAAAGACTCTCAGCTCTGTCAATGATATGGAAACTAGAGTGATTCTTCTCTCTTGAATTGATTCCATAACTCATAATAATGTCGTCAACCCGTCAAACATCTCCTCTGCCCGACTTCTTTGGAAAACCATCAAAGAACGATTTGCCTCCTCTCAAACGGAAAATTGAGCTTGAGTCTTCAACAAATTCCTTTATCACCAACTCAAACCTGACGCTATCAATCTCTTCATAACCAAAACCAAGATTTCTCTTAAGAAAATGATAGATGTTGGAATTGATCTCCCTGATGATATCCTATCCTACCTCATTCTCTTTAAATTTCCTTCCCCACTTCATTCTCTTCGCCAAAAAATAATGCACTTGGATAAACCAGTTACTATGGACCTCATCTTAAATCACCTCACCCAACTTGACAAAGAATCCAGAGTCAAATCCAGGGGAACTAAAATCAACAATATTGCTCTTGTCTTGTCACGTGTTCCAAAGAAACCTGTTCCCTCTGAGCAACAATGCAGGAAAGGATTTCACAATCCAATTTCACCCAATCACCCAGCTGAAAAATGCTGGCATCTTCACGAACATTTGGCTCCCAAATGGTGGAAAGAATCGCAAGCTTGCTGGAGAGCTTCACTCAACCCAAATTCAAAAACTAAAGAGGTAGCACACTACGTAGCACTTCTTACCACCTGGATAAAGGAAGTTAATCCTAAAAATTGTATAATTCTAGACTCTGGCGCTTCTTGCCACATGTTCAACTCCCCCAATTTCTTTTGTCAGCTTGAAAAAAATCCAGGTGAAGAATTCATTACCACTGCAAAAGAAGGTGCAAAACTTCCGATCAAAGGAAAAGGGATGGTCAAACTATCTTGGAAACATTCGGTGGTTACTCTTTCCAACTTTCTTTTTGTCCAGGATCTAGTAGTCAACCTCATTAGCCCCGGAGAGCTAATCACGAAGAAAAATTGCTCTCTGTCCTCCTCCCAAAATCAATTCCTCCTTTCCACTAATTTGCAACCGGCTTTCTCTGGATTTATTCAAGAAAATCTGTTCATTCTTAATTCTCCTTCACAGGTCGGCAACAATCACAAATTCTGTCAATATTCTCTTAAAAATACGAAAATTGACAAAATTGACTATCTCCACCAATCATTTGGACATGCAAGTCCGTACCATCTCAAGAATCTCATCCCCTCTCTTTTGACCAAAATAATTTCTAACTATCAATGCGAAGACTGCGTGTTCTAAAAGATTTCCAAGAACTCCTTCAAAAGCACATCTACTTCATCTTCCAAACCTTTTGAAAAACTGCATATTGATTTGATTGGTCCAATCAATCCTCCCTCCAGAAATGATATGAATTATATCATGTCGATTATTGACAACTTTTCCGGTTATATCTCTGCAATACCGCTCCAAAAGAAATCCAACGCATTTCTACAACTTAAAACTATCCTAAATCATGAAAAACAAAAACAAAACTTTTTTCCTGCCACTATCTGCACGGACAGAGGCGGGGAATTCTCTTCTTCTGAACTTAAAGATTTTCTTAAAACTAACGCAATTTAGCACTTGATTTCAGAACCGTATCACCCCAAACACAATGGAAAGGTTGAGAGAGCTAATCGCACTCTTACCAAATCCATCAGATCTGTCCTCCGAAGCTCCAAACTGCCGCTGAATTTATGGGATGAAGTCGCCAAGTCAGCCTGTCTTGCCCTAAATCACATTCCTAAGGCTCCTAACGCTCTCTCTCCCTATCAACTCTTCATGGGCAAAAGTCTTCCTATTAGCTATTTCCATCCCATAGGTTCCAAGGTAGTATACCTTGATAATAAAATTAATCATGGAGAACAATTTAAAGATCGAGGACTACCGGGTACCCTTGTGGGTTACAACCCCAACTTTTTATCTTACCAAATAATGAAACCTGACAGTTCCATTGTTTGCACAAAGCATGTCAAGATTCTGAGAATTGATTCTCAATCAAAGAATTCAGTTGATTCACCTCCGATTGACAAACCCTTACAAATCAGAATCGACAACAATTTACCCACCCTACTTCTAATCCTCCTGCCAACACCCTGCCTCCTAATACTTCACCATCCTCTCCTACTCCTGAATAATCTAATAATTGTTCCTCTGATTCTGAGTCAGAAATCTCCAAAGATTTGAAACATCAACTCATCCCTAATTATTCACTCCAAGACAAATCAACTTTAAATCCTCCTCAACGGTATGGATACCATCACTATTATGTACCAAGAACTTTCAAGAAAGCCAAAAATTGTGCCAATGCTCCCAAGTGGGAAACATCCATGGACAACAAACTCAACGGGATAGAAACACTTGAGGTATGGGAAGATTATAATGGCCCAGAACCCGAAAATCCTCTGAACACGACCTGGGTGTATCGCCTCAAAGATAATTGCCATGGAGATCCACTCATCTACAAGAGCCGACTTTGCGTCCATGGATTCAATCAAATTTACGTATTGGATTATCAATACACTTTCTCTCCAACTGGAAAGGCTGCATCCTTGCCAATAGCTCTTCTGTTTGGTCTTTTTCACTCTCATCCTATTAGGCAGTTCGACGTAAAAAGCCCCTTCCTTCATGCTCCTCTTTCCAATAAGGTTATCATTCAAAGACCCAAAGTTTCAAAAAGGAAATCGGAGTTTCTTATCTTACAAAAATCACTCTATGGCTTAAAACAAGCCCCCTCCAACTGGTTTCATACTTTAACTTCTTGGATTTGAGAACAGGGATTCCACAAATCAATTTCAGATCCATGCTTGTATATTCACTCTGACTCAAAATCATTTCTTTTTTTTCATGTCGACGATCTCATACTGGTTGGTTGCGGAAACAATTTTCAGAAAAAATTTCTTGAAAGATTCCCCAATTCAAGTCATCACGAACCAAATTCAATCTTGGGCATGAAGTACAAATGAGTCAATAACAAAATACTTCTTTTGCAACCAAAACATATTGAACATGGGTTGGAAGAATTGAAGATGATCGACTGTAAACCATTTTCTATTCCTCTCTCAGCCAATATCAACCTGACTCCGGCCTCTGACAAAGACCATGAAGAATTCAAGTATCTTAATATAAATTACAGATATGCTGTGTTTCTTATTAATTACATCGCGTTCCTCACTTGTCCAGACCTAAGTTTTGCTGTTTCCAGTCTTGCTCGATTCTGTGAAAAACCAGGGATTAGTCATTGGAGGGAAGTTAAGAGATGCTGGAAATATCTCAACGCTACGAAGAATTTAAAACTTACCTTACAAATCAAAAACAAAAACCAACAAATAGAATGCTACAGTGACGCCATGTGGAGTGACAATTTGGAAACAAGACGTTCACAATCCGGTAATCTTTCACTCCTCTTTAACAGCCTTATTTCTTGGAGCATTTACAGACAGAGGAATGTAACCCATTCTACTACTGAAGCAGAACTCAACTCTCTTGCCGACTCCTTTTTGGAAGCCATCCGGATGAGAAATTTGGTGGCTGAACTTTGGAAAACAAACATCACTCCCAGCGTTCATTATATAGACAATAAAGGTCTAGATGATAAACTAAAAAAATTCGGGTGTAACTCTAAAACTCGCCACATCAACATCAAGACGAAAGCCTTACGCAAAGAGCTCAGTCTTGGAAATTTAATCATTAATCTTATTCCAGCGGCAAACATGAAGGCTGATGGACTCACAAAAGCACTTCCTCTTTCATCTCTCTCTACTCTTCTTCAATTAATAGACCCATCTTTCCCGGCTCAGACTCCAATCTCACAAGTCGCGGGGGGTGTTGAATAATTTTCTCAGCATCCCTTCCTTACTTTCTTTACTTAACTGTCACATCTTCTATGGCGCGGACAATGCCGCGGGCAACAACACTATCACAGATCTGTTCCTATCTTTCACGACTTTGTCTCATGTTCCTGGCTCTTTTCTCGGACTCTCTTCCAAAAACCATTTGACCTCAACAATGATTGAATCCTCCAACAAATCACAACCTCAACCCAAGGTCATACTTTTCCCGCTTCTCCATTGTCGACTCTAAATCTAAAAAAATTTCCTTCTATCTATTCTCTTTTCTTTTTCTTTCTTTATCTTTTCATTTCCTTTCTTATATTCTTTAACAAACCAAATCTTACTTTCTCAAACTCCATCTTTAACTCAATCTGACTGGTAAGACTGTCATCTATTGCTGAATCCTCAATGTTGTCAAATCTGACTGTTGATATCTTTTCTTTGAAGTCCTTCTTATCGTGCTCCTCAATACCTTCATTGTGCCTGATCCAGCTTACCCAACCACTGCCCATCTTAGTCATCTCTTGCTTGATGTTTGTTTCTTTATCTTTTTCATTCTCAGTTTCCTACTCTTTCTTCTGTTATCTCTTACTGATTATTCTACTGGCTCATCCCTCTTTAGTCAATATAAATTTAACAATTCGTCAGTTAATCAACAAGTTTTTCCGCAGAGAGATTGAGTGAAAGGCAGAGTACCAGGTGAGATGGCGTAGTCTTAACACCCCTTGTGACTGGTAAGAGGGTAATCCAAAAGATCAACTATGGCTTTTCTTCAAAGATTGTACTTTGGAGGATCTGTAGAGAGGTTGGTGAAGAAGCCTTTGTAAGGGAATCCGCGACCATAGAGTGAATTTGAATTAAGCTGAATGTAAACTCGTTGTTTGCATAGTCCTTGCGCAGTCCTTTGGTTTTTGATATCTATGTGTTATGATTTAGAGTGCGACCCAAACTTCTTGATCTTGTCATCTAAGCCCTTATTGTCAATATTTAGAGTAGGCTTTACTTTGACAATTTGGTGGATTTCACAGATGAGATGCTTGATCTATTCGATTTCTAAGTAGCAGTCTAATAAGGTGTTCAGCTCCGATTTAGTGGAAGAGTAGGTGATGTTTTTCTTTCAAGTAGAGTTCCAGATGGCTGGACCGCAGTAATGGAAAATCACGTAACCAGTTTGAGATCTGCAAAGGGTTGGGTCATCTCCCCAGGTAGCATTGCTAAACCCTGAGAGAATTTCTTGCTTCCGATTGTACTTGGTTACCAGTTGAAGATCTTTTGTTGTCTTGAGATACTTCAAAATCTTCTTGACTTCCCTCCAGTGAGTCATGCCCGGTTTGGCATTGAATTGGGCCAAAATAGAGACAGAGAATGAGATATTGGGCCGGGAGTAATGCGCCAAGTGATTCAGAAGCCCTATAGCGGACCTATAGTTGATATTGAGTTGTCAGAATTTGGCGTGATTGACGTTGGAGGCAGGTTTGAGGTTTAGATTTTGAGTCAATGAAATGTGGGTATCCTTACAAGAGATCAATCCAAGTTGTTCCAAGCCTTTCGCAATATGATTGGGTTGACTCAGGAGAATTTTGTCATCTTTGACTTCCATGAGCATGACAAGTATGGTGTTAGGAGGATGGCACAAGGAATTCTTGAACCACTCGAGAAATTTAACTTTGAAGAGGTCAGATGTTCCTACATGAATCATATCCTCCACGTGAAAATAGAGAATTTCTCTGGTTTTTTTGTTGAGATACAGACAAGGATCGCTGGTCAATTCATGATAATCTTGAGATTTGATCCCTGACGTCAGAATTTTTTACCAATGCTTGGGGGATTGCTTCAAGCCGTAAAGAGATTTCTTGAGTTTGAGGTAAGGAGATTTTCTAGATGACCCTTCTGGGGTCCTTATGATGATGGTTTTGTTAATAGGAGCATGAAGGCATGCACCTTTTACGTCAAATTGGGTGAGCTTCATTTTGTTTTTCAAGCTGTAGACAAGAGATACTTGAAGGGAACCAAGTTTGCCGGTAGGTGCCCAAGTTTTTTTATAGTCTATTCATAGGACTTGGTCAAACCCTTGAATGCAGATTCAAGCTTTTTATTTGATGGGGTTGCCATGGCAATCTTCTTTTATCTTGAAAACCCAAGTTTTATTTAAGTTGTTGTCTGGGGTGCCGTGGTATTCTTCCCAGAAATCTTGGAGTTCTATTGAAATCAATTCATCTTCCAAAGCTTGCTTACACTTTGGCCATTCTGGACATGTGCACACTTCCTTTTAGGAGGGAGGCTTGTAGTAGTGATGGAACCCGTATTGTTGAGGTTTCCTTACTTCCCTTCTGGGTCTTTGGGAGATACTTTGAATTGGAGGGTCAGGGATTGGCGACGCAAGAGGAGAGTGATCAGAAGGTGGAGAGACTGCAGATGCCGAATCATCTTGATCTGAGTTGGATTCGTAGGTATTGTCTTGAACTTCTCAAAACGTGTATTTCTTTTTGAATGTTGACAAGTTAAGTACTTTTGACTTGGATTTGATTTGAGTGAAGAGGTTTATTCCCGGTGATTCAAGGAGAGGAAATTGGCGGAGGGGATTCTTGAGAAACTGTACATGTTTTGTTTCAATAATGGCACCAGATGAGCTGAGGATCAGGTAAGAATGAAAAACGGGATTGAACCCAACTAAGATCCCTTCTAATCCTTTCTCATCAAATTTCCTTCCTTTTTTTAGCTTGTTAGCCAGATAGATGACAAAAGATCCTACAGGTTTAAGATAATTAGTAGGGGGTTTCTTGTTAAACATAAGTTCCCATGGGGATCGTTCATTACTTTCCCTCAGAACCTGGTTAAGCATAAAACAGCAGCTTCAAACCACGACATGCCGATAGCACTTATTGAGTCTAGATGAGAAGAAGGTTGCAAGATCTGATTCTAGGATTGTCCTGTTAGTTTTTTTGGCTCGACTGTTGTGTTGTGAGTGGTACGGCTCTGAAGTTAAGAGTTTGATATGTTTAGATTTCGCAAATTCTTTCAAGGTGGAGTTAGTGAATTCCGTTAATTTGTCTGAAAAGAGTTTGGTAGGGTAATAGTTTATTTGCTTATATTTGGTCTTGAGGATGTTTATAATGATGTTTGAAGTTTCTTCTTTGGATTGGAGAGGAAATGCCGCCAGATAACCCGTGAAGTTTTCCACGAGTGTCAAGATGTACCGGTGACCAGCTTTTGACTGACAAGTGATCTGTCTAATCAGATCCCAGTGAATTTGTTTGAGTGGTTTAGATGAGGGTGATGAGGTGCCTGAGAACGGGGCCCGTGTGATTTTGCTCCTTACACAGCCATCACACTGAAATTATTCTAGTTTGTCTTTAGAGTATTGATCCTTGAGGATTTGTTTGAGCATGGAGATGGAGGCATGAACGTAGGTGCTGTGAAGATTGGATAACCTCCGAGCTTGGCTAGGTAGAGTAGTTGGTGATTGGCTGGAATTATTAACCAAGAGGTTATTCCTGGCAGTTTGAGGCTTCTTTATCATGAATAGGTTATCCCAAATTAAGCCTCTAAGAATTATCAATGCCATGGGTGATCTTGAATTGATCTTTTTTTTGAGAGAGACTGCAGCCTTTCTTTGACAGGAGGCCAGGACTGATCAGATTGACAACAATATCCGGGACTTAAATGCATTCTTCAAGCGTGATGATGGAATATTTCCACTCAAGTTTCACGGTACCTGTCCCTTGTATCTTGAGTTTTGCTTTCAACTTTCCTGTCTTAATTTCAACTAATTCATTGTGTAGGTCAATAGAGATGAAATATTTTAGATCATTGAAAATATGTATATTTGCTCCTGAATCAATAAGGAGATTGGGTGTGCTGTCTGCGTTAATCCAGAGAGTCAGGAGGGAATGGTAGTTGATGGTAGGTGTCTTCTTTGTCCTATTCTTCCACTCATTTTGCTGTTTGATCCTACAATCAGGAGCAATCTGAGGATGGAGGTGGAAACAAGATGATTCAGGATGAGGAGCATTTGGATCGTGGAAGCCTTCTTTGCATCTGATCCTTGGCTTTCTATTGTCTTTATCGGGTCTGCCCTTGAAAGTCACCAAGGAAACATTGGTGGCAGATTTTCCAGTCTTGAATTGTGCCTTCCTCTAGTTGTTGTATTGAGTTAGGTGATTAAATAAAACTTCTACAGTTATAAATTTTTTGCTGTGCATGATTTTCTGTGTCAGATTATCTAGATTTGATGGAAATTTGAATAGCATTAGATACGCCAGTATGTCTTTTGGTAGATCTATTCCCATGTCCGCCATTTGAGTGAGGGATTTTTGGATTTCCGTTATGAATCCTTTGATTGCATGTTCATTGAATGGAGCGTGAAGGAATTGGTTGAAAATTGGTGCTCTATTAGCTGTTTCAGATGAGGCAAATCTACGTGTGATCTTGGTCCAGAGTAGCTTGGAAGATGTGATGTTTGAGGCATTGACAACATTGGCGTGTGTGGTCCTGTCAAGTTTGGATAGGATGATTTCCCAAATCTCTTGGTTTTTTGTATTGGGAGTTGTCCAAGGTTCTTAATCATGACGTCCTTAATATCCTTAGGATTGAACAACATCAACATTTTATCACGCCAAATGGAATAGTTGTCCTTGTTGAGTGGGGGAATGGCATTGACGGAAGCCTTGAGTACAACTTGATGGAAATAGTTTCTTGCTCCGGCTGGTTTGTTCATCTTTGATAACGCAGAGTTGTCTTTTGGTTTTTATCGTGAGAAGATTTGAATCTATTTCTTGAGAACTGATAATAAGCAGACTAGAACAGGAGTTAGAATCATGAGGAACAAGACAGATATTAAGATGAGGAAGGGAATGAGAATACCAACAGCTTCAAGTCACTCAGATAGTAGGAAAGAGATCAGACGGCATAGAGAGTTGGTGGCAAGGAGATTGATAGAGTCCAGATGGGGAAGACAGGAGACTACAAGGTAGAAGATGTTGTTAGAGAAATAATAGGAGGATTGCCTTGAGGACTAGGTTCTTACCAGGCAGAAGTTGGACAACGGAGAAAGAGTTCAGATCAGGGTGGAGGAGTTGAGAGTTTGGATTGAGGTGATGGTGTAGAGTTGCAAAGAATAAGGATTGAGAAGTTAAGAAAAGAATATAGAAAGAACAAGAAGAGAGGAATGAGAAAAGAGAGGAAAATGAGAATTGGAAGAGATTGAGAAGAGAAGAAAGAGAGAGTCGTTGCTAGAAGTTTGCCCAAGGATTCTGGGAGGTGAAGAGACTGGGGTAGAACCAATATGTCATGAGAACCCTTCTCAGTTTGTCCACGGAGAGATTGAGTGAAAGGCAGAGAACCAGGTGAGATGGCGTAGTGTTAACAGATAGAGGGGTACTTTGGCTGAGTGACTATAGTTTATTTTTGATGTAGAATCCATTCATAGGGTTAATTTGAGGTTTTGAGCTTTTTTAATACTATAAGATTGAGTTGTATGTCTTTAGACAGGTTTTGTCTGTCACATCACCCCAAGACTTAATGTTGTCCACAGCATTCCTGTCCATAGGAATCTGACAGCACATCCTACCTTCTTCTTCTTCTTTTTCTTCTTCTCATAATTATCCTTCTTCTTCTTCATCTTCATCACCATCATCTTATTCTTCTTCTTCCTTCTCATATTTTTCTTCATCATCATAATCATCATCATCATCATCTTCTTCTTCTTCTTCTTCTTCTTCTTCTTCTTCTTCTTCTTCTTCTTCTTCTTCTTCTTCTTCTTCTTCTTCTTCTTCTTCTTCTTCTTCTTCTTCTTCTTCTTCTTCTTCTTCTTCTTCTTCTTCTTCTTCTTCTTCTTCTTCTTCTTCTTCTTCTTCTTCTTCTTCTTCTTCTTCTTCTTCTTCTTCTTCTTCTTCTTCTTCTTCTTCTTCTTCTTATCTGTCTTCTTCTTCTTTTTCTTCCTCTTCTTGTTCTTCTTCTTATTATTATTTCTATTGAACTGAGATAAATAAAAAAAATATACTAATAATCAAATTGAGAATAAAACAAAGGTCCAGATAATACTAGTGATCCATTTGGTCCTGTTGCAATCTTGATTTTTTATCTCCAAATCTTCTACTCCTAATTATTTATTGATTTTATTGATGAATAAATTAAAATTATAACTAATACTGTACATTCTTCTTGCTTGTTCAATCATTGTAGGTTTCCTCTGGATAAAGCCAGGTTTTGGCATTTTCCTCTGTTCCTCTGGTTCCCTTGACTTCAAATCTCCTTTTCCCTTCTCCATATAATATGGTACTTCATGGCTAAAAACAGATTATTTTCCCAATTTCTTCTCCTATTTTCCACTAAATACACTCAATCCTTTCTTGAATCTTAAGGTTTGAAACCCAGTTTGAATCCACTTAAATGTGATAGATAAATTTTTCCTTTCAAACCTATGATAATGTCTTCATTCAGACAGTTCTAGTTGAAGATTTATTGATCCCTTTTTCCTTTATACCTTAAAAAATCTTTAAATCATGAATTATGTCCAATTTGGAGTTAAGCCAGTCTTTATGTCTTGAGGGCCTTCTTTCTATGAAGGCTTTACAAATTCTTGAGATAAAACTTGTATGAGGCCATTCCTTGAGAAGCTGGCATGAGCTAAGCACATTATTCCAGTCATGAATATGCATGCCTGTTCAACCTAACCTTGTACCGCCAGAATGAATGGTGCAACCTCATTTTGTTTCCTTTCTCTGTTTCCTATATAAGTTCTGTTGTTGCATCCATTGTGTTTCCTCTGGAGAACATGAGTGCGAGCATTCCAACCAAATAATTACTGCCATCCAATCACTCCATCCAGTATACTCATTACTCTGTTATCCCCAACACCATAACTGTTATAAAACACCCAAAACTGTCTAGCATGTGTTCACCCTTTTTCAGGTAAATGACTGTTGATTTTTTTTCTTTCTTGCAATGCCTCAATCTCTTTAGTCTCTAATGAAATAAAAAAAATTCAGTCTGAAACTTTAACAGATTTACAATCCCAAGCGCACTACAAAAATTGCAAAAAGGGTGGACACCATACTCTCAAATATGACAAAAAAAGACATCAAAAAAGACCTCACATTCATCCCCAAATGAATATTCATCTCCTATCCAAGGACCTCCTTGATGTATGCAGAAGAAACCCACAAAAGATGCCAATGCCTCAACTGTCAACTTGCTACTATGAACAGAGCAACCTTTCATAGCAACACAAAACTATAAAAAATAAGAATGTCTAAATTAACAAAAGAAGGAGTGAGAAATCCATACATATTATTGAAGAAATGGATTCCTCACCCAAAATTAGGTAGGGTCACTCACTGACCCCACGCTTGAAATCCAAGTCCTTACATTTTTAAAATGATTCAAAAGAAAAGTACTAAAAATTACAACTCCAGTATGGCACCTTTTTTCATTTTAAAATTTCACACATGTTGTCACTGATAGGGTTTACACCTAAAATTCACTCAGAATTGAGGTTTTGTGTATATTTTAGGAGTTACACGCTGAAATGTGTTATGTCACAATTCTGGCACGCAGCCCCAAATCATTACATACCCCTACGTACTCATAGTAGCAGTTTCCCGCGTACTAAAGACCCGCGCACAGCTAATTGTGCCATGCACGCAGCAGATCCCACCCCGCGCGCGTCTGAACTGACTGATCCCTACGTCTGGATCTGTTGTGACTAATCTGACAACCAGGTACCGCTCAAAAGAGCTACAACCTAATTAGGGTTGGCTGGCATATGTAGCAAGTTGACATATGCATTAGTAATAATCTCAAAAGATCAAAACTTAATTTAAATTAAAAAAAATTAAGTTTAGAACATTTTTTAATAATAAATTAAAGATCAAGGATTACCACAAAAATCATTGACTCTGATCTTTGAAGACCACAAAACACTACAAGGAGTGTTCATAAATTATTGAAAATTATGTACGTGATCAGTGTGGAATTTTGAGCTAGGTGCTCCGGTGGAAAGAGGAAGGAGAAGGGATGATAAGGTCTTATGTCACCAAGGGGAGCGGATCAAGAGAGTCAAGGGAGCACTCCTGGTTCAAAGTGAGGAAGAACTGATGTCAATTCATTGACTTGGAAACTAGCAGCTTAAATAGACTAAGTACATTAAGGCTGGCTTGTGGTTGACAAGATGAATTAAAAAGAATAAGTTTGATAAGCATAACTGTGAAACAGAAGATGTCACAAGATAAATAAATGTTAGGAATTTGGGCCACAATAGATGAAAGGTAAAGAAAGCACTAGAGTTGATACTGGTGGAACAACATAAAGACTTTACTAGGCTAGCATACTTGTGAGGAGAGCTACTGTAGTTTAAGATAAAGATTATACTGGAAATAAGACTTGACAAGCTTATTATAGAGATAATACTAGACAAAAAACTTGGAGCAAGACATGAGAATATAAAGCTTAATAAATGGTTGCACTCTAGTGTTAGGCAAAACAATATAAGACTAGAATTCTAACACGCCCCCTTGCCTAACACTAGAGGGCAGTGGAAATAATGTTAACCAGTAAGACTTAAGACTTGAGGTAGCTAAAGACCAGACAACTTGAGTAGTATCCAAACTGCTCGACTGGAGGAGAGCAAGACAAACCAAAGTAGAATAAAGAGTGCGATGAATCAAGCAAGTGCAACAGCGACTAAGTGATGTAGATGGCATTAGATTTATCGACTAAGTAGGCGCCAAGAGACAAACACGCGCAAGGTCAGAAGAGATGAGGACTACGGAGCCAAGAGCTATTGACCAAGCGAGCAAAAGGTTGATGCTTGAGGGTACAATTGACCAAACGCAAGAGCAACTAGTTGATGTAAATGGCGCGGGGTCCATTCATGAAGAGCAGGCCAAGCGAACAATTGAGGCGGCAAGCGATTGATTGGCTGAGCTTGATAAATCGGCCGACCGAGTTGGTGATGGAAATAATGGTGATTGGGCAATCGCCGCGAGCAGGCATTTGAGAGGATCAAGAGCGAACGACCAAGTTAGCGAGTTGAGGACCAGCAGGCGCACGGGCAGAAAAGAAGGAAAATGATTTCAGGGGCTCCAACCGAGCAAATAGGTGATGATGACGATGCTGAGGATAGGATCATCACAATTCGAGTGGTAGGAGCAGGGCAGCAAGATCGATAGGAAGGATGAGTTTAAGAAAGAGACCAAGATAGAAAGACAGGGTTCTCAAGAGGTCAAGAAGATGGAAAGATGAGCAGGATCAATAGATGAAACAGATCAGACAAGGAAATGGCGGACAGTCGGAAAGGTCAGATAAAGAGGAATTGGAACAAAAAGATGAGAAGAAGGAGATCTAAGTAGAGAACTGAGTGGGTATTTGACAAGGATAACCAATGTAGGATGGAGTTCAGAAGTTAAACAAGTGAGCCTCCTCTTGAGGACCATCCAAAGATCGTTTAGACACTTTAGGCGCCTTCTCTGGATATTTTACCCAGTAGTTGGCTGCTTGATGACCAGGCTTTTTGCAGTGTGGGCAAGTTGAGGGAGCAGAATAGAGTGCGGTGTTTACTGGGGCTGTTGAGTTGGAAAAGGATTGGTCTTCAATTTGATGTTGAGCATGATCTTTTTCAAGTTTCTTGAGAAGATATTAAATGGTTTGCCCTTGGTAAGTGTTGGACTTTTTGAGGTAGTTGAATGGGTTTTGAAGTTTGGAAAGGTTAAGTATGATAGTCGACTTGTCATCTAATTTGAAACCTACTAATCACATTTTTTGAGTGGCAGTTTGAATTTGATTCACAAATTTAACAATATTGCTTTGGAACTCAATTTTGTTAAACTGAGAAAATGCAAGGGTCTTGTTTACAAAATCATTGGACATGTATCGCTCTAAGATTAAGTTCCATAAAGCTTGGCCGTTTCTCTTTTGATCAGTTGGAAGGGATCCGGCGACAAAGGAAAGGTTGTCTGAGTCAAGGTGGTCAAGGATGAGGTTATAGGCCTTGCGGTTCAGGCGGTCAAAGTGTTCAATGTTCTTTTGTTCAGTTTCAAGTGGTTGGGTTGTTTGTCCTGAGATTATTTCTAAGGCATCAATTGAGTCAAGTTTCCCTTCCATTGCTAGGGACCAAATATAGTAGTTATTGCATGTGAGCAACAACTTCTGAGGTTGTGAAAGAGAAGTCATCCTTTGATGATCAGCGATGAAGAGGGATCAGAAACTATGAGTTCGACTGAGATGGTCAGGGGAGTATTTTGGCTTTTAACCGTGTGCAATTTTGAGCGAGGTGCTCCGGTGGAAAGAGGAAGGAGAAGAAATGATAAGGTCTTATGTCACCAAGGGGAGCAGATCAAGAGAGTCAAGGGAGCACTCCCAGTTCAAAGTGAGGAAGAACTGATGATGATTCATTGACTTGGAAACCAGAAGCTTAAATAGACTAAGTACATTAAGGCTAGCTTGTGGTTGACAAGATGAATGAAAAAGAATAAGTTTGATAAGCATAACTTTGAAACAGAAGATGACACAAGATAAATAAATGTTAGGAATTTGGGCCACAATAGATGAAAGGTAAAGAAAGCACTAGAGTTGATACTGGTGGAACAACATAAAGACTTTACTAGGCTAGCATACTTGTGAGGAGAGCTACTTTAGTTTAAGATAAAGATTATACTGGAAATAAGACTTGACAAGCTTATTATAGAGATAATACCAGACAAAACACTTGGAGCAAGACATGAGAATATAAAGCTTAATAAATGGTTCCACTCTAGTGTTAGGCAACACAATATAAGACTAGCATTCTAACAATCAGCAGATGATAGGGGATCATAAAACGTCCACATCTGTTCACTTTAAAGCATTACCAATAGTAAAAATGAAGGATGAGTGCAGAATGATCAAATTTACGCCATTATAGATTAACATATCCTGTGGCTAAAATAGTACAGAAATCTAGCAGATCTAAAGTCAGATGATTAACAGCACCAATTGGATGTGCTAATCTTGCTCTTACTGGCTTGCCAGCCTCAGCCCATGAGAATAACTCTCTCTAAGCGCCCTGAGAAGCTCAAAATCACCCCAAAAATGTATTTATACAGACCTCTTTGGATCCATTATTCCATCATCAGTTTACCAGGAATTATTATTATCAATCAGAAACCGTGTCATTGTTAGTCAAGTGCTTATGAATAATCTAAGCAAGTGATTGATGACCAAGTCTGTGGTATTATTATTTATTTCTTAAAACCAATCAACCCTTGAAGTTTAGTCAGGCAATCCACCCCATCTGCTCTGAAACCCTTCCTATTATTGCAGGATTTTTGTGGTAAAGTGCTCAGAGCAAGTGTTACCCTTCCTGTCTATGCCATTGTGCTGTTATGCCCAGCCATTAGTGGAATAAGCCCTTTCTAAGGCACCCATATTCATTCCAAGGTTCTTAAAATGCCTAAGGAGGCCCCTTGAAGAGAGGTTTCTTTGTCTGTAAAGACCCCCAGTAGTATAATACTGTGGCCCCTCTTATATACATATTGAAAACCTTTTATTACCAAACCAATTAAACCTTGCAACTGCTCTTTTGATATTATTTATTTGAGCCTCTAAGCGTTTATTTTTGGAATAATAATAATTATTATTATTTCAGTATTTTTATCACTCTCTGTAGCTAAAGGACTGCAAGGTTCCTGGTACCAGAGAGCTGACATCAACCATAAAAAAATGGACCAAAGAAAGGTATGAAGCATTTGGTATCATTACCAGTTGCATCAATCAAACAGTCTTCATCAAAGTAATGGCGGCCAGAACTGAAGACAAAACCTGCCTTCTTTGTACCAAAACAAATATTCAATATGCCTCCTCAACAGCACTAAATAGAGGACGCATCTGGATGGAATAGGAGGCCCTATTGTATAACAGTGAACTTCAAGATTTCATTCAAAGATGAAGAAAAACCCTATTAGATGTAGCTTCCCTACAATTACCAATCCTGGATGATATATTGTCCTACTCAATCCTTGGAAAACTATGCAAAGACACCCATCTGTTCCACCTCATCAAAGGACTGGCCATGGACAAATCAAAAGTCAAAAACCCAAACAACACCCTCATGAACTTCAAAGTTTTTTCCATCACTTAAAATCAAAGTATTTCTCCAAAGAAAGTCCAGCGCCTGAAGCCACTGCACTTAATGCCCCAGGCGACACCAGCTACCCAGAAAAAACCGTCTACTACTGCGCGGATGGGAAACACCACCCCATGGTCACAGCTCATAAGGCCTAAAAATGTTGGGTCAAGTTCCCACACCTTAAAATCAAAAGGAAAAAGACCAGCAATCCCAAAGGCGCTTCAGCTCACATCAACATTGCTGCGGCCTATCACGTGTGCGGGCACAAAAGTCTGGAAACCTTGACCCACTGCAAATTGTCAACGGAAATTATAATTGACTGTGAAGAAATGCACCACATGTTCCATGATCCCAATAAGTTTGACAACCTCAAATGCTGTACTCCATTGCCTGTAACTACCTGTGATGAAAGTAGTCAGCTGCTGGCCAAAGGGAGGGGAGACTTTATCATTACCATAGGCAAAACCACCCACTGCTTTTCAAACTGTCTTTTTGTGCCCAAAGTCAAACAAAACCTAATCAACCTGCTGCCCCTCATCAAGAATTCAATCTCCATTGAAATGGAAGGCAACCAATTTCAGATCCTTGATGGAAAGAAGATGCTTCTGAGAGGCAACATTGTGAACAGACTAATGGTGGTTGATTTTATAGTTCCAAAGATTCCAAAAACCTACCTTGCCTCAGCACACTCAGACATCTGGCATTGCCAACTGGGGCACCCCAATTACCAAGTACTCAAATTGATGGGCTTCACCGGAACCAATTCCACTGATTGTTCAATCTGCAGCACCTCAAAGTCCAAAGCTAGGCCCCATCTCAGTCACTTTGATGGAGTCAGCGCACCACTGGATCGCGTCCATTTAGACCTTGTCCGGCCAATCAATCCTGGATTCATCTCTGGCTACAAATACTGCATGAATGTTCTCAATCAGATTTCTTCTTTCATGTTTGTAAGGCTTCTGAAAAAAAAAATCAGAAGCATTCAACCAGTTATTCATCTCAAAAAATTTGATGGAAAACCTCCACAATTGAAAGATCAAGAAGATTGTATCTGACCGCTGCAGAAAATTTTTAAACAAGTATTTCCAGGAATTGGCCAACAGCAGTGGGTTTATCCATTTGCTCTCTCCACCAGAAAATCGCAAGAAAAATGACTTTGCCAAAAGGGCAAACAGAACCATTGTTGACAAGGCACAATGCCTACTTTGGGGATCAAAACTACCCAAATGCTATTAGGGGGAAGCAGTGAACACTGCTGTCTTTATCTCTAACCTGAAACCATCAGCTTTGCGGATGAATTGCTCACCATATTCCTTATTTACCTCTAAAGCACCAGCAATCAAGAATCTGAGAGTGCTCGGGTGCAAAGCCTACATATCTGTTCCAAAACACCAACAAGCCTAGAAACAGGGACCTAGCGGTGATGAAGGTATTCTGCTGGGGTATGAAAACAACACATTGTCTTATAGAATTCTTTGGCTCCAAGACAGAAAGGTTTTTATCACCAGGCACATTGTAAGACTCCAAACAGTGCTAAGCCGTGGCATTTCTGTGGAGGGGAAAGGTGCTGTTTAGGCTGCCCTCCTAGGAGTTACAATAATATTTAAATGAAACCGGAATCGAGGTCCAGAACCTTATGGATGAGAAATCAAAGTAAGGGAAGGGGATAAGAGTTGTCAGTAGCAATGGAAACAACACTATCTGAGGCAAGATGGTGCAGGTAAAGACTTAAACAAATAAGTCAAGGTTTTTTCAGAGTTCAATAGAACAAGGCAGCTGTAAGTAACAACGCCCACAAGCTAATAACTCTGGTCGTCAGCAGCTGATTAGGAAAGATCAACTCAATCCCAACCAACCTCCAGGTTCTCAATGAACCTGCCCAACTCTCCGCAATCAAGCGCTTGAAGGGTACCAGATAACTGTGGGAGGCTGAACAAAACAAAAGCAATTTGTTTATGAAGCTCTAGAAGCAAACCAATAACGAATTTGAGCAAGAATATCCCAATACTTCTCAAGGGACTCAAGAATAGCGTGGCAAAATTCAACCTTAAAGAAGAAGGGAGGTATAACACTCCAGGTTTTAAGCTTAATAAAACCTCTTCAATCAAATGTGATTGGCTCCAGAAAGATGATCAAGGAGAGATCAAGACCAGTATGGTCGGAAAAAGGGATCAGAGTGGTATAACACACCCAAGAATTCAGACAGGAATTCTTCTTCAACCAGCAAGGCTATTGGTTGGTGATAAGGATCAAGGTCACAGGGGACAGAGTTTGAGTATGGAGGCCCAAAGGATCAGGGGGAAATCATAGATATACCCGGATAAATTGCTCATTTAAGTGGGAAGGATGCCCACGGATAAGTTTGATTATGATGATGGTCTCATTGGATTGCCGGATGCTTGGATGCTGGGCCAAAAGGCAGGGGAGAGCCCCTCATTTTATAGAAATGAGGCCCTGTATACTATGTACAAGTCATACTACAAATAGGTGCGGGAAAATGAAAACATAAAAAAAAAAAAAAAAAAAAAAAAGATGACATGAGAAGAAAAAAAAGAAATGTCACCCGCGTCGAGAGTGACCGCAGGCAACCAGATGGACACCCGCGACAGCGGTCGCGGGTGTCAACAACGGCTGTCGTCGCCCGATCGGGGGCGACAGCGGGGTGAAGGTTCCAACGGCCGCGAGCAGTCGCTCGCAGTCATCGGTCGGATCGGATGATGGGCGAGGATGATGATGATTATTGGAGGAAGTCGTACATTCAATCAATATGATCAAAGGTCGCCGTGGGTACGGATTGGGAGAAGTGGATAGAAAACCAAAGCATCTAGCCTAAAATATTGTTTTCTGTTTGATTATATTCTTCTCTTGTCATCGTCGTCATTATTTTTTTTTTACACCAATCTTCTTGTCGTTTGGGAAGCTTGAGTTGTCAACTCACGCATCTGGAAGCTAATTCTCGTTCACGTTTCTCGGTTTGAGCGAGTTGATTCTTGAGTTGATTCAATTCACCAATTGTTTTTTTGAGCTCCATCCGAGTTTTTTTTTTTTTTTCTTCACGGCTTCTTCCTGAGAGGTATTCTTACGATGGTAACCTGTAGACTGGTTGTTAGATGCATGGTTTTCAACGATTGCTTTACCTTTCAAATTATTGTTTGAATTGGATTGAGTGGATGGATAGTTGATTGAATTAGGGGTAGGATCAGATGACAGACGAGCTTTGTGGGACGAGTTTTGATCTAGGATCGAGTTTTGCAAGTCGAATACAAAGGGTAATTTGATGGGCTCGATGGGTTGGATGAATGGCATGATGGGAGCCAAGTTCTGAGGGGCTGAGGTAAAGGAACAATCAGATGAGGAGGTGGATGAAATGTTGGGAAGAAGTCTGAGAGGTGCAGTCTGATGGGGGGGAAACAAAGGTACCCATAGAGGTACAACCGAATTTTTTTTTTTTTTTTTTTTTTTTTTTTTTTTTTTTTTTTTTTTTTTTTTTTTTTACCGTGGTGTCCCGGATTGGTCACCACAACGTCAAATTTTCAGAGGAACTTTTTCCTTTGTTGCAAGAAGAAGTGACTGAAAGCTCCTTTGAAAAAAGGTGGGACAAATTGGAACTTGAAGAAGGAAATTTCTTCTTTGAATGCCAAGGGGAACAACCGTGGATTCTTTGAGTGAAATCTGCACTAAACAGGGAATGCAATGGAAATCATTGCACAACAAGGGAGGCCACTGAGGAAAATACAAAGCAGATTACTGTCCCAAACATCAAATTGCCTGCTGCAAATGCTCCTGAGAAACATCAAATCCCACCAAGCACATGTGGAAAGCAAATCAAAATTATTGGACTCCAACACCCAACCAGACTCAAAGGAGATTTCTCTCCCATCAACATCTTAGACTAATCATGAAGACCAAAAGCACACCTCACAACAGCGGATCAAAAGAACACCCTAAGAAGCTATAAAGAAGCAATGCAATTGGAAGAACAAGAAAATTGGATTGCTCCCATCAAGAAGGAAATATGTTCAATGGATAGATTGAAAGTATGGCAGAAGGTGGAAAGAAATGGTCAACAGCTGGTGGGTACATTCTGGGTATTTAAAAATAAGAGAGATCATACTGGTGACATGGTGGAATATAAAGCACAGCTATGCGCACAAGGATTCTCAAAAATTCATGGAAAGAAATACTTGAAGACATTTTATCCAACCGCAAAACTTAATTCCCTAAGAGCACTAATTGCACATGCAGCATCAAAGAACCTTGCCTTCCAACAGATGGATGCCAAATTGGCCTTCCTCAATTCTCCACTGGATGAATATGTGTAAATATCCATACCCCAAGGAATAGTTCCAAACAAAAAATTCTTCTTCCAACTCAAAAAAGCCCTCTACAGCCTCAAATAGGTGCTGCTGGCATGGTAAAATCAACTCTCAACCTTTTTGACTCAGATGGGATTCACCTGCTCTGTATCAGATGATTGTGTTTTTTGTTGAGGAGGAATCCCTCCAATCTGGCTCTTTTTAAATTTCAACAACACTGCAATATTTTGAAACAATTTTGAAAGATTCATATCCAATATAAAGAAAGAGTTTGAAATGAAGGACCTTGGCAAGCCCAAACCTCTTCTAGTTATGAAAGTCAGCCAAGAAGAAGAAAAAATTGAACACTCTCATTCCCACTATGCCAATTCAATCCTCCACAATTATGGTATGACCAACTGAAGAACAGTTGCCACACCAATGATCCCAAAAACTCACCTTGAACCCGCATTGGACAATGACTTGAGAAACTATTAGATCTTCAAATGTAACTAAAAAAGCACCATCAAATCCTTGAGCTACCTGAGCATTGCCACCAGGAACAAAATATCATACGCCGTTAGCAACCTCTCTCAGCATTACAAGCAACCTGGTATTTAACACTGGCACACATTCATGCATGTCTTAAAATACCTGAAAGGCTCTCTTCCTCTTTCTCTCTCCTTTCCAGAAACAAAAGCCAGCACCCGTATCAGCTTACTCAGATGCTGACTGGGGAAACTGCCAGGCCACACAAAGATCAGTCCCTTGCTACCTAAAAATGTTCCAAAATTGAATAATCCTTTGGAGAACAAAGAAACAACCCTGCTTCTCACTATCCACAGCAAAGGCCAAGTACTTCTCTCTGACAAATCTCACCAGCAAACTCCTGTGACCTCAGCATTTTCTCATTGAAAAAAAACTGATCTCATCTGACCCTGGACCCATCACCATATTTTAACCCAACCAAGCATGCATTGACACAGCCAACAACAACTGCAATTTGAATCACCACCAAATGAAGCATGTCAAAATACAACTCCACTTTGTCTGAGAATTCATAGCCAAATCCATCATCAAACTGAAGTACACCAAAAGCACAAACATTCTTGCAGATTTTCTAATCAAGCCAACCTGCTGGCCAACACTGAACAGGGCCTTGTGTCATTTGGGTCTCCTCAAGCTCAAAATCATGGGGGGTGTGAAAGCTTGACCAATTCTTGAGGTGAAAATTGTCTAACGCCATTGCTTAAGAAGCAGGCTTGAGCTTTTCACATTATTGCGGTCATGAATATGCTTTCCTTTTTAAAGTAACCTTGTAAAGCCAGTGTGAATGGCAAAACCACAGTTTGTTTCCTTTCTCCTTTTCCTATTTATACGTTCCATTTTTGCATCCATTGTGTGTGCTCTGGAGAACTTAAGCGCTAGCATTCCAACCAAATTATTACTGAAACCTAATCACTCCATCCAGTTTACTCATTGCTTGGTTATCCCCAACACCATAAATTTTGTAAAAAATCCAAAACTGTCTAGCGTGTGTGCACCCTTTTTCAGGTAAATTACTGTTGCTTTTTTTTTCCTTGCAATTCCTCAATCTCTTTATTCTCTACTGAAATCAAAAAAAATCTTTTTCAGTCTGAAACTTTAACAATTTCTTCCTAGTATTCAATTTTCTCTTTGGGTTGAATTCTTTTTACAGCAATAATCTTCTTGATGAAAGTATATTCTTTTTTATTTCTTTTTTATTATTATTTTTATTGGGAGTTTAGGCTCTTGCTCAGGAGCTTGTTATTTCTATTTTTATCAGTAGATTTAGAACTTTAGTCTCTTGCTCAGTAGCCTTTTTTTTATCTACTTTATACACCCTCCTATTTTTTCTTAATTTCTTTTTAATGTATCAGCATTCTCAAATGTTTCTTTGAAGTCCTTTTTGTTGTAGGAAATTTCACCCAGGTCAAAGACCACGACCGCAGCGGCACGCAGGCGCGCAGGTGGCCCGAGTTGCGACTACACCGCGCACATCACTCCCGCCTGTTGCAACCACCCGGCCTCCCCCAGGTCAACCCACCAGAGGCAGACGAGTCCAGAACCACCTCGAAGGAGGCCTGAACCAGCACCGACGGCGGATAGCTCCAACCATCGGATCCCGATCCCAGTCAACCAAACACCAGCGCAGACTTCAGGAGGAGCCAGAGTAAGATTGGGTGGAGGCCCCAATATCTGTAATTCTCGTCGTACTCATACTGAAGTCATCACTTAGCGCTGACTTGTCAGACTGAGGTCCATCTACGGTGAATACTACATCCCCACTCAATCCTATCCTGTCTGCTATACATCGCTCTGACCTCTTTGTATGCTTGTCAGCCTTTTTACTGCTACTACCGTTTGTGTGATTCCAGTTGATTTATCTGCTGCAATAAAGAAAGACTCAATTTACTACATGGTAGCAAGAGTCAGTTCTTGGCAGTCAATCACGGTAGAATAGAAAAAGCCCCCCAGATCCAAGATGGCCAACCAACGCGAAACCCAGGGTACTCAGATAGTCATTCCGAACTCCAGCGGCTCTGAAGGCGAAGACTTCTCCACAAAGGCAAAGCTTCCACTACTCACGCGACACAACTGGTACGAGTGGAAGGCCCAATTTGAGAACCTCCTCATCACCAAAGGCCACAAAGAGCTCCTAGACGACGAGTGGGTCAAAAACAACTGCCACACTAAGAGGTATTGCCAAAAGGCAGCATTAGCCATAAGCCTGCTCTACGGATTGGTCAACCGCAAGCTTCGAGGGTATGTCAGCCCTAATCGCAAGAACTTCACCAAGGCCCTGGAAGATCTAGGAAAGGCGTGCAGCAAAAAATCCCTAATAACTATTGGCAGTCATGTCTCCCAGCTGGTACATCTGACGTATCAACCCTCAAGCTCCATTTGGGATCACGCGGTAGAATTCCGGGAAAAGTACCTGTCACTGAAGGACACCCTTGACGCCCAAGCCCCAGACAATGAGAACGAATACATCAGCATATCATCCCCGCTCTCGGCAATCCTCTTCCTAAAAAGTTATCAACTAGACCAATCGCTCAACCCACTGGTACAGGCTTGTCACGACATCAAACCATTCAGGTTTGACCGAGTCTACAATTGCATCTTGGCTGAAGAAACCCGCCGTCAAAGCAAACTCTCAGAGACAGCATACTCCACCTCACAGAAGAGCCTTAGGACCAGTACTGACCTTGCCGGCTGTCAATCCAACCCACACGGGTCGGAACCCAGCTGGTTGACTAATTCCAACACTCCTAGGCCCGCGGTGCCCACTAAACGCCAGTCGACCAACCAACCAAAATGCACCCCAGACCTATCCCAAATCGAGAAATCGCTCGAGAACCTAAATAAGGAGCTGCGAGCGATCAAGGCCAAGGACACGTTAAACGCCGTCGAGGAAGAGTCCAACATGACACAAGCCGACTGCGCAGGCAACCAAGCTGAATTGGAAGACTCCGACTTCTTCATCGACAAGAGTGCTCTATACTCCACCTCATCAACCTCCCACGACGCCTGCAAGCTAATATACGATTCTGGTGCCACCCGATTGACTGTCAGCAACCTGGATCTACTCAGCGAAGTCAAACCGCACCATAAACAAATCAACACCTATGGAGGCCATGTCCAGATCACCCACGTAGGAAGACTAAAACTTGGACCCGTATTCATCCACTTGGTCTACTACGCCCCGATGGTCCCCGAAACCTGATATCTGCATCCCAGCTAGAAGAGCATGGATTGAAGATAGTCCACAAACATTGAGTGGTGCTTATAAAGACGGCTGACACGGTATTTTTCACATTCAATCGCGTAGGCAACCTCTACTCTTCCAAGATCAAGCCCGAGCCGTCCATCCTGGCCATTGGGGAAAACCCAGAAGCATCGGACTGGCATGTCGCTCTTGGACACCCGTCGGACAGATACCTTAAGGAACTCCTCCGCCAACTCAATATCACACACAACCCACTACACACATCAAAAAACTGCGAAGTCTGCAAGTCGTGCAAACTGAACAGATCTCCTCACTTGAACCCTCTCCACAAATCCTCATCTCCCTTTCATACCATAAATTCAGATATACTTCAGATCAATCCGCTTTCAAAGCTTGGCTACCAATATGTTCTCGTACTCATTGACAACTACAGTCAATTCAACAGAATACACCTGCTCTGACTCAAAAGCAAGGCGGAAGGAAAGATCATATCATAATTCAATGAGCTCCATAACCGACTAAAAATAACCCCCGCTGTATTTCAATCAGACCAGGGTGGGGGAATTCTCGTCCGTCAAGTTCGTATTGGATTTATCATCTTGCGGCATCACTATTGAGCAGGGCCTGGCCGACTCCCCTCAAACAAACGGTCTGGCCAAGCAATTCAACCGCTCACTCCTGACACAAATATGATGTATGTTGGCTCAATCAAACGTGCCCATCAACTATTGGGACAAGGCGGCGAAATACGCCTCAACGCTAATCAACATCCTACCCAGCAAGTCCCTAAATTGGAGATCTCCAGTCAGTACCCTATCCACCAAGGACTGCTGTATAGAACCAGTCAGAGACCTCAGCTCACTTGTTCCCTTCGGTCTGAAGGTTCATGTGCATCATAAGCCCCAGTCAAAGATCCTGGCACCCTTGCACCCGCTCATGTTCCTAGGATACAAGCCTCACTCCGACGCATGCAGATTCCTAGACACCTCTTGAAGATCTGTCACTGTCATTCGTGATTTCTCCCTACCATCCTACTCGTTCAAGTATCAAACACCTGAAGCTCTGAAGAAATCTCCCTCCTCTCTCCGCGTTGCCGTGTTGAAACTACATGATTCCAACCCGCGACCCAAAACCGTTGTCGTCTCTCTACCACACCTCCCATCTCCTGCTCCGGATTGCGCACAGGCGTGCACTCAACCTGATGAAGGACCGGTCACCTCATCGGCTAGTCCCCCATCCCAGCACCCGACCCCGCCACCCTCCATCAATGAGGCCCCACGGGGGCAGGTGCGCAAGACAGGATATGCGTATGTACCCTACTACAATACTGCACCCAAAGACATCTCATCCAACATCAACCCTTCCGCCATCATCACTACCTCCAGACGGGCCAAAGCCTCCATCCCGCAACCGCCACAATCTGACGATGATGACAAAGCTCACCTCAGCAAGGTCGTTACAGTAAAGGAAGCGTTTGCAGATCCCACTGAAAAGCCGAAGTGGATCCAATCCATGTCTGCCGAGAATCAGTCCTTTCTCGAGAAGAACACCGGAAAGCTGGTACCTCCCCCACGCAATGACATCGTGCTGGGTGGCATGTTGAGGTTGGTAAAGAAGAAGGACAAAAGTGGTCGGACCACCAGACGGAAGTCACGCTGGGTGTGCTTTGGAAACCATCAACAACCCCAAAGACACTACTTTGACACCTACTCAGCGTGGGAAAAAATGAGTCAATGAAAACTCTCCTTGCGCTGGCCGTCCAACACAATCTACTGGTGGCACAATTTGACGTAGAAACTGCGTTCTTACATGGGAACATTGAGGCCATCGTGCATTTCTCACAGGTCTTGGGCTTTGAAGTTCCTGGTAAGGAAGACTGGGTGTGGAGGATAAACAAGTTGCTCTACGGAACAAAGCAAGCACCCCGGTGCTGGAAGAGTCACCTGACCAAAACCCTGGGAAGACTTGGGCTCTCTCCATCCAAAGCTGACGAGTCGATCTTCCTCAACGAGTCCCGCTCACTAATGATTCACCTCCATGTTGACAATGGACTACTGGTGGGGAAATCAAGAACCGAGATCGACTCCTTCCTAACTCAGCTAAAGGTCTACTACGGAATCAAACACCAATACCGGCCCGTACAACACCTGGGGTACACGCTTGATTGGAGGGGGGACAATGGCTTGATCCTGCATCAACGGGACTACTGAAAAAAGATTCTTGAAGAATTCTTGATGGATCAGTCAAGACCAATCAAAAGTCCAGCCCCAGTTAATCTACTCAAACTAGCTGACAAGCCGGGCGAGGCGTTCAATGTCAAGGTGATGGAGAAGGCAGTTGGTATGCTGAACCATCTGGCGCTTCACACCCGACCAGACATCACACACACGGTAAACGTGCTGTCGGAACACACGTCCAAGCCTACTCAGCATCACTGGTTGATTGTCAAACATCTACTCCGATACCTGAGGGGGACAACCTTGGTTGGCATCCAATATCGAAAGTCAGGAGACCCAACAGAACAGCTATGTGGATGGGCAGACGCCGACTACGCGAACGCGACAGTCATGAGGAAATCCACCTCCGGCTTTGTGATCACCCTGTTTGGAAATCCGGTGCACTGGCAATTGAAAAGACAGTTGGTGGTCGCCCAATCGACAACGGAAGCCAAATTCATCGCCATGAATCACTGCGCCAAACAGCTACGCTGGATGACCCACCTACTGTCCGACCTGAAGTACAAAGTACACACCCCAACGATCATGAATGACAACTTGGGAGGGAACTTCATCAGCAAGGAGGCTCAACTCAATCCCAACTCCAAGCACATAGAGGTCAGATATCAGTACCTTCGCGACCTAGTCTCTAAATCCATGATCTCAGTCAAGCAAGTGCCGACTCAAGAAATGAAAGCCGACATACTCACAAAGCCGTTGGGTCCAACCAAAGTAGAAGCCGCTTGTGTGCAACTACACTTGACCTTGGACAAAATTAGGAGGAGTGTTGTAGGAAATTTCACCCATGTCAAAGACCATGACCTCAGCGGCACGCAGGCGCGCAGGTGGCCCGAGTCGCGACTACACCGCGCACATCACTCCCGCCTGTCGCAACCACCCGGCCCTCCCCCAGGTCAACCCACCAGAGGCAGACGAGTCCAGAACCACCTCAAAGGACGCCTGAACCACCACCCACGGCGGATAGCTCAAACCATTGGATCCCGATCCCAGTCAACCAAACACCAGCGCAGACTTCAGGAGGAGCCAGAGTAAGATCGGGTGGAGGCCCGTATATCTGTAATTCTCGCCCTACTCATACTGAAGTCATCACTTAGCACTGACTTGTCAGACTGAGGTCCATCTACGGTGAATACTACATCCCCACTCAATCCTATCCTGTCTGCTATACATCGCTCTGACCTCTTTGTATGCTTGTCAGCCTTTTTACTGTTACTACCATTTGTGTGATTCCAGTTGATTGATCTGCTGCAATAAAGAAAGACTCAATTTACTACACTTTTTAATTTTTTTACTCTATAAACCCTCCCCTTTTTTTCCCTTTTTTTATTTTTTTTAATGTATCAGCAGTTTAAACTCTTGCTTAGGAGTTTTTTTATTTATATTTTTTTATTGAAGGACTTAGAAGTTTAGGCTCTTGCTTAGGAGCCTTTTCTTTATTGTTGTATATACCCTCTTTTTTTACATGTTCTTTTTACATTTTTTTGCATTTTTTCTATATCTACACCCTCCTTTTGATTCATTCTTAACGGTGGTTTGTTTTTTTTTCGCGGGTGCCCGCGGTTTTTGGTTGTGGCCTGTTGGGTTGAGGCTTTTGACAAGTGGACGGGGTGAGCAAGCTGCGCGGCAGGTTTGAAAAAAAAGGCAAGGGGCATTGCAAGTTCTTGTTTCAATTCTCGGTTTGAGTTAGAGCACCCGAGTGGGGTTTGGCTAGTGGAGGCGCCACGCGCATATTCTGTTGAGAGTGTTTGCGCAAGATGTCATAAAAAGGAGTGCACGCCACGCGGTAGTCATTGCAAATCCAGTCGTCATTGTTGTTCCTTGATTCGTCTCAATCATTGTGCTGGCCTTCCTTTCAATGTAGATTGAGAAGAATACAGCTTTTTGGTGTTTCAATCCCAGTAAGTCAACAATATTTATTCTTCTTCTGTGTATTCTTCTTCATGAAGACTCTGATCTTTGTTTCTCTATTTTGTTTACATAGAACCATATCCCCATGTTAGCGCCAAATTTTGGATTGATAAAATCCTTCTCAGATGATTGTGACGATTCCCAGGATTAAATTCCCGCCCCCCCCCCTGGTTGACCTGTTACAGCTATCAACTTTCATTCAATTATTCATGACCTCTTCTTTTACCTTTAATTGAACCGTTTGTTTTATTATTATTATATATCTGGGGGGGTTATGCTGGGCGGTTTTGTTGGAATTTGAGGTGTAATTGACTCCCAGACTCTTCTTCTTTATTCTGTTTTTGTACTGTCTTCTCACAAGCTTCTGTTTCCGTATTACTCGTTCACATGCTATGTCTCTTTTTGTGTTACTTTCTCATACTCGTCTCATTCCTCACACCTTTTTCATTCTGCTCTCTTCTTCCTTGTCTTGACTCAATACACTCAAACTCGTTCAGCTGAAATACTGAACCCTTGTGTCTCCTTTTGTCACTCATCACCCCACTCAACCTTGAATTTTCCTCCTCCACCATTCACTATTGATTGAATTGTCCTATCTCTAAAAACTCTCACGGCAACTCGTTGTTCACCTTTCAGGTACTTTCCATTACTTCTTATGAAGGGTTATTCCTCCTTGAAAGTTGTCTAACCAGTCAAAATCCATCTTTCAGTTTCTCCACTTCTAACAGATTTACAGTCCCATTGCTGCCCGCACCACAGAATATTTTTTTTTGAAAGGTGAACTTCGACCCCTGTCTCAGTCATTATGACGGAAAGAGAAACCAAGGACAATCTCAGTGTACCTATCCTTGATGGCACCAATTTCAGTGAATGGCAGATGCGAATGGAAATTCATCTACGGTCAAAGGACCTCATGGATGTTTGTGAAAATGAACCACCAGAGGATGCCTCAGCTTCTGCTGTCAACAAGTGGACAAAGCAAAGTTACAAGGCTGTTGGGGTGATCACCAGTCGCATTAATCAGACTGTTTGTATCTCTGTTATGAACTCCACCACCAAGAAGAATGCCACTCTTCTCTGGAGGAAGATCAACGACCAGTATGCTTCCATGTCGGCCCTAAATCGTGGACGAGTCTGGATGTCTTGGATGGCTCTCGACTACCAAGGAGACCTTCAAAACTTCATCCACTGCTGTCAGAAGTCCCTCATGGATGTCTCTGCCGTCAACATTGACATTCCTAATGACATTCTTTCATACTCTATTCTTGGCAAGCTCTGCAAAAATCCTCAACTCTACCATCTTGTTGATGGATTGGCCATGGATGAACTTGCAGTAGAAAGGCCCTCAATCATTTTAACAAGATTACAGAGTTATGTTCACCACCTTAGTGCCAACAATAGATCAGCCATTGAAGGACCCTCGGGGGCTGCCACTGCACTCGTCTCAAATGCCAACTCCAAATATCCCTCATGGATCATCTACTACTGTACCAATGGTCGTCATAATCCTTGTGTCACATCCCACAAACCGGAGAAATGTTATGTTGAGTTCCCCCACTTAAGACCTCAGCAAAAGAAAGATGACGACTCTAAAGTAAATGCTCTCTTCACTTATGCACAAGCGTACTTATCTGAGGATCTGGTCTTGGACACTGTTGAGGAAGAAAATGAGGCAATACTTGATTGCGGAGCCACCCACCACATGTTTGGCCAAAAATCTCTGTTCAACTCTTTCCAACCTTGCAACCCATTTCAGATAAGCACCGGTGATGCAACTAGTCAACTCCTGGCTCTTGGTTGAGGTACTATTAACTTGAAAATTGGCAGTGGTCGACTTGTTTTGAAGGATGCCCTTTTTGTCCCAAGGATCAGAAGAAATCTCATCGCCATGCTTCCCTTAATATCCACATCTGTCACCATTTTCAAGAATGGAAACACATTTCTCCTGAAAGATTGTGACCCAACAATTTTCTCTGGACACCTCAAGGGACGTCTAATGAATGTACCCTATCATGTTCCCAGTGCAAACCTGTCCGAATCCACTCCAAATCTGTGGCACCATCGGCTAGGACATCCAGGTCCTGCCGTGATGAAGTCGCTCGGTCTCTCGGTCTCAGGCCTATCCCCCTGCTCCACCTGTGTCTCATCAAAGTTGACACTACTTCCCTTTCAAGGAAATTTTGAGCCCACTCGCAAAGTTCTTGACTGTATTCACCTGGATCTAGTCGGGCCCATCAATCCTCCATTGGTATTGGGTTTCAAATATTTCCTCACTGTTGTGGATCAGTACACCTCTTTCAAGTTCGTCAAACTTCTAAAGAACAAATCTGATGCTTTCAATGAGTTTGTCAAGCTGAAGAATGTGATGGAAACGTTTCACGACAGGAAAATCAAAAAGTTAATCTCAGATCAGGGCGGTGAATTTGTAAACAAGGACTTTAAGGACTTGGCCAGCAATCATGGGTTTATACATCAGTTTTCCCCTGCGTACACCCCTCAGAATAATGGAATTGCTGAGAGGGCCAATCGCACAATTCTTGATAAGGCTTGATGCCTGCTTCGCCAGTCATCGCTTCCCAACTCCTTCTGGGGAGAGGCCATCAACACCGCTTGCTTCCTTTCAAACTTGGCGCCCACTCCCTCTGGAAACAATCAGTCTCCCTTCTACCTGTGGAACAACATGCCGCCAAAGATCAAAAAGCTGAAGACGTTTGTGTGCAAAGCCTTTATCTCTATTCCAAGACACAATCGAACATGGAAGCTGGGACCTACCGGTGATGAAGGGATCTTTCTGGGGTATGAAAACAACCCTGCTACGTATCGGATCCTTTGTCTTTGTGATTGTCAGGTTGTGGTTTCTAGGCATGTAGTATTCTTTGAACATGAGTTCCCTTCAACCGGCGCCGTCATCTCTCACAATGATCTGTCTTCCTTTGTCGAGGGGGGTTTCACTGTTGAGAAGGAAAACATCTTCTACAATTGCAAAGAACATCCTCCCCTTCCAGTGGTGGTTGTGCCCCCTCCTCACACCCGATCCAGATCTGTGGCTCCTTCCTTGTCCGATTCAAATATGGACCCTGTCTCTGAAAGCTAAAATAACAGCCCTTCTGATTGTCAATTTCCGCCTCCAACTGCTCCCCACCTGAAGGTCATTGGTCCGCGCCATCCCACGGTCTGGAAAGGAGACGTTGATCCAATTCATATCTTACCGTATCCTCGCCAACCCGCCGCAAAACTTACCTACCTTGATGATGACTTTGTTCCTCAAAGTTTTAGGGAGGCAATGGAATGCCCCAAAAAGGAACATTGGATACAGGCCATGGAACGGGAAATTGGTGCAATGGTCAAGTTGTGGGTGTGGGATGTTGTTGCTCTGGCTGGGCAGGGGACCGTGGGGACTGTTTGGGTTTTTAGGAAGAAAAAGGATCATACAGGGAAGGTAATTGAGTACAAGGCTAGGCTCTGCGCCCAAGGTTTTTCTCAAATTCCTGGCGTCGACTACAAACAAACGTTTGCACCGACTGGAAGGCTGAACTCTCTTCGGGCTCTCATATCCTACGCTTCAGCTAACCATCTTCAATTCCAGCAAATGGATGTTAAGAGTGCTTTTCTCAGCGCCACCCTGAACAGAACCGTGCATCTGGCTGTTCCTCAGGGCATTCCCTTGGACAAAAAAGAGGTCTGCCTTAAGCTAAACAAAGCAATCTATGGCCTCAAACAAGCGCCTCTTGCCTGGTAAAATCGGCTCTCTTCCTGGCTTGTTGGACAACGCTTTTCCTGCTCTGTCTCGCATGCTTGCGTCTTCTACCGGGGTGGTGATTGTCTGGTCTGGCTCTTTGTTCATGTCGATGATATTGCCCTCTTTGGAAAAGATCTTTCCCTCTTCAAGAAAGAAATCAGCTCTGAATTTGACATGAAGGACCTTGGTGATGCCAAACTCCTTCTGGGGATACGGGTGAATCAACTTCAGCAATCCGTGGAGCTCTCTCAGTCACACTACGTCGAGTCTATTCTTCATGATTATGACATGATCAACTGTAGAAGCGTTCTTACCCCTGTCATTCCAGGCTTCCATCCTGACCCTCCGACCGACAAAGAAGTAGTTGCCTTCAGAAAGTCTGGTCTCAACTATTGCAGAGCCGTGGGCTCCTTAAGCTATCTGGCCACCGCTACTAGGCCTGACTTATCATACGCGGTCAGCATGCTTTCTCAGTGCTTGGATAGACCTGGGTTACAACATTGGCATGCCTTCATCCATGTCCTTAAATATTTGCGGGGTACCATGCACGTTTGCCTGTCCTATCCTAAAGGACGGGTGGCTACCCTTCCGGCGTACTCCAATGCTGATTGGGGGAATTGTAGGACCACTAGGCAATTGGTCACTGGGTAATTGGTCATCTTTAACAGCTGCCTCATCGTTTGGAGATCACAAAAACAGCCAACCGTATTGCTCTCAACCGCGGAGGCCGAGTATTGTGCACTAACTGATCTCTCCTGCGAGCTGCTCTGGTTACGTCAGTTCTTGAGAGAAGCGCACCTTGTGACATTGGATGAACCAATTTCTGTCTTTGACAACAATCAGGGATGCATTGATACGGCAAATAACAACTGCAACTCTAACTCCCGCCGAATGAAGCATGTCTAGATTCAGCTTCACTTCATACAAGAAGTTATCAGGAACTTGCAGATCCATCTCCTCTATGTCCCATCTGAAAGTATGCTCGATGACTTCCTGACCAAACCCGTAGCTTGGCCAACCTTAACCAGGGCCTTTGAGCGTCTTGGTCTCTTTGGTCTGGGAGTCAAGGGGGGTGTTGGAATTTGAGGTGTAATCGACTCCCAGACTCTTCTTCTTTATTCTGTTTTTGTACTGTCTTCTCATAAGCTTCTGTTTCCGTATTACTCGTTCACATGCTATGTCTCTTTTTGTGTTACTTTCTCATACTCGTCTCATTCCTCACACCTGTTTCATTCTGCTCTCTTCTTCCTTGTCTTGACTCAATACACTCAAACTCGTTCAGCTTAAATACTAAACCCTTGTGTCTCCTTTTGTCACTCATCACCCCACTCAACCTTGAATTTTCCTCCTCCACCATTCACTATTGATTGAATTGTCCTATCTCTAAAAACTCTCACGGCCACTCGTTGTTCACCTTTCAGGTGCTTTCCATTACGTCTTATGAAGGGTGATTCCTCCTTGAAAGTTGTCTAACCAGTCGAAATCCATCTTTCAGTTTCTCCACTTCTAACAGGTTTGGGTGCAAGTGGTCCAATGAAATGGTCCGATTCAATTAATTGTTGGACTTTTACAATTGATAGAGGTGGGAGAGGCACTGTATTGCGTATGATTACCAATGACCGCTTGCGCAATCTGATTGGCTGCAAGCCAAAAAAAACTTATTTATTGTCTTTTTTGTTCTTCCAATTGATGCAGGCTCTGTCTAACTATGTATTTTCTTCCACTTCTGATTGGTTGCTGCGCTAACGCCAAAGTCTTCTCTTGCAGTATCTGTCACATATTCCACTGTTGGTGACGCAATCTGATTGGACTCCAGCCAATAAAATCTAGGGGCCCAGGGCGGGTATCCAATTTGATCAATCAATCAATTTGTTTGTTGGTTGTTATGTATGCTTGTTTGTTCTTTTTTAGTTGATCTTAATTTTTTTTTTCAAAAAATCCTTCTGTTTGGTGTAGGTTTTGTTACCGCAATGATCAATATCTCCGCTTGTATTTAATCAATCTCATCTTTGATCAGGTCTTTACAGGTAAATCCAAGCAAAGCCTTGGTGAGAGGTCAGGCACAATGGCCCATCCGGCAATGGAGCACTTAGCTTAGTTGTTCAAGCATCACTCATGAATTTTGAGGTCATGGGTTAAAATCCCATGGTGCACAACTACATTTTGATTCTAAAATATATCTATACATATATATTATATGTATATATACATATATATATATATATATATATATTATATAGATTTATTGGGTATATATATACATAAATATATTGTACATATTTATAATTAAATAAATATTTTGAATTATGTTTATATATAAATTTCTATGTTTGTATTATATATATAAATATGTATGTTTCTATTGTATATATATTTATATATACATGCAATGAATATTTTTTTTCTCTTTTTTTTTGAAATAAAGGGAGATGAACAAGGAAAAAGTACTGAACCTCTTTCTTTGTTGAATATAATATGTATATTTTTTATCTTGAGAGGATAATTCATCAGTTGTAGTTATCATCAGTGAGTTTCTTTTTTGCTTTTTGTCCCTTTTTCCCCCTTTTTTGCCCCTTTTTTCCCCTTTTTTTCCCCCTTTTTTCCCCTTTTTTTCCCCTTTCCCCCCCTTTTTTTCCCTTTCCCCCCCTTTTTTTCCCTTTCCCCCCTTTTTTTCCCTTTTTCCCCTTTCCCCCCTTTTTTCCCCTTTTTCCCTTTTTTTCCCTTGTCCTTTTTTTGAAGTAAAAGGAGATGAAACTAAAATAAATAATTAACCTCTTTTTTTTGTGTACGTCATATTTTTTATTGTGAGAATAAAAAATGCAAATTGACCGCCCATTCCCTCAGCACTTCAAAAGAAACTGAAGACTTATTGCTACATAAATAATTCAAAATCAAATGTTATTCTTCCAAGTACCCTGACCACCTCACATGGTCTGGTATAACTTGGTCCATCATTATAATATGGCTTATCCTGGACTTAGCCCAATTTTCCCCATAATATAAGCATTTACTAACAATCCATGGACCTCTTCCATGATTAAATGGCCATTGTCACTAAAATAAAAGGTTATTTCCAGTGTATGTGTTAAGCAAATCCATAAAGTCTGAGTTAATCAATCCTTCTCCAGGAAGCTCTTCCCAGTTGTTTCCTCTTATGTCTTCAAGGTTGATCCAAAAACCTCCAAAGAATTGTTGAAATAAATCCAAGCTTCTTCAACTTCTTGTTTTTCAAAAAACTCATTCCATCCTCTTTCTTTTTATACTTCAAGAGTGATGATGTTGTTTTCCAAGGGGTCTGGTAAGTCTTCCAATTTCACTTTGGGTATATTCTGTCCACTTATTGAAACTTGTTCTTGGTTTCCTTTTTCCTCTAGATTTTCTGTGATAATATTCATGCCCATTTGTATTCTTGGTGGTTTAACCTTCCATCAGGCTTCATCTAGTTAAAAAATTGGGATGAAAAAAATTCTCCTTCTGCAATTTCATACCTTAACACTTCTCCTTTATGCTTGGATAATTCCAGGGTGACTTTATGATTCACTAAGAAAGGTATTCCAAGTACTCTATGAATTGATCCTTTGGCTATGAAGAAGTGGGAATATTTTGGTTCCCCAGGTTTTATATAAAATACTGTTCTTGCAGCAATCCTGATTAGTAGGGTAGAATGGCCTCCAATTTCTGTAACCTTTGTGAAAAATTCCCTGGAAACCAAGCCTTTCTGAATTTCCAAATATTCTGGTATGACATTTAATTCAGCACCAGTGTCCACAAGAGCCTTGATCTTCTTTCCTTTGATCCAGATATCAATGAATCCCAATAGGAAAGCATAGGTGAGGTTTCTGCCTATTTAGCATGGGTATTCTTCATCAGAATAGTCTTCAAAGTGGTGTTGGCATCCATTCATCCTTTTATTGTTTTTGATGGCTGATTATTTAGAGGCCTTATTCAAGTCCAAGGTTCCTTCAGGATTCATATCTTTAAAATGCTGAAAGAAATTTGATTCAAATGAAAGGAGCTCTTCCAAGGTAAGCTTCAAGTTTTTTTGAATATTTACTTCTTCAAACTTTCTTCCATCTTGGTTCTTTCCTGAGTTTCTAATGATTCTGAATTTCCTTGGTTCTTCTTCACAGGTTCAGTTACAGGTTCCTTAAAAGGTTCTTTGGGGGGCTCTTCTTCCTCTTGAGAATCATAGTAAACCTCCAAATTTTCTCCTGTTTAAATTGTTTTCCTCTTCCTTGGTCCTGGGACTAATTCTTAGGTTGGTTCTGAGGCTCCTTGGTCTACTACTGGTTCATCCTGGGTGTTGTCCTTCTCTGGTGAATTACCAGCCAACGTTTGTGATCTTCTCATACCCCATTGAACTTATTACTCCTTCTGTCAGTCTCCTCAATTCCAAGACCCTTGCTTTACTTTAGCTACAAGAGGTGATGGAATAAATAATAAATCTATCATTCAATAAATGCATTAAAAATCAATCAATTATTGGGATAAAGATATTTCAAGGATTGGTTTGGTTATGATTGAATATTATTAATCAATATTAATAGATTGATTATTAAATAAGTTAAAAAATGGGCCAAAAAAATATTGGGGATCTTTAACACCTCTCTTCAGGGAATTAAATTGAAAACACATAGACCTGGTTAATTTGGAACCTTTAATTTATATTCTTAAAGTAGTTATTTCCCAAAGATAATATATATATATAAATATATGGTGGAGTGGAAGGGATTTGGAACCAAGCTGCAATGACAAAAAAAGGATTTTAAAACTCACTGGTATTTTATTGGATCCTTTGGGTAACTGTTTGGACCAGTTACTGATGGTTTAAACCTGTTACTGGGGTTAAAAGATTTTTCAGCAGTTTAAATTGATAAAAGGGGTTTTTGGGACGGTTAATATTGATCAGAATAAAGCCATAAATCACTCAATTATCTCTTATAAGTATTCAATTAACTTTGCATGGTTTCTGGATGTAAATATAACTGGGTCTGGGGTATCAATAACCTCAAAAGAGCTCTATATTTATAGCTTTTTGGGTCCCAATTCTATTCTTCTGAGGGATACAGGGGCTGAAAGGGACAGGTGCTAAGGCTATCAGGGAATCCAGTGGTAGCCATTCTTGTGTTCCTTCTGCTTTAAAACAGGTAAAATCTAATTTCACAGGTTGTGAGAATTATTGTAATTTTTAATTGATGAGTTGACATGTGAATAATACCTTATTAATCCACATTAGTCTTATTTAGTTGATTATCCTTAGTGAATATTACTAAAATGTTGATATTTCTTTTAAAACAAAATTCACACAGCTAATCTGATGTACGAGAAGTTCTCATTATGAAGTATCTGATGGGAGCTAAATCATAATAATGATTTGCTCATTTTTTTCAAAATTTTGTTAATTTACCTCAACTAACTAATTAAAAATACATGCCATGGAGATATATTTAATGTTTTTAAATAATCAGATTTCTCAGTGTGCCACAAACATACTGAAATTCTGAAGTTCTAATAAATGTATTTTTAAAGTATTTTAAAATATTTTTCAAGCTTAGGTTATCTTATTTTTGCCATTTTGCTGTTTTCTTATTATATTTTATAAGAATATTTGAAAGTTTTGTGTATTTTTTTTTTCATAATTTTATGTAGTTTTGACCTATCTACTATCCACAGGGACATTCATTACATATTTTTCATGTGTGCATATTAGTATTAGTACTCTTATGCGGTACCCTAGCTTCTCATGTCATCTGTCAGCTTGTCAGCCCGTGGTCCCGCAGCTGCGTACCTGTCAGATGCCCAGGGCTGCTTACCCAGCTTTTCAGTGTAAGCGGAAAGGGTGGCAGTGCTGCAGCTCAGCCACCCGCAGCTGTGTGTGGGAATTGTGATGCATCACCTTTCCACTTGTAACTTCTCTAAATCACAGAATTCCTGGATTCTGACACAAAATTCACTATGAAAACTACACGTGGGGTTTAATGTGAAATATTAAAGTGGAAAAAATCCCAAGGCTGGGCCTCTTTATAAATTTTCATAAATTATTGAAAAATGTAAGCAGTGGGAATTTGAGGTAGGTGTCAGTGAGCGACCCTACCTTAAATTTTATCTAAAATCACAATTTGAAATAATATTTTTAATATTATTTCTCATTTAATATTTTAAATATTATTTCTCATTTAATATTTTTAATATTATTTCTCATTTTATATTTTTAATATTATTTCTCCCTTGGTATTTTTAATATTATTTCTCATTCAATATCTTATTTATTTATTTATGCTATATTGTTACTTTTTCAGCTTTCTCTGCCATAGTAGCAAGCTGAAACCTTCATATTTCCCTCTGGTGGTTTCAAAGCTTCCCAATTTCCCTTTTTAAAGAATGCTGAAATATTAGTTGGTTCCTCCTTTTTGCAATCTTCCAATTTTTTTACTTGTTAGGAATCTGAAAATTTCTTAACCTGACCTCTGAATCTTTCCTGATTACTAAAAGGTATGTTTTTTCTTTTTGGGAATTAAAAGGTGGGGGTATTGTTTAAAAAACCTCCTGGCCTTGATATCTTTACTCAAGTCAGGAAAGATGAGTTGGTTATGGAGTTCATCATTGCAATTTTAACATCTGATTGGCCATCTAGTTCCTTCATTGGGGGAGAGGTTCTGCAGTTTGGTGCCATCCCTTGGTTAGTCCCATCAAAGTGGGGAGGTTCCTGCTTCTGATTTAAAGCCATAGTGAATTTTGGAATTTCTTCGTTGATTTTCAGGTGCTCATCTATTCCTAGTTTCTGAAACGTTACTTCTTTCTTTTTCTCCACTGAAATCTTGATGATAGCTTTAGGTGTTTCTTCTTCATCCACATCCCACAAAGCCAATGTCATTACCACAACTTCCTTCAACATTTACAGGTCTGGGGGAAGTTTTCTGCCATCTCTTGCAATCTTTATTCTTCCTGCAAGGGTCAATTCTCTGTTCCATTCCCTCCTAAGGTCAGTTTACAATGATTTCAAGAGTTTTTCTCCACTTTCGCAGTTGATGTTTTCACACCCCAATCTGATGAGGTAGAGAACCATCTCTTCAGAACTTCCAATAAAATTTTTGAAGTCATTCTTGATCTTGATGCCTCCCTGTTCATAAATATGCCTAATCAGCATTTTTATGGATTCCTTGTTGAACCTTCTATGGGGGGTAGCTTTGCCTGATTGACTTTTGAATTCCCTCTTCAAAAGATCCCAGTCTCCATACTCATGTCCTTTGATATCTATAATAGACTCCCTCATTTTGTTGTCTTGTACTATAAAAGGTAATTTTATAGATACATCTATTCCTCCTGCCTTCTAAATTGTTGTTGGTTTCTCTGCTATCTTAATAAAAGTTTCTGCCTCTGTTCAATAAAATTCGATTTTCACCTTCTTTCCATATAACAATGCTCCATTTTTTTGTTATTATTGATTGCTGAGTCATCCTGGACTGGTCTTCTGGCTGTTTTTCTTTCAGTCTTTTGGTTCCTAGTAGCTCCTCTTTGTTCCTCTCCAGATTGGGAGAGTATATTTATTGCTGGACTAATTGAAGTTTTTTTATTATTCAGTGAATTCTTCTGGCATTGTGCCACAGGTTGATCTTGGGTTCAAGGTCTGAACTCTGTTTTTTTTTTTTTTTGCTTTCATGAGGTTTCTGGGATTCCCTGTGCTGTTTTTTCTATGTTTTTGGTTTAGAAATTTTAACATGCTGGCAAGTTTCTCAATCTCTTCTACTGCAAGGCCTGGCTGAATCCGAATTCTATCCTGCTTCTCCTCTAGTTTCTCTTGGGATCAACTGGTTATTTTGGTTTTTTCTTGCAGTTTTTTATCCATCCTGAATATTGAAGATAGAGCTTCTTGGTAATTATCTTCATGCCCCCAATTTGATCCTTGAGGTCTTCAATGATCTGGTATGGGTTTCTTCTTTCTGCCTTATGAATTTTTAGTTAGTTCTTGAGGATAATCTTCCAAGATTCCTGTTTATGGTTTAATAACTGATCAAATCTAAAGGGAAAAGGCCCCTGTTGGGACATCAATTGTAGATGCTCCTGCAGGATTACATGAAATAATTCAGAAAATACTTTGCTGGCAGTCCTTGAAAGGGAATTTTGGATTACTTATACTTGTTTATGTTAAGTTAAGGACGCAAATCTGACTATATTGCAAACTAAGACCAATGTTCTGACAGGATCACAGGAGTTACTCAGAAATTTAGGACACTAAAAGACCAATGAGACACAAGAGCCTTACCCAGGGATCCCTTTGACTTAAGAATATGACTAATGAGTGACAAATGAAAATAAATGGAACAGCAGAGACAAGAGAGAACTCTGTGGTAATGGAGTAGAAAATAATTAGAACAAAGAAATGACTGAGGCAGCAAACAAAAGCCTCACGTCTGATCAATCTTGAGGAGCTTTAATTGGATCTTGTGACGCCAATGTGAGGTTGAGGTAGGATTTGAGTCGAGTTGATGATTGAGATGAGAAGAAGGTGTTAAATGAGGGGAGGGAGCGCGTTGAGGTAAGTCAAAAGATGGTGGTGAGAGATACAAGGAGAGTGGAGCGTTGAGTGAGTGGTAGTGGGGAGGAACGTGGAAGCAGGAGTGAGATAGTCTTGAGGAGGCAGGAGGAAGGTCAAGGAAAGGGGTAGAATGGATCAGGATGATTGAAAGGAGGAATGAGGAAGCGGGGATAATGAGGATGAAGGCAAGGGTAATGAGGAAGCGGAGTTGATGAGGATGAAGGAAGGAGGAATGGAGAAGCAGACATGATTAGGATGAAGGAAGTCAAACCAAGGGTTGAGCCAATGTGATGGAAAAGCTTGGGAACAATGAAGCTTCAAATTTGGAGATCTTTCACTGGTGGTGCGGCAGAGCGGGCTAAGATGGAAGAAGTAAAAAACTTTAGATTATTAGGAAAAACTAAGGTGGTTTTTTATTTCCTGCCATCCTAGTTCTATAGTAAGTCTGCACAATAATTTATTTGAATAATGGCTGTTTTATTTGAGACTTAAAATAAGTCTCAGAACAGACCTAGATTAATTATGAAATGTTATTGGTAGGATTTGTTGAACAATGGACCAGATGTATTGAATTATTGGTTAGTTTTTGACCAGATAAATTATATCTTAACCAATATCCCAATATGAAAAGTTTCAAGGGTTTTTCTAAGGGATGGTTCAGGAGAGGACCCAAGAATTGGTTTACCTGCAGGGTTTGGGGTGGAGCAAAGTTTGGTAATTTCTTTTTCTGTGCTCTCTTCCTTATTAAGGGCTATTTATTGACTTATTGTTGGTTCTTCTTCAATTTTGCGCTGAATTTTTAGGTCACAGAAGAACCCTTATCCAAGCACCTTTTTTTTGGTTGAATTGGTTAAAGATGGGTTATAACTTGGTCTCTAATTTCCTGTTTCTTTTTAATTAGTTCACTGATAATATTTATCTGGATGGGTACCACAGAAGAAAATTGATGGGATTATGGGATAGGCCTAGATGGCATAGGGTGAATGGGTGGCCAGAGGGCATGATGATACAGCTTTGATATGTCAGAGAGGCCCTCCTTAAATAAAAAATTCCTTCCCCCAGGATTTCTCAAGGCCTCCCCTGAGGGTTCTCTCTGTTCTGGTGAGGAACAGTGAGATACAGTTACATTAGACATTTCTGCTGGTTTGAAGAAGCTTGCACAGTTACATGATGCATTTCTGCTATTTTGAAAAAGCTTTTACAGGGGTTTCATGCATACTAAGCCTGGCATCAATCCTGCGCAGTGCAGATAAAGTATATTGCTGTGCAGGACTGGTGGTTGGGGTTTTGATACTTTATTATAAATAAATGTATTTCTGTGCAATCACTGGTGGTTTTTTGGTGCTTCTTTCTTCTACCTCCATGTATTTCTGTGCATTACTGGGGGTTTGTTTTATGATATATGGTCACATTTCATGCATATATTGCTGGGTATCCCTGTGGTACTTTTACTGGTGGTTTTTTTGTAATCACATGCTTCTGACTACAAAAATTTCTGTTTGGCTCTGGGGTTTTTTAGTACTAAATATTTCTGGCTGCCTGCATATATTACTGTGTGGACCTGTGGCTCTTGAAATGATGGTTCTTTTGGTATCACATTCTTCTGAATAAATAAATTGCTGTGTGGTTCTTGGTTTGATTTGGTTCTGGTAGTTTTTTTTGGTTCTTATTGAGATGGCTTCCACTTTCTCTTGCCTATTTTTTTCCAGTATCCTTATGCAAAGCCTCCTGTATGTTTGTTTGCTTGTTTGTTTGGTTCTGGTTGATACTGGTTTCACTTCCTCCTGCCTATACTGTGCCTGTATAATTCTTCCCAGCCTCCTGTATGTATATTTGAATGAATTCTGGGTGAGGTGACAGGAGCTGAACTTATTGCACTGCCTCATGTGTCTGTATTCCTTTATTCTGGCTGAGGTGGCAGGGTTGGTGTATGGTTCTGTTTTGGAGCGTAAGCTGTCACTGGTATGCACTTTAGGGTTTCCGATGTATGTCTTTATGCATTCCACAGAGCTTTGAAACCTCTTTGGTAATGATTTTTCCACCTTCAAAGGTTTCTTGGGATGTATCTTCTAATCCATGAGGGATAGAGGGGTCTCTTGGCTGAGTGACTATAGGTTATTTTTGATGTAGAATACATTTCTAGGTTTAATTCGAGTATTTGAGATGTTTTTATATAATAAAAGTGAGTCTGATGTCAATAGGACAGGTTTGGTCCACCACAGCGCTGAGATTGGAAGGATTTTTCTTTTTCTAAAACAAGAGACTCATGGTACTGCAGAACTGGAGATAGCATAGGACTACAAATCCTGTGTAATAGTGTTGCTTAAACAGGGTGTTTAAGGATTGAGCCAGGTGATTTCTGGCAAAATTGATGTCCAGAAGTGCGCTGCAGCTGATTTAGTGAAGCTCCCAAGCAGATTTTGGCATTTTAGACCCATAGACATTAAACATTTGTTTTATTGGTTTGTTTCTTGAATAAGTTTAAAAAAGGGCTTGAATTAAGTTGAGCAGAAATTTTTAGGAGGTAGGTTGTCCTGCACTGCCAGAGAATTCATGTAGGTTTCTTGGCTGAGTCAAACCTGGCTCTCTGATTAATGCACATTCACTTCTATCAAAAGTGAAGCAGCTCCAAGGTCTTTCATTTTAAATTTTTAAGTGATAGTCTTGGGAAAAAATTTTGGACAAGGACTTAGAATTGATATTTCATCAAGATTAATGTATGAGTAGGTTTCTTCCTTCCATAATACATACCTGTCACCTTGACTCTGATGGAAGAATTCTTCAATGAGGCAATTGCAAAGGGTTCCAAACCAGATATGTAGTGCTTGTTTCAGTCCTTAAAGTGCCATCTTAAGTTTGAGATGCTTTCCATGCAATACCTGGAAATTGGCTGTGACATTGATGGGGATGTTCTTGTTGAGTGTGCCTTCAAAAACACCAATTTGACATCTACTTGGTGAATCTTTTACCCTTATTGGAAATGGTTGGAGATGAGAAGGAAAAGAGAATATTTATCACCTGTGGGAGAAAATACATCTGTGTAGTCAATTCTGTATACCTGGTGGGAACCCTGGACACATAGCCTCACTTTGAATTTGACAATTTGATTATCCTTGTCTTGCTTTTTGAAAAATACCCCAATGCACTTGAGAGATTGGTGGTATCCTGGACTTTGCATTAATCCCAGAAACCATATGGGGGTAGTTTCAGGATTTCCTTTGCCATTGCAGCAATCCATTAAAAGAAATATGTATTCTACAGGGTATTATTCAATTTTTTCAGATTTGGTTGTTCTCATCTTTCAGATTCAATTGGGTTGTGATGGGGATACCTCAAAAATAATAAGGAAGTATAATTTGTTCCAGGGGCTTTCTGTAATCAGGAGTTGGAGCTGGTTTTCTATTGAGAGGAGACTGGTCAATATCGGTAGCAATTTTGGGAATAGGTGGAGGATGATTGTGGACACCAGAAAAAAGGAGGAGCAGGAGGGTTAAGAAAATAAGCATAACCCAAATACTCATCCAGTTGGAGTAAGAATGAAGTTTCAAGGAAGCTGGCTTTTGCACTGTTGCAAATTTTTGGAATGCAAGATTTTTTAAGATGAAAAGTTGTTTACATACCCTAAAAGGGTCCACACAGATCCATTTGGGCTCAGCTTGGAAACCCTTCTCTGTTTGGTAATCAGGGTTTAGACAGTGAAGTCAAAAGATTTTAATAGTTCATAGTTGCCCTTAATTGTGAAACATAGTTTCTATGGTACTTGGTAGGTTCTTGAGTCTATCAGAGTGAGATTGAGTAGATCAGTAGCGTTTTTTACTGCTTCTGCCAAGAATGAGGGTGAAAAATTGCTCTGAAAAAGAAGGCATCTAGCATTTTCAAGGATGGAGAAATTAGTAAAATCTGCCAGAACATTTTTCTGAGGTGTATAGGGTGGTGCAAGATGATGATTGATCCCCTTCTTTTTGAAGAAAGTGCTGAGCTTGGCATTTGTGATCTCTCCACCATTATAGGTCACAATGGGGTCAATCTTGGCATCAAGCTCCCTCTTACAGTGCTGCATTAAATCTTTGATAGCAGTTGTATCTTGTTATTTAGAGAAAAGAGAGGAAACCAATTTGAAGCTGGAGTATTGATTGACTATAGTCGGCAAAAACTTACATCCCCCTGTTCTTGGATTGAAAAAGGGCAAACAAGGTTCATTTGGATGACTTTGAGATAGAAGGAGGATGGTTGAAAGTGAATTTGAAAGGGATTGAAGCTCATCTTGCACTTTTGAAAAATGTCACAATGATGTTGAGGGGTGGAACCAGGAAAAATTTTCTTGAGAATGTTGTTTTTAGGGTTCCCTAATTTCAAATTTCAAATGATTTCTTTGGAGGTCTTCAGATTTATTTATAATTGAAATTAGCTTTTTAATTTTTTACTGCTATAAATACCTGGCTGGAACCATCTCATCTTCCCTCTCTACTTCTCCTTCATCCTTCTATTCTTCCTCTAGAATCAAATATTTCAGTGATGCTACCTGGTCCAACCATCTTGAATCAAGAAAATCAATCAGTGGACACATCTTTATTTTTCTCAATTGTCTCATCTCCTGGAATAGCTGCAAACAGAAAAAAATTACAATTTCATCCACCACAGCCAAATTAAACTCACTCACCAAATGCCACCAAGAAATCCTATGGGTATCAGAGCTTTCCCAAGAATTTTTGGCCACTTAATGACTCAATCCCATCTTCAATTTTCAAAAAAAAAGGAATGATTGAAATAATCAAACACTTTGGTTCAAACATGAAGACCAATCACCTGGACATAAAAATCAAATATCGCAGGGACTTATACAAAAACAAGAAATTTGAAGGCCATTTAGAGCCCCCCCAAAGAAATGGTTTTCTATGCTCTGACCAAGGCCTGCAGCTCAACATCTCTCACCAGACTCAAAATTAGGCCCTTCATACCAAGGGTTGAAAAATTACAGCAGACAAAAACTCAAAAAAAAATATAGATAGATAGTTAATTGTAATGTTGTTTCTCTCAGGCAACCCCATTTAAACTAAAATGAGTTATCCCTATTGGGATAAGTCACAGAATAAGACAAACATTGCTTGTGCCTCTGAAGCTCACTGCAGCTGAGAGATATGCCAATTGGGATAAATAGTTGTATTTGCGCAGGCCAAATGACATTTCAACCACATCCAGAATCTCACCCTTAGCCCTTCTGGGCCTGTCTTCCTTGGTAAATCCTAATCAATATCACCATCTCCAGACCTAGAAAAAATCCAATTAAAAACCAAATTGCAGACCAAAGAGTAAATAGGGATCCTAGAAAGCTCAAAAAAACAAAAAAATAATCAAGAACTAATCAATTTCAAAAAAGAAACCCAGAATCTGCCTAGTGAACTAAAAATCTTGAACCCCATCTGGCCAACCCTCAAGAGTCAGCCAAAAAAATAATTTCCTCCAGAACACACCAAAGGAAAGGCAGGTACCTCATCCAACATCGCAAGAAATTTAATTGAACACACTTCTGGGTTGAATCTAAAAAATTAAAGACTACTCACTTCTGTTTATACCACAGGGTCAATATCAACCAGATCACAAAAATCAATCAAGGCCTCTCACAAAAAGTCAGCCCTAAAATTTATTCTTCTTCTTCCTTGTGCCTTGAACTGAATAAAGGTGCCTGGTAGCTGATGAGATTACCAATTCAATATGTTTCTCTTCCATGCTCTTCTCACAATTCATCTTTTACATTAGAATAGTTGCTGGTTTTAAGAAAAGAGTACTAAAACAGAAATTTCAATATCAGGAGCATCAAGATCAACAAATCAGACTAACAGGGAACACTGGCTGCTCCTTTTAAGGCTCCTCACATAGGATGAAATGCAAATTATTTTTTCAATGAAGTTTCTTGATAGTGAATGATCCTACAAAGGCAGTTATAATTCTCCTGTAGCCATCCAAGGTACTAAAGTTATTGGTTGGACCCAAGAACTTTTCTTAATTTTAAAATTGAGTTTTTTCATTATTTTTTTTGATGCCAGGAAACTTGCAGTCTTTTAGCCACAGAAATTGATATTGGTGTTGGAATAAGAATTATTCCAAGATGATTTGAAATGCTCAATTAAAAAAGATAGAGTGAGATCAAGTGCAAGTTCTGTTGTGTTTTGGCTAAAGTGTTTTAAAATATATTATTAAGAGAGGCCACAGCCTATCCAAAGCTGGGTGATCTTGACAGTAAAACAGCCTCTCTTCAGGGGGATACTTCAAGCAGTATACAACCCTAGGGCAATGGTATCCTTAAGAAACAATTCAAAGGGGTAACTACCAAGGGAATAAAGGTCTTTCTGGGCTATAAAACCACGCAGCAAAGAGAAGGGAGGGGCAGACTTGAATTTAGAGTGGTTGGATCAGAAGGATTCTGCATAAATTCATGGTTCAAAGGGTCTCAGGTCAATTGTTAGGCTTTTTTCTGATTTTGTTCAATGTAATTAATACTGGGGTTCAGAATTAATATTTATACTATCAGACTGAAGCCATATATCACTTTTTTATATCTTATAAAAACTTGTTCACAGATGGAAATTTGTCTGGATTGATACTAAAAATTTCTTTGCTTTGAAATAACAAAAGGGTACTATATATATGACTTTTGAAGTGGAGGGGCCTTCTCAGGGCACATATAGAGGTTTGTGATTGAGGGATAGGGCTAGCAGGCAGGCCAGGGCTAGTTTGGAACAAATTCTTGGTTCTTTCACCCAGATGTACCGGTCTGTGTCATATCTATGTGTGAAATAACCTTCAGAAACTGTTGAATGTTTATTGTGTATTTGTGAATTTCTGAAATTTTGCATTGTATTCTTTTGAGTGACATGGTCAGAAGTGAGTATTTTTAGATCCTCTGTCGTGTTCTGATCATTTTTGTTTTTTTAAAAACTTTAAAGGGAACTTTTTGATATGTTTTGTGGTTCATAAAGATTGATAATATCATTTTTGTGACAATCTTTATTACTGTTTTCCCTAATATTTCTCTTTTATAATTTTATCTTTATGCTTTTGATTCAACTTTTGGAGGTTTCAAATCATCCTTTTTCCATTTGTTGAATTATTAAATATGCATGATGCCTGCATAGGGGTTGTAGCTAGTTCCTATAGTACCTGGCTGTCAGAGGTTGTTGAGGTAGTTTTGATGCGCGTGTGCTTGAAAGCTATGGACGGGAATCAGGAATCTGTGGCCAGCAGTATATTTCATGCGGGTTTCCTGTATGCTTCCTGGATTTTGAGTGTCAGGTGCATGAAACCCTTACTGTTAGGATGTGGGGCTGTGCACGGGAATTGTGAAAGAACAAAAAACCAGCTGTAACTCCTAAACCATACACCACACTTCAATTATGAGTGAATTTTGGTTGTGAAAACTATAAGTGACAATGCACATGAAATATCAAAATTTCCAAAAAATAAGGTGTACTGGTGTCTTGGTTGTGGGCAATTTTCTTTCAATTTTATTTAAAACTACAAGGAGTTGGGATTCAAGGGTGGGGCCAGTGAGTGACCCTTTCTTTTTTTGGGTGATAAATCTGAATTGTTAATAATATTCTGGGATTTCTCACTCCTTATATTATATATAAGTTATCTTTTTGTTCTATTCTCCTTTGACAGGTTGCTCTGTATAAGCAGCAAGCTGATATTTTTTTATATATTTTGGTTTTATTCAACACCATCCTGGATATATTTAGAATAATTTCTTTTTGATATATCTATAATTCACTTAAATTACATAGAGTTTGGATGTAGTGTAGCTATATTTCTATTAATTGTATCTCTAGGTAGCTTGCGGGTCTAGCCTTTTTCTAGGAAATAGTGGTCTTCCTTGGTGGTAGAATGTTTGCATGTGTTATCAGTAATCTCTAAGGTAGGTAGGAGATTGACCCAGCTATTGTGGTATCCTTCATATTTGCTCCATACCCAAAAAAAAGCATCAGTTGAGCATTAATTTTAATGTTTTGATCATTCTATCAGCTAGTCAATCTGTTTTGGGGTAAAAGAAATTTTAGAACGCTAGGTCAGTTACTAACACATGATAGATGTTTCTCCATAATGCAGAAGTTAATTTTGGGTCTCTATCACTCATTAATATTTTTTTATGACAAAATCAGCAATGATTCTTTTAAATAATAGTAATGATATCTCCATGTAAGTGGCTTATTTGTAGTTAGGCTTGAAATTGGATTTTTTTAGATAGCCTCTCCACTATTACCAGTAAAAATTTATAGGATTAAAATTCTCCAGGCAGAAGGCCTGTCAAAAACCCCATTTTAGTTTTTTTGAATATTCCCTTTAGCTCCAAAACTTTCTGAAAGAATCAAAACCATTTCAAAGTTTTTTTCTTAGACTTTTGGGAGGTTTTTAAACTGGTTAAATATTTTGCTTTCAAGACTCTTCAGTTTATGAACCAATAATTTCCCTTCAATTTTGACAGGCTCCGGTCAGAATACAAGCCTCTATAAGAGCAATTATCATGAAATTCTCCTAAAATATTTTTGATTTGCTCCTCCTCTTTCAGAAATAAAATAATAGGGTGTTAGTTTTGGTTTTGGTAGTATAATACAATATGCCATAAGTTAAACCTTCCTGCTTTTAATTTTATGGCAGAACTTCAGGGAGAAAATTGATGAGTTCAGGGGAGGGAAAGTTAAATTCAATAACAAAGACAATTTTCTTCATCTCAGGGTTTTATCTTTCCTGTATGGAATCAAAAATAATTTTTTTTAGTTTAAAAATGTGAATGCTAATTTTCAGCTTAATGATACCAGGAAGTTTCCATTTTTTTAGCCACTGCAAGTGATATTGGTGTTGGAACAATAATAATTCCAAGGTAAATTTCTCAAAAATATTAATATAATAAGAGAAAGTGAAAATTTTGGAGTTTGGTTTGCTTAAAATGGTTTAAATATATTTTTAAAGAATTTCCACAGTTTATAAAAAACTGGGGATCTTTATTTAAACAAAATTTCTTCAAGGGGATCTTTTGAACTGTGCAAAGTTGAGACAATGAGGTCCTAAGTGATTGCTCAAAAGGGGTTTACTCAAGGGTAATGAGTGGACTGGCTGTCTTACACACTTATGACTGTAGGCGATAAGGAGTTAACTTACTGCTTTAAGCAGACACTCCAAAATACTTGCAGAAATTCACAGTTTGAAATGGTCTCAGGACAATTGTTGGGTTTGTTGCTGATATTATTCAATTAATGGAATTAGTGATGGGGTAGAATTAATAATTATACTAACATGTTAAAAATTGATCTGATGCATACGTAAATCTCACTTAGTCTACTACAGCTGCGCAAGTCTACTACAGCCGCGCACTCAGTGCTCCAATCTGTGCAAACAATCTATTCTGAGTGATGTGGATGTTCAACCAACCATCATGATTCCCAGACTCTCTTCCTTAGTTTGATCCTGGTCCATTTTCCTTTCTCGCTCTCTGATCTGAAGAAATCCTAAAATACTCTGTCCAATTCAACCCCGAACTATCGACCTCTCCCACTCGATTCAATTCATCCCAAATTCTCTTCATATTATTTTCTTTACTTTATCTTATTTCTTTTCTTTCTTATATTTCTTCTTTTCTTTTTTCTTCCTTATTTTCAATCCTCTCATCAACTCTGCTCGATCTCATGGTTCATGTGCTGCTGTCTGGTAAGAGATCTGTCCTTGGTATCTATCATATACAACAATTCTGACTCTTGTCTCTTCCAGTTACTTACCAACGTCTTCTAGTCATATCTTCTCCTCTATCGTCCATTTCATTCAGACTCTGATCATAATCTTAGCTGTTGGTAATCCTTTTATTCTCATTATTCTTGATTCTCATACACGAATCTTCTTGCTTGATTTCTAACTGTTTGCCATTAGTCTGCTGGTTCTAGTTCTAATAAAAACTACACAGAAATCAACACGGTTAAAAGCCGAAACGTAACAAACGTCTTTACAAACAGAAATGAACAAACCAGCTGGAGCCAACGATTATTTTCATCAAGTCGCTCTCAAAGCCTCAGTTGATGCTATCCCTCCGCTCAATGAAGATAATTAGTCTATCTGGAAAGATAAGATGTTGATGCTCTTTGATCTAAAAGAAATCAAGGACGCCATAACTCAGAACTTGGGTCAACTATCAATAAAACAAGATCAGGAAATTCGAGCCATTATTCTCTCTAAACTAGACAGCAACACTCATGCCAACGTGGTCAATTCAACAAACATTTCATCTTCTAAACTACTCTGGACCAAGATTACACATTGATTTGCTTCATCTGAAACTGCAAATAGGGCCCGAGTGTTTAATCAATTTCTGCACGCCCCGTTTAATGAACATGCAATAGAAAGCTTCATTAAAGATACTAAGAAGGCACTTACTCGCATGACGGATGTTGGTATAGAATTGCCAAAAGACATACTAGCATATCTCATATTATTTAAATTTCCTCCGGTTCTCGAGAATCTTAAGCAGCAAGTCATGCATGTAGAAAAATTTATAACGGTAGATGTAGTTTTCGGCCATCTTACTCAATACAATAATGAGCAAAAGGCACAACTCAAAGTCAGTAAATCAACTTCGGATGTCACCCTAGTATTGACTAAAAGTAGAGCGGAAAAGGACAATAGGAAACCTCAACTCAGATGCAAGGAAGGCTATCATGACCCCAATGCACCTCATCCAGAATCATCATGTTTCCATCTCCATCCTCAAATCGCACCAGATTGGTGGGTCAAACAGCAGAATGAATGGCAAAACAAATCAAAAAAGAATCTCTCAATCAACTACCATGCCTTGCTCACTCTCTGGATCAACTCCAATAATACAGCCAATCTCTTGTTGGACTCAGGTGCAAATATCCACATATTCAATGATCTTAAGTTTTTCACATCCATCAACCTTCAAGATGATCTGGAGGAAATCAAGACTGGAAAGCTCAAAGCCAACCTGAAAATTTGGGGCACTGGTACGGTACAATTAGAATGGAACAAATCAGTCATCACCCTGGAGGAATGCATGTACGTTCCAGACATAGTCGTTAACTTGATTAGCCAAGGTCTTTTAGCAAAGAAGGGATTCAGCCTTCAACAAGAACACGATTGGTTCACTATCACTCAATGTAACGACATAGTCTTGAAAGGAATGATTCTAGATAATCTATTTGTTATCGAGAAACCCCGTGTTGCGGGCAATAACCGCTCAGTTAATCTCATGAATCAGTCCTCCAACACCCTGTCCATTGAATCTCAAACTCTATTAGATGTCCATATAAAGTATGTTCACGCTGCGACTTCAACTCTAAAGAATATTCTGAAGGATCAATTTTCCAAAGAGGAATTGAATAATTTCCAATGTGAAAGCTGCGTCAAAAGTAAAATAACAAAATCATCCTTCCCAGCAACATCGACCCCGTCATCAAAACCCCTCAAACAAATTCATCTAGATTTGATAGGACAAATAACTCCTCAATCGAAGGCGGGACATCGGTATATTTTGACTCTTGTTGATAACTTCTTGGGCTATCTCGCTGCGTTTCCACTAGTATCCAAAGATGAAACTCCGAATGTTATAATAAGTATTCTCGAAACAGAATACAAACGACTCAACTACTATCCAACAGAGATCTTCTCAGATAAAGGGACGGAATTTACAAATCAAACATTGAAGGATTTTGCTAAATCCAAACACATCAAGTTAATCACGTCAGAGCCCTACCATTCTCAACACAATGGTAGATCGGAACGAGAAAATCAAACAATAGTCGAATCCGCGCGCGCTACTTTCTCCTCTTCCAGGCTGCCGAAAAACTACTGGCACATAGTAATTCGAAGCTGCTGCTTCATGTTGAACCAAATCGCAAGGGAAGGTAATGATCAATCTCCCTGGGAACTGATGTTCAAAAAGGAACTTCCTACTAATTATTTACAACCCGTAGGAGCGCTGGTTATCTATTTGGGAAATGATCTTCAAAGAGGGAAGAAATTTGATGAAAAAGGGTTAGAAGGAATACTAGTTGGGTTTAATCCAATCTTCCATTCCTATTTGATTTTAAGCTCATCTGGTGCTGTTATTGAAACCAAACACGTCCAGTTTCTCAAGAACAACACCTTTGACTTTCCACTTCTCGAATCTCCTGGACTTGATCTCTTCTCTCAAGTCAGTTAGGAACCAAACAAATCAGATTTTTCTTCCCTTGAAAAGCAATACTCAATACGCGAACCACTCAAAAATCTCTCTGAATCAGAATCCAATCGCGAGGAGATTAATCCTGTATTTTCCTCAGATTTGTCTGTCCCAAACTCTCCCTGTCACCCTACTCCGGTGGAACCTCCTGAACCAACCACTTATCAAAGACCCAGACGCGAAACAAAGAAACCCCAAAGATACGGTTTCCACCATTATTATGAACCCCCTTCTTACAAAGCCGCACGCAAATGTCCCGAGTGGACTAAGTGGAAAAAAGCTACAGAAATCAAATTGGATGGCATAGAATAACAAGATGTCTGGGAAGAATATTATGGAAGCCCAGATAATATCCTGAATACAACTTGGGTCTTCAAAGTTAAGGAAAATTGCCATGGCAAACCAGTAAAATATAAAGCTCGACTATGCGTTCAAGGCTTTGATCAAGTATCAGGAGTAGATTACAATTAAACTTGGGCACCAACCGGAAAGATTGGATCATTACAATTGGCCCTCTTATATGCTTTAAAAGAAAAGCTGAAACTCACTCAATTCGACGTCAAGGGGGCATTTCTTCGTGCTCCTCTTGAAGAAACGGTCATCATAAGAACGCCAGAAGGATCAAATAGAAAATCTCCGTATCTGAAATTAAAAAAAAATCTTTATATGATCTAAAACAATCACCTAAGAATTGGTTTGAGACACTTACATTATGGATCAAATCTCAAGGATATAAGGAGTCAAAAAGCAATCCTTGTCTCTATTTCAATGGCAAGACGAAGGAGATTTTCTATTTCCATGTGGATGACTTAATACATGTAGGTAACTCTGATGCCTTTGAGTCAAATTTCCTGAGTGGATTCCAAAACTTGTCATGTCACCCTCCAAACACCATACTTGGTATGCTCATGGAGATGGAAGACAATCAAATTCTCTTAAGTCAACCTAACCATATTGATCATGGGTTAGAAGAACTCGGTCTATCAGCCTGCAAAGACATGATGTCTCCTCTAACTCCAAACCTCAATCTCAAACCTGCTTCTGACGATGATCATGCGGAATTCTGTCAGTTAAATATTAACTACTGATCCGCGATCGGACTTCTTGATCATCTTTCACAGTATACTCGCCCCGACATATCTTTTTCAGTCTCTAGTCTGGCGAGGTTCAATGCAAAACCCGGTATGAGCCACTGGCGGGAAGTTTGAAAGGTATCGAAGTACCTTAAGACGACTAAAAATTTTAAGCTTACTATCAAATACAACCCTGAAAAAGAAGTCATTTTGAGCTTTAGCAATGCTACTTGGGGGGACGATCCAGCTTTTAGAAAATCTCAATCCGGATACATCATTTTCCACTATGGGAGTCCAGTTATTTGGAATTCAACTAGGCAACGCAATATCTCGTATTCATCTACCAAATCAGAACTGAACGCCTTACTTGACTGTTACCTTGAAGTCAAATTGATTAGACATCTTATCTGCGATATCTCTCAAGAATGCAAATTTGAACCTATATTTTACATTGACAACAAGGGCTTAGATGACAAAATAAAAAAATTTGGTTCCCATTTGAAGTCAAGACATATTGAAATAAAAACAAAAGGTCTTCGGGAAGGCTTTACCGAACAGGAGTTTGCACTGAATCTTATCCTGAGTCAATCGATGGTTGGGGACTCCCTCACCAAAGCGTTGTCCATAAGCTCTCTTGAAATACTACAAAAAAGAGCATTCACTTGGAATAAGTAATCTCTTGGATAACTCCCTTACCAGACATGGGGAGTGTTAAGAATTGATCTGATGCATACGTACATCTCACTTAGTCTACTACAGCCGCGCAAGTCTACTACAGCCGCGCACTCAGTGCTCCAATCTGTGAAAACACTCTATTCTGAGTGATGTGGATGTTCAATCAACCATCATGATTCCCAGACTCTCTTCCTTAGTTCAAGCCTGGTCCATTTTCCTTTCTCGCTCTCTGATCTGAAGAAATCCTAAAATACTCTGTCCGATTCAACCCAGAACTATTGACCTCTCCGACTCGATTCAATTCATCCCAAATTCTCTTCCTATTATCTTCTTTACTTTATCTTATTTCTTTTCTTTCTTATATTTCTTCTTTTCTTTTTTATTCCTTATTTTCAATACTCTCATCAACTCTGCTTGATCTCATGGTTCATGTGCTGCTGTCTGGTAAGAGATCTATCCTTGGTATCTATCATATACAACAATTCTGACTCTTGTCTCTTCCAGTTACTTACCAACGTCTTCTAGTCATATCTTCTCCTCTATCGTCCATTTCATTCAGACTCTGATCATAATCTTAGCTGTTGGTAATCCTTTTATTCTCATTATTCTTGATTCTCATACACGAATATTCTTGCTTGATTTCTAACTGTTTGCCATTAGTCTGCTGGTTCTAGTTCTAATAAAACCTACACAGAAATCAACATAACATACTGAGGCCATAAATGATTTTTTATCTCTTTTAAACACTTGATCACAGATGGCAATGGGTCTGGATTGATTACTTGAAAATTACAGGCGTTTAAAACATCCAAAAGGGGCTGTTTATATACCTTTTGGGGTAAGAGGACCTTCCCAGGGCACATAGAGAGGGTTGTCATTGTTTTCTATGGCTAGAAGATTCCCTCAGGATAGTTTGGCACTTATTTTTAGTGCTGTCAATCTTCTGGACCTGTCTTTGTCATATTTATGGGTGAAATGGTTATCAGAATCTGTTTAAATGTCAATTAGTTTTTTTACAGTTCTGGAATATTGCCTGATTGTTTATCAGTTTCTTTTCAGTGAAATGGTCAGAAGTGATAATTTGTAGATTCTTAGCAATCTTCCAAACATGCTGGAATATTTCATAGTTTTTAGGGGAACTAATTTGTATGTTTTTTGGTTCTTAATGATTTTATAATAAAATTTATATGACAACCTTTATTTTTCTTTTCCCCAATTTTTCTGTCTTATATTGTAAATTTCATACCTTTTATTCAATTTTCAGAGGTTTCAGACATCCCTCTATCCGTCAGTCAGGTTTTTACATATGCATCATGTATGCATGCAGTTTTTGTCTGGTTCCTTCTGTACCTGGCTTGTCAGGAGTGGTGCAGTTATTATTGACACGCGCATACTTGACAGCTATCTGCAGAAATACAGCATCCGTGGAAAGCAGAATATTGCATGTGGATTTTTTGAACGGCGCCTAGATATTGAGTTTCAAGCACATGTCAAGGGTGGGGTCAGCAAGTGACCCTACCTTATTTTGGGTGAGGAATACAAATCTGTGATAAAATTCTAATATTTCTCACTGTTTTCATTTCGATTAAGATATTTTATTTTTATTCTATGTTGACAGTTTTCTCTGTAAAAGTAGGAAGCTGACATTCCCAAACTCCAAGATATGTCTCTATCTGGAAAAATTTTTTGGGTTCAATGTCTCTTATTGGCTCTCTATTTTTCAAGGTGTATGGGTCCATCTGGAATGTTGTTTGCAGGTAGACGTTCATTTTTATCAGCAGATTCTCCTTTATATCTGACCAGGTAAAGTCTAATATCTTTCCCATTTATCCTTGACTTCTTTTTTTTAAGGATCTTGCTGATTTTCCTTTTTCCTTCATCAGGGTAAGCTTCCACAGGTATCTCTGGTAAAGGGATTTTTCCTCCTTCCCTTGGGTGAAATTGCTTGATTAGGCTTACTTGGAATACTGGGTGTTTTACTGGAAAGTTAATAACTCACAATCACTACTAAAGAATTCTTTCCATGAACCTTTTTTATGGTTAATGGTCCTAAAAAGGCAGGGCTCAATTTCCTCTTTCCTGAAAGGTTGTTGAAATTTATGGTTGAGATCAGGAATTGCTCTTCAATTTTAAAATCAGGTTCTTTTTGAGTTCTATCCCATATCTGTTTATTATATTCATTAGCTTCTTGAAAATATTTAGCAGCATTTTTATTGGCTATGTCTATCATGTTCTTGAATTTTACTTAAGTAGGATCTATATTTTCCATGTCTTTATTGAGGCTGTCTTTGGGTAGCTTGGGTATCCATCCTCTTCCCAGGAAATAGGGAATTTATTACCTGGTAGAATTTTTGCTGCTGTTGTAAGCCATTTCCAGGGCAGGTAAAAGATTAACTGTCACGCTTTGCACTTAAGGATTATTGTCTTCACCACTTCAACATATCCTCTCCTCAGTACCATCTACCTCAGTCTAAAAGCGTGACACAAATAAAAGCACAACATCAATGGTGCAATTGGCTATTTCCTCTGGCTTGCGCTGACCATCCAATCTTGGAGACCAACTCAGTATATACTTGCAAACTTTGCAGTTAACTCCATACCGGTCAACCATCCATTATGAGATCCAATCTCCTTCCCTGGGCAATCAACAGCCTCGGACTTCCATCTTCGGTCATGCATTGTTTGTTAGTTTGCATCTTCATCTAACCAAGCCATCACTACTGTATAGTTTGCAATTGGACTAGTCCCTACCCTGCATACACTATTACCTCTCATTTGCATTACCTTCAACGTCACTTGATCTTATCCCAATTCGTCATGCAAATGTACGCTCAGATTCTATTGTCTTGCACTTATTCTAAGGCCTCGGATCTTTACCACTGCTTCATTTCCTATTCCGTTCCTGTTATTCATTGCCTCACCGCTTCACATGTAGTTAGCTCATCATCAGGTTGTATCTAGTCACTTTGGATTACCTTATAAGGGCTATCCCCTTGCCTGATGATTGTCTCCTCAGTTAGTTAATTTCATACATTATTGCATTTTGCTGCAACCTAGTTATCACATCAAACTCAGCTTGTGTTTTCTTCTTTGGAACACTTTCCATTCATCTTGCCGTTTGTTGAGTGGCATAACCAAGTTCGCACTTTGCAATTGGTTCTTGATATTTGCACTTGCCCTCTCACTTGGTATTCCTTTGCGCTCACGATCATCTAAGAATTGCCCTATAGTACGTGGGGTGGTTGTGTGACAGTAAATTAACTTACTCAAATCATCTATCTTAGCCTGCCAACCTATAGTAGAACTCTTCTTTCTCGATGTCACGTACTTGCTCAACCGGGAACGCTTCCTCTGCCCCTTACAATGATGAGATTCATCGGGTAGGGAAAACCAGCGCTCCTCGGGCCCAACAACCCTTAGATCCAGTTCCTCCTTCCAAATCACCATCTGTGGAACCTCTAGATGATCCTCGGGCTCCTCCACGGGATGCTCCGACGGACCCTCTTGCAGAATTTGCAGACTCCAACCATTCTTCCAATGAAACCTCAACTCGTGGTAGACCAGGGGTTCGCACTACTGCTCTTGATCCCAATGCTCCAACCCTGCTTTCGACATTGATCCAGGCCCTCACTCATGGTGCCCAGCGATCTACTCCAAGCACTCCTTGTTTTCGCACTCCGGGAATGAAACAACCTGATCACTTTACAGGAGAACATCCTCATAAGCTTAGATCCTACCTACAGTCTTGTAAAATCATCTTTTCAAACGACTCCAACAATTTCCCTTCCGATAGACATAAAGTTATGTATGCTTCTTCCTTCATAGGAGGTAGAGCCTCGCAGTGGGTCAAACCTTACCTCAAAATTTTATCCAAAAACAATCCCACTTGTATTCTCAACAACTGGGAAAAGTTTGAGAAACAATTTTTCACCCTGTTTGGCAATCCCAATGAAGTTTGAAACGCCAAATAAAAACTTAATAGTTTAGTTATGAAGGAGAATAGTAGAGCCTCCGTTTATATTTCTCATTTTTGAACATTGCAGTCTTGCATCCAGTGGAACAAGGCCGCTCTTCTATTCCATTTCCAAAAGGGTTTACTGGCACGCTTAATCAAACAGCTTGCAGTTGGGGGTCATAAGACAACCTTGCTTCAGCAGCTAATCGATTGAGTGATTTAGCTTGATAATTGCTATCATGACAAGAATCGCTCCCGGCAAAACAACCATGGATCATCCACCTCGGCTCCGAAGGTGGACAACTCCTCAAAGCAAAACACGAGGAACCCAAAAACATCCAAACCAACCCCGACTTCGAACTCCAACTTGAAAGGAAAAGACAACGCCCAAACTCCAAAGTTCCTGGACAAGGAAACCGGGATTCTTCGAAGTGAGGAACAACTGCCAATGGAAAAGAATGGGCTGTGTATGTATTGTGGAGGGAAACATGATTTTGACAGCTGTGCAAAGCAATTAGCGCGTGAAGCGGCTAAGCAATCAAAAAATTAGCTTGTAGTTTTTCTGATACTTGCAAGGAAAACTACACATTATCTAAATCACTGCGAGTAAATCTTCGCACTTGCGAGTCACTAGGTGCTCCAAGTTCGAGATTTATCATATTCCATTCCAACAACACTCCTTATGAAGTATTACTTGATTCCGGCGCTAATGTTTCCTTCATCAGTGAATATTTCGCCACTTCAAAGAATCTTACGCATTCCGAGATAGATAAATATCCCATCTATCTAGTAAGTAGTGCGACTGAACCATCTTATTGGGTTTACCAAAAGGAAAAATGGACCTTTGCATTTTCCAATTTCCCCAGCCTTGAATGGGATTTATTTGTCTTGGCTATACCCGGAATGGATGATACCATTTTATACCATGATTTCCTAGTTTACTGGAATCTGGATGTGAATTGGAAAGAAGGAGTAATTAACCTTTGAACCTCGCAACCCCAGAACACTAAACTTTCCGTCAATCAGGAATTAAACAGCCTACCTGACACTGTCATTGAGTTGGATGACACTTTTCCGCCAGGAGATTGGCAATATCCTGACCTTCATTCTCAAATCCCCTCTTCAGATTTAGGAGTTATCGCTTACCTATCCAGCTTACCTCTTTCCTGTTCCTTTGAAGAGAAACAGAAACCAACCAAAAGGTGTATTTTGAGATCCCTAATCCTCTCGCACCATGCGAGCACCTCAAACCCGGTGCTCAAAGATGACAAGATTGAAGATTTAGAAATCATTTGAGAGTCTTTACCTTTGGTTTATCATGACTTTGCTGACGTCTTTTCAGCGGAAAAATCAGATAAGCTGCCTCCATCCCGTCCTTACGATCACAAGATTGAACTTACTGGCCCACCTCTGGCACCAGGACCAGTTTACTCTCTCTCAACGCAAGAATCAATTGCGCTTCAAGACTACATTGCGGAAAATGTAGCAAAAGGATTTCTTTGACCAAGCAATTCAAACACCGGTTCCCCTGTTCTATTTTTACCAAAAAAGGACGGAGGACTTTGCCTTTGTGTTGAATACAGGAAACTGAACCAGGTAACCCGGAAGAATGCCTATCCAGTACTGCCTATGTCACATCTCCTTACCCTCTTCCATGGAGCTAATTATTTCTCAAAGTTAGACCTTTGAGGTGCCTATAACCTAATTTGCATTAAAGAAGGTCATAAGTACTTAACTGCAATGCAAACCCGGTTTGGCAGCTATGAGTATACCTTCATGCCTTTTGGCCTCTGCAACGCTCCTTCCACTTTCCAACATTTTGTCAACAACATTTTTTCCGATATTGTAGGTAAATACCTCGTGGTATATCTTGATGATATACTAGTCTACTTGAGAAACCTTGAAGATCACATTGCGCATGTGCGAGAGGTGCTGCAGCGACTTTGCAAGAATGACCTTTTTGCAAAAGCCTCTAAGTGCGAGTTCCATTCCTCCTCTCTTCATTTTTTAGGTTTTGTAGTCTTGCAGCAAGGACTATCAATGGATCCATCCAAAAGCAAACACATATTGGACTGGCCCCCACCTTCTTCCGTTAAATCTCTTCAAGTTTTTCTAGGTTTCAGTAATTTCTATAGAAGTTTTATTGCGCTTTACGCCAAAAAAACCGTGAATCTTACTAACCTTCTTAAAAAAGACACTCCTTTTATTTTTACCAAACAAGCTGCTTTGGAGTTCAAAGCTCCAAAGAAAGTGTTCACCACTGCTCCAATACTCACTCACTTTAAAGAGCTAGCTTGCACTATTGTCAAAACAGATGCAAGCAACTATGCAATTGCAGGAGTCATCTCGCAGTTTTCTCCTTCCAGTTCTCTCTTTCACCCCGTAGCTTTTGAGTCTCTCAAGTTGCTCGCTGCAGAGCTTAACTATGAGATTCATGACAAGGAACTTCTTGCAATTGTTTACTGCTTGAAGAAATAGCTTCATACCTTTGAGTCTTAGGGAATCCTTTGAGGTTCTAACTGATCATAATTCTTTGAAGTATTTCATGAGCTCAAAAGTCCTCACACGTAGACAGGCGTGATGGGCCAAATACCTCTCCAAGTTCCACTTTACAATCACTTACCTTCCTGGGAAACAAGTGGTAGTTCCTGATGCTTTATCATGTCGGGACGACGTTTACCCAGGGGGGGGGAGCACCTTTGCCAAAAACAACCCTGAAAACGTTAGGACACTCTTCTCAACCCAATCTGCTCAAATCAGTTCAATCATTGCTCGCTTGAGAGATTTGGCTTCAAACTCTGACAAGCTCAAAGCAACAATCCCAAGTGAATCAAACTTTGCAAAAGTGCGAACTTATTAGATATTAGTTACAGTTTAGATGATAATGACTTTTTAGTTTACGATAATTGTATAGTAGTACCAGATAATTCTTGCATTAAGTTAGATATCTTTGAGTCACGGCATGATTCTCAGCTTTCTGGTCATTATGGGCAGGATAAAACCTACCAATTGATCGCACGAGACTTCTACTGGCCTGGTATGACCAAAGAAGTAAAAGACCATGTTAGCGCGTGCTATGATTGCAATGGTAACAAGTCCTTGAAACACAAGAAGTATGGGCTGCTCCAGCCACTTCCAATTCCGCCTTGTCTTTGGCACTCACTTTCTATGTATTTAATCTCTCAATTACCTTCTTCTAGTGGATATGATGCTATTCTAGTAATAGTAGATCGCTTCTCAAAGATGGCTTTATTTTTACGCATTAATGTGATGGCCTCTTAAGAAGACTTGGCTAACTTGTTCATAGAATATGTATTTTTGAAACATGTTCTCCCTGATACTATAGTTAGTGATCATGGATCTCTGTTTGTCTCAAGCTTCTGGACCTTGCTATTCCAAAATTTTAAGATCACTCGCAATTTATCAACAGCTTACCACCCGGAAACGGATGGGCAAACTGAGGGAGTTAATCAGATTCTCGAACAATATCTTTGAATGTATGTTGCCTATCAACAAGACAACTGGTCGCAATGGCTCCCACTAGCCTTAATTTGCCTACAACAACTCCACTCATTCCTCCACCAAACAGTTGCCCTTCCAAACTCTTTATGGTAGAAACGCGACCTTCTCTTCCCTTCACGTAGCACCTTCTCAACCTGCTACTGATTACCTTGAACAAATTCAATCCCTTCAATTGCAACTTTGAACCAACCTCAAAGAAGCAAACCAGCACTATAAGGAGCAAGCAGACCGATCTTGCACTTTGGCTCCAACCTTTGCAGTAGGAGATCAAGTATGGCTCGATGCTTGCAACATTTGCAGTACTCGCCCAACTCGCAAACTCTCCAAAAGAAAGCTTGGCCCCTTTAAAGTAGAATCAGTCATCTTGCCTAACGCCTTTAAACTTACTTTACCTGCAAAATGGCAAGCTATCCACCTGGTCTTTCATGTTTCTCTCCTAGAGCCAGCTCAAGTCCTATACCCGGGCAAGACTCATCCCCCTCCTGAGCCGGTTACTGTCCTCAATCATCAAGAGTGGGAAGTAAGCCGTATTCTGGATTCCAGGTTACGCAAAGGAAAACGTCAATACCTTGTTGAATGGTCTGGCTTCCAGTCCGAAGAAGACCGCACCTCGTGGGAACCAGCCCATCACCTTTGCAACTCACCCAATCTGATTCAAGAATTCCATGCGAGCTACCCTTGCAAACCTCGGCAATCATGATTCTATCCCATCCAATTCCATTCCATTCCACTCCACATTTCATCCCATCCAATCCCATTTCATTTCATTCCACATTTATCTTACTCAATCCATCCCATTAAAACTTATCTTATTTCACTATCATTTCATCAGTTAATTCCTCCATCTCACTGTGTTATTCTTTTCTCATTTTCCCTTCATTTTCACATTTATTTTTTTAAAAAAAAATAAAATAATAATAATAATAATAATAAAATTTTTTAATATAAAAAAAAATAATAATAATAATATACATTAAATTACAAGGTTTCTTTTATCTCTTTTTCTGCATCCTCCCAATTTGCCGCCTATTCCGCAACCATGGACCAAAAGGTATCCAGGTCTTCATCATTAATCAATGTGGACATTCTTTGAAGTACCAGTACCTCTGTTACGATGTGCCTTTTGAAGATCTCCTCGCACCTTGCAACCCAAGCTCGCTTTGGTTGCGCATTCCATCCACCTTCCTCCAAGATCTCTTCATACGCTCTCTTCCTTTGGCCACCCAACATGCCTTCTCCACTGTTGTCCATCAGGCGCCTTGCATCCGTTTCAACTGGTAATACAATTTGCACCGGATCCGCTTCACCTCGGCCTTCCATCCCTTCCGTCCCAGTCAATTCCTCCCTTCCATCTCCTTCATTTCCTTCCTCCAATTCACCCGCTTGCTCTTTGTTCTCTCCACTTGCATTTCCTCCATTTTCCTCCTCTCTTTCCGCTGTGTTTTCTTCCTCCCTCGCTTCCTCCGTTATAACTCCTACCGGTTCTGCACCAGATACCTTGCCTCGCACCTCAGCATTCATCTGGGTCCCCAGATTTTCAGTTGGCGGTCCCCAGTAAGGTGGTGATGGTGGTGGTGTATTAGTAGTGTATCTTTGAAAACAAGGCAAAACTAGAAAACAAGGAAATAATTAGTTACTATTTCAAGTTCATTAGTTATTCCTGATTAGTACTCACCAGGAACTCGCGTCCCCAAGTATTTGATCTCCGGCAATGGTGGTATTTTGTAATTGACCCTTGGCACGGACCTACAACTTTGCATCTCCCTTGATGATTCTGAAGGACCCTTGACGGTTGACTCGACACTTATAGGGAAGTTACACGCCACCTTGCGAAGTCGACATTGCTCACATTTGCCTTGAAGACCTCGGAAGGCAGTACTGGGAATACAACGCTTGTTGCGGCGAATAAAGTTTTCGCAACGGCGGGATAACGATGACGACATTTTTACAAAATTTAGAAAAAATTTATGGGGTAATGAATTAACTAAAGTATAGGGTATACAGTGAATTAAACGACTTGAGATCAATGGGAAAATTTACCTGAACGCTTGCAGGAGCTCGCGTCTTTATACCCAGGCAACTGTCACGCTTCGCACTTAAGGATTATTGTCTTCACCACTTTGACATATCCTCTCCTCAGTAAAATCCTGTTTAGTCTAAAAGCGTGACACAAATAAAAGCAAAACATCAATGGTGCAATCCTCTATTTCCTCTGGCTTGCGCTGACCTTCCAATCTTGGCGACCAACTCAGTATATACTTGTGAACTTTGCAGTTAACTCCATACCGGTTGACCATCCATTATGAGATCCAATCTCCTTCCCTGGCCAATCAACAGCCTCGGACTTCCATCTTTGGTCATGAATTGTTCGTTAGTTTGCATCTACATCTAACCAAGCCATAACTACTGTATAGTTTGCAATTGGACTAGTCCCTACCCTGCATACACTATTACCTCTCATTTGCATTACCTTCAACGTCACTCAATCTTATCCCAATTTGTCTTGAAAATATACGCTCAGATTCTATTGTCTCGCACTTATGCTAAGGCCTTGGATCTATACCACTGCTTCATTTCCTATTCCGTTCCTGTCATTCATTGCCTCACCGCTTCACCTGTAGTTAGCTCATCATCAGGTTGTATCTAGTCACTTTGGATTACCTTATAAGGGCTATCCCCTTGCCTGATGATTGTCTCCTCAGTTACTTAATTTCATACATTCTTGCATTTTGCTGCAACCTAGTTATCACATCAAACTCAGCTTGAGTTTCCTTCTTTGGAACACTTTCCATTCATCTTGCTGTTTGTTGAGTGGCATAACCAAGTTTGCACTTTGCAATTTGTTCTTGCTATTTGCACTTGCCCTCGCACTTGGTATTCCTTTGCGCTCACAATCATCTAAGAATTTCCCTATAGTAGGTGGGGTGGTCGTGTGACATTAACCCAGTCATGGCAATATACATTTGTGTTTTTTTATTCTAGTTCAAATCAGCAAAACCTTATGAGAATTTCTTCTAGATTTTGGATCATTCTTTCAGCTAATCCATCATTTTGGGGATGGTAAGATGTAGAGAAGGCTAAGGTATTTTGAAACATATCATGAAGTTTTCTCAAGAATTCACATGTAAATGTGGGCTCTCTATCACCTATTATAATCCTGGGAACTCCTACATCTGGAATGAGCCTCTTGAAGAACAGTAAAGCTACTTCCATGGCAGTGTAAACTTTGTGGTTGGGCAATAATTTGGCTTTATTGGTGAACCTATCCACTATGACTAGGACTGATGTAAGAGTAAGCTCCTCTTGGAGGTAATCCTGTGACATAGTCCATTTTGATTATTTCCCATCTATTCTTTGGCTTAGTGATCTTATGTAATAAGACAAATCTATTCACAGTAGTTCTGTTAGATTTTTGACAAGTTTCACAGCTTGAAACATATGTGATGGGGGAGTCTCTCCATTTAATCCACCAGGCTGTTTTTTTGACCTTTTTTAATGTCCTGTCAGTAAATAAGCATCCAGAGGAGAAGTTATAATGCAATTTTGCTAGAATATTTTTGATATGTTCCTCATTAGTAAATAATAGGAAACTGGAGTTTTGATGTCTGTGATGTACTATTCCATCCCATAAAGGAAATCCTCCAGCTTTGTATGGTTTCATAATGTTTCAGGAAAGCTGTCAATTCTTTTAAGATGAAGGTTTAGTGCTTTCCAACATAGAGATCAGGATTCTCATACTAGGGATGAAATTTTTCCTGATGGATTCAAACAAGGGTTCATCCAATTCACAGATTTCCCAGTAATTGGTGATTCAAGGTCAAGCAGGTTTTATTTCAAGTATGGAGAAAATGTCATTATTTTTGGTGTGATGGGCAGGATTTCCAGAGTCATTAGGTTGAGCATTCCAACTCATACTTTCAGAATTCTGGGGTTTGCTTCCAGCTTGATAGAATATATTCATCTGTCCTTTATACTGCTGAATAGCTATCTTCCATCTAAAAATATTCCTGCTAGGGGTTTTCATGTTCATGAGAGTCTTAAAAGCATCACAATCAGCTATCATAAAAAATTTAGTGCCTTCAAGGTAGTAATGGAGTTTCTCTCAAGCCCATACTAGAGAAATGAATTCCATTTGACTGGTGTGGTGGTTATTTATAGACACAGAGGCAAGTGGGCGCACCACTGGAAATTTGACTTGGAGCGGCTCAGCTGTGTGTGGAAGTCTGCATTACAATAGGCTCAGAGGAGGGTTTTGGCAGACTTTCTATTCTGGAGAACAATAGTTGAGGGATCAGCACGCCTGCTTTTTGTGGGCATAATGACAAGAATGGGCCGGAGTTTTCTCCTTTTGCGGACATTTCACTGTAGAAAATAACTTTCCTTCTGCGGCTGTGGGTTTCATAATGCCAAAAAAAGTGATAAAATCTAAGAAGTACAGATTAGGCCAATTATGGGATAAGCACCAATATTGCAGAGTGCTGTGTGGCAATGAAAGCTAAAGTTGAGGAGGCAGCATGCGCATTGTTGAGGATTCATATTTATGCCACATGCGGGATTGGGAGTGATGTTCTAGGGAAGATTAAGGAGGATCTGTTTTTATTGATGCATTGGCGCGACTCAAATTTTAGGGGGAATTGGCAACAGGATCACCAAATCTACTGCAAATCATTGGATTGGGTATGGATTGGACTATTGTTAAGGAGGATCACTGCTAAATCACGGAGGCAGTGGGAAAAGGGGTCTTTCATTAGCATTTCATGTTTCTTTTTTGGAGTAGAAAAAGAAAGGTCAGTGCCTAATGCACAGGATCAAGTGGGGTCTTTCATTTGTGGCTTGCATTCTTTCTTTGTATATATAAGAAAGCTTTCCTTTAGTTTTATGGAAGGAGAGTTTCGGGGGGGAGAATCGGAGTTTAACTTTATGGCAGATTATGACGGCAAATTATAGTGTTATTCTTTTCTTCTGTACTTTGTAGTGTAGTTACCAGCAAGAATTCTTGGAGGTCATATATAGGGAAATAGTTCAAGTGGGGAGATTGTTGGAAAGTCTTTATTTTTTATTACTATTATTTCATTTCAAGTGAGCTTTAGTGGTTTCTGGCTTGAGTGCAGAAGCGGGGTTTGATTAATAATTGCAGAGGTACAGGAGTGGACTCAAGGGCTAGTGCGCTTTCTAGAACGTGGAGCAGGATTGTTGCGGAGAAATGTATATTGTTGCGTGGAATTTACAAAACACACACAAACTATTTGCACAAATTGGGGGTCTGGCTGGGGAAATTTCTTTCTCTGTTATTATACCTGGTACCTTCTGCGGAGATATACCTTTATTTAGTATTAGTCTTTCTTTTATATATACTATTTAGGGGGATGGGGAAGCTCAGATCACCACAGCAGTGTGGAAGTTCTAGTCTTAGAGGCTTTTGTCTGGGGTTGTCCAGGTCCTTTAGGAGGTACTTATTTGCGGAGTTTGGAGTCTTTCTCTTTTTTTCAGTTTTGTTTGTCTCATTCTCATATTTGGAGGGGTTCTCACTAGGGGTTGTGGAGTTTCTTTTTTTTGTGATTCTCATTTTGTAGGATGTTGCGGGGAATCAAGAGTATTCCTTCCTGGGGTGGGACAGGAATCACATTTATTTATTTAGCTATGTAGAAGATTTAGGGGGGAGCGGCAATAATTCAAGAGGAGGGAGAAGTCTAGGGAAGGAAGATGATGCAGGGGAGCCCTTGGGGGAGCTGACCACCAGCACAATAATGCTTGCGGAGGAGCATGCAACTCTTTGCGGCTGGAATCCCAATCAAATGTTGGAGGATGGCCAGTATTCACTCATCCAACTTGCAGAGGTACCGGTTGATTTTGGCTTCCTCAATTCCTTGTCCGCCTTCAGCATTGTTGCTTTGGATGGCCGCATGGTATGGAGAGAACAGGCCTAATTGGGTTGACCTATAGAAGGTCCCGAGTTGGAGGTCTGTGAGAAGATCCAAGGAGAAGGGGTCCAGATTGAAGACAAGTGGCGCGGAGATCTTTGGACTGGCAATGGAGGCAACAGTGATCCAGGGCGAGGCGCAGGAGCTGTGTGAGGATGAGGAGAGGTCAGTAAAAAAACAAAAAAAAAACTCAAGGGTTTTGGGCGGTCAATTATGAGCTAATTGGGATGTCCCAGCGCAGGGACTCAAACTCCGCAGGAGGTGTTGTGGTCGGAGGGGTGGACACCAGAGGACTGGGTGATGGAAGACCTTGGGTGATGTTGGCAGGGGTATTGGATGTTTTGCTACTCGGAAAAAGACGGGAGCTGTGTTGGGCCGGTGTGGTACTTTGGCCAGTCCAAAATTGAGGTTAAGGCCTTGACCCAGGCTTGTGTAGCATCTCCCCAGGCGGCAGCAGTAGGGAAGTTTGTGTGTTAAGAAGGGGGGGAAAGATGGTCTGTGGCCACCGCAACAGGAAAAAATGATGCAGCAGGGTCCAGCTCTGGAGTAAAATCTTTGGTCTCAATTGTATTGTCATCATCCACCAAAAATTGGCCATTGGTTCATGGTGGCGGAATTTGAGACTGGGTCTGGTAGAAGAGCAATGTGGTAGATCAAACCTGTCCTATAGCTATCAGACTCACTTTTGTACTATAAAAACAGCTCAAACCCTCAAATAAACCTCAGAAATGGATTCTAAATCCAAAATAAGCTATAGTCACTCAGCCAAATTAGCACCCTTTCCCTCATGGATTGGAAGATACAGCCCAAGACCCCTTCAACTGTGGCAAACTTGTACCCAACCAGGTGTCAAAGCTCTGTGGAAGAAATAAAGACAGACCTTGCAAAGCCCCAACTACATACCAGTAACAGCTTACCCTGAACACCAGAACCATACACCAACCCTGTCACCTCAGCCAGAATACAGAAATATAGATACAGGAGGTAGTGCAACTAGTTCAGCTCCTGTCACCTCACCAAGGATGCATTCACAAAAACCTACACAAGGCTATGCAGAAGTATACAGGAAATTATAGGCAAGAGGAAGTAGAACTAGTCTCAACCAGTTCCAAACAAACAAGCAAATACACCTACACAATACTATGCAGAAGTATACAGGACATTTCAGGCAAGAGGAATTAGAGCCAGTCTCAACAAGTTCCAAAAAAACAAACAAACACACATGCACAATACTATGCAGAAGTATACAGGACAGTATAGGCAAAAGGAAGTAGAAGAATTCTCACGAGTTCCAAACAAAAAAAGCAAATACACATACCCAAGACTATGCAGAATTATACAGGAAAGTATAGGCAGGAGGAAGTGAAACCAGTCTCAACCAAATCCAAAAAAACAAGCAAATACACCTATAAAAGGCTTTGCAGAAATATACAGGGCTACCCAGCAATACATGCAGGCAGCCAGAACCATGTAGTATCAAACAATCCCAGCAACACAAACAAACTTATGTAGTCAGAAGCATGTGATAACCAAAAACCCACCAGTAAAAGTACCACAGGGCTACCCAGAAATACATGCAGGAAGGAAAGACCATTCACCAAAAAAAAACCACCAGTAATGCACATAAGTCATGAAGGTAGAAGGAAGTGGCACCAAACAAACCACCAGTTGATTCACAGCAACACATGTAAGGAGAAACAAGTAGCACCTGTCAGCCTGCTACTTAGCACAGAGCAACCTGACAAAGCAACAACAATAATAATATTAACAAAATTAAAAGGAACAAAAATAAATGAATAAATAAAATGATTATAAAATGAAGGAGTAGGAAAGCCATAAATATTATTGCAGAAATGGATTCCCCACCCAAAATAAGGTAGGTTCACTCACTGACTCCACTTTTGAATTCTTACTCCTTATATTTTTTAATTAATTTAATAGAAAAAGGTAAATGACCACGGCACCAGTATGGCACCTTTTGGCCATCCTAATATTTCACATGATATGTCATGTATAGGTTTCACACCTAAATTTCAGTCAAAATCCAGGTGTTGTGTGCAGTTTAGGAGTTACACGGGGAATTGTGTTTTGTCACAATTCCCGCACGCAGCCCTGCGTCCCTACAGCGCTGGTCTCCCGCCTACGCAAACTCCCGCACGCAGCCCCGCGTCCCTACAGCGCTGGTCTCCCGCGTACGCAAACTCCCGCACGCAGCCCCGCGTCCCTAAAGCGCTGGTCTCCCGCGTACGCAAACTCCCGCACGCAGCCCCGCGTCCCTACAGCGTTGGACTCCCGCGTACACCAACTCCCGCACGCAGCCCCGCGTCCCTACAGCGCTGGACTCCCGCGCAACTGAACTCCCGCGCAGGTAATCCCGTGACCTAGTCAGGCGCGCAGCGGTTCAGTCCCCCATGCGCATCTGAGCAGCGGATCAGTCCCCGCGCGCATTTGAATGGACTGATCCCCGCGCCTCCTGCCGTGATCAGTCTGACATCCAGGTACCGCTCAGAGGAGCTACAATATAGTAGGATCTACACTACATATGTAAAGCTACCACAAAAGCATAGATTATAGTTCAAAAACCTTAAAAATCAATTAAAATTAGTTATTAACTAATTTTTAGTATTTTTTTTTAATTAAATAAAGATCCAGACTCACCACAACATGAGTTGATCAGAACCTTCAAAGACCACAATACTACATAAGGAGTGGTCGTAAAAATTATTAAAAATTACATACAGGATTAGCAGAGGATGGAGAATCAATAAACATCCACGTCTGCTCACTTTGGAACAGTACTTACAGTACAAATTGAGGATCAGTGCAGGATCAGCAAAATGACTAATCTATTGATTAACAGATCCTGCAGCTACAAAGGAGCTGTTCCTTGACAGATCTAAGGCCAGCAGGCTAACAGAACCTTAAGGACGTGCCAATCGTGCCCTGACTGCCCCCCTAGCCTCAGCCCATGGCTAGTACCCCTTCTAGAGGCCCTCAAGCACCCAAAAAAGAATATTTAAACAGGCTCTTTTTGCCCTTCTGTTCCCAATCTATCAGTTATCAGAAATATTATTATTATCAATCAGAAGTTGTGTCATTGTTAGTCAAGTGCTTATAAAGAAGAAAGCAAGTGATTTATGATCTAGTCTGAAGTATTATTATTATTATTTTCTAAATAACTATCAACAACCAGAAGTTTGAACCAGCCACCAACCCCATCTGTTCTGAAGCTTTTTACCTGAATCTTTGCAGGATTTCTGTGGATTACTTCCCAAGTAAGTTGTTCCCTTCCTGCTCTGGGTTTGTGTGCTGTTTTGACCGCCCAAATTAGTGGATAAGGCCTTAGAAGGCACCCATCTTCATTCCAAGGTTATAAACTGCCTAAGGAGGCCCCTTGAGGAGAGGTTGCCAAGTCTGTAAAGACCCCCAGTAGTATATTACTGTGGCCCCTCTTTTTATATTATATTTAAAATATTTATAACCAAACCAATTAAACCTTGCACTTGCTCTTACCATACCATTATTGGAGCTTTAAAGTGTTTATTCTTTGGAATATTATTGCTCCAAATTCTTTCATCACTCTCTGTAGCTAAAGGACTGCAAGGTTCCTGGTATCAGAGAGCTGACAGCACCAGACCAACCATCAGTAATGCACAGGAATATATTGTATGTGCACTTCACAGCAGTTTATGCAGGGCTCTGCATGCATGAAACCCCTGTACCAGCTTTTTCCAAACAGCAGAATTTCCTCAGTTTCATGCATTATCTTTTGTTCAACCAGCAGAACTGCCCCAGTTTCATGCAGTGTCTTTTTTCCAACCAGAAGAATTGCCTCAGTTTCATGCAGTTTCTTTTTCCAACCAGCTAAAATGTCTCATTTACCTGTATGCTGTGAAAGAATTGAAGAGCTGATAAACCTGGACCAGGCTGTTCAAATTGCAGCAAAAATGGTAAGCAAGAAGGAAACACCAGTAGTAAAATATCCAACAGTCATAAACAATTCACAAAAAGAAGCTGTGTCTCTACGTGCAGGATGATGGCCCTTAAACGGACTATGTAAAGTGATCAAGCACTAGAGACAACAAAACAACACCTATCCTTCCAGAGAGACTTATCAACCAGGAAGATATCATCAGGTTGATCATACGGATATTGAGTTGGAAGATTAAACGTTACCCACTCCTATATTGATGCTGAAGATGATCTGGTGGACAAAATAAAAGTTTTAAACCAATCTAGCCAATTCAGGTTGATAGTTGGTGAGTTTGAGGCTGTCGGTCTAGGTGGATGGTTGAGACTGCAAGGACTGAGAGCAGGCTTGCTGATATAGGAGTAGGGGAGTCGTCCAACCTGTCTCCCATGGTGAGAGCATCCGCAACAGCCAACGGTGACTGCCACCTGTTGCGGTGGGAGCAGTCCTTGCTGCCCTTGGTGACAACTTCAGAGACAGTGAGAAAAAGAATGAAGAGATGCAGAAAATGAAGACATGACATATCGCAAGCACAATTTCAGTAGAGACTGGAACACTGAGTGGTGAAAGGAATGATAATTTAGCAGAGGACAAATGAGACAAATATCAACACCCCTGCTCACCTCAATATCAGGAAAATCTTTAAAATCCAATGTACTTAGCAAGTCTTTCCACAGATTCAGTACGAGCTGCTTTTGTTAGAGAGTCAGCCAGAATGTCTTGGGATGAGATGAGCTTTATTTCAATGCGTTTGTTTTTCCCAGTTCTTCCTGAGGCTCTTAAGTTTTATATCTATGTACTTGGCATGAGATTTGCAACAGAACGTCTTGATCTTATCATTGAGCCCCCTTTATTATCAATTAAGTGTATGGGGGATTGCGGTATGGTCCTCCAGATTTCTCCTATGAGGTGATTGATCCACCGCCCCTCAAGGTGACTGGCTATTGCATTCAGACTCTGTTGAGGAGTGAGCTATTCTTTGGTTTTGGCTGCTTGTCCTGTAGATGGGCAACCCCTTGAGAAGGCAGATGAAACCTGTTTGAGATTGTCGAGTGGTGGGATCATCCCTGCAAGTTGCATTGCTATAGATTACAAGTCTTGTAGCTGGAGTTCTGTCCCAAAGAACAAGTCTATAGTTGATTTTATCCAGGAGGTATCTCCACACATGCTCCACTTCTTTTCAGTGAGCAATGCACGTATTGTCCGAGAAACAGGCCAGATTGACACAGCGCAGCTGATGTCGGGTCTGTCCAGCATTGCAATGAAGTTGAGTTGTACTAGGGGAAATCGGTTGTTTCTACCCAGTTCTTTGAAGTCTTCTATTGCTTGTTTGATGGCTGGTTGAAGGTGAAGTCCAGATGTGCAAGGATTATTCAGTGGTTTGGCTTCCAGCAGGTTCTTTTCTTCCAGTCCTTTCTTAATTTAATTTGGGAGCAAAAGGTCTATATAATCCTTACCAATGTCAACTTTCATTTCTATTAGAGTGTCCACCCCATGCGCCAAAGAGTCCTTGAATCAAGTAAAAAAATTTGTTTTGAAGCCATCAGAGTCCTCAACAATCACTTGGTCATCTACATGGAAAAAGAGTGCAGTTAATTTATCTGCACAAAGGTAGATACAAGGATTGCTGTTTCTTTCTTTGAATCCGTTCTCTTTGATCCATGTGATGAGCATCTTGTACAAATTGAGGGGTGCTTGCTTCAAGCCATACAGTGACTTTTTCAATTTGAGGAATTTAGAAGTTCTCTTTGAGCCGGTTGGCGTTTTTATGAAGACATTTTCCTCCAGGGGGCATGTAGAAATGCCCCCTTGACGTCAAATTGAAGAATCTTGAGGTTTTTGTCAACCAAGTAGCTGAGAAGGGCCCGTAAAGACACAGCTTTCCCTGTGGGGGCAAAGGTTTCAAAGTAGTCAATGCCATACCTTTGATTGAATCCTTGGACACAGACCCTTGATTTAAGAGTGGTCTCACCCAATGTAAGACTCCAAATGGTGCTAGGGCGTGGCAGTTATGTGGAGGGGAAAGGTGCTGTTCAGGCTGCTCTCCTGAGTGTTACAAAAATATATAAATGTAACCAAGATAAAATTCCAGAACCTGGTAAACAAGGGACCAAAAGCAAGAGGATAAAGATGGTAGTAGTCAATAGCTGGGGAAGCAACACTATCTGAGACAAGATGGTGCAGGGAAAACTTGAATAGAAGAAGTCAAGATTTGTTCAGAGTTAAACAAGACAAGGCAATTGTAAGTGACAACGCCCACAAGCTAATAGCTCTATTTTTCAGCAGAAGCTTAGGAAAGATCAACTCAATCCCAAAAAACCTCCAGGTTCTCAATGAACCTGCCCAACTCTCCGCAATCAAGCGCTTGAAGAGTACCAGATAACTGTAGGTGGCTGCACAAGACAAAGATAATTGTTTGAAGAAGCTCCAGAAGCAAAAAAATAACTGATTCAAACAAGAATAACCCAACACTTCTAAAGGGACTCAAGAGTAGCATGGCAGAATTCAACTTCAAAAGAAATTAAGGGAGGTTTAACACTCCAGGTTTTAAGCTTAATGAAACCTCTTCATTCAAACTTTACTGGTTCCAGAAAGATAATCAAAGGATGATAAGGACCAGTAAGGTTGGATAAAGGGGTCAGGAGTGGTGTAACACACTCAAGAATTCAGTCGGTCAAATTCTTCTTCAACCAGCAAAGCTATTGGTTGGTGATAAGGATCAAGGTTTAGGGTTTGAGTATGGAGGCTCAAGGATCAAGGGGCAGTCATAGATATATCCAAATTTTAGACTCCAATGAAGGGAAATGAGACCCCACGGATGATTGAATTTCAAGATAGTAGTGATGGTGTTGATCTCTGGTAGGATAGGATGTGCTAGGATGCCATGATGATAGGATGTGATTTCCCTCCATAAGGCAGGGGGAGAGCCCCTCCTTATATGGGCAGGAGGTCCTCTTTGACTATGTACAAAGGGTACTACAAATAGAGCAAATGTTTTTTTTTTTTTTTTTTTTTTTTTTTTTTGAATGTCACCTAAATAAAAGAATTGTAAAAAAAATTGAATCTTCCGCATCTGGTCCAGGGTGTCCACATTTGGTCACCACACCAAGTGTAGATCTTCTTTGCTTTGGAAGACCAAGGTGGTGTTGAGAGGGTTGACTACTTCAGATTTATCAGCATCCTCCCAGACTCCAAGGTCCTCAATCATGTTCAATTCCTTTTCAATGGGGGGTACCCAGTGTGGCAGTTTCAGAGCTTCTCCTATGTTCTTCATCAGGGATTTGTGATGGTAAGCGTATGGTTCTGAAGCCTTCAGTCTGCTTCTATCCCTCAGGTTAGGTCTTAAGACTTGAAGGATTTCAGAGGAAGAATGATTGGTTCCAGAAGAATCTTGATCAACTGAGTCACTTATCTCAGGTTTTAGTTCCTCACAATCCTTACTGGTAGGATCCTCCGCAGGTAAGATTGATTCAACACCTCTAACAGGGGAACACTTTGAAGCAGGTTCTTCATCATCAGGTAGCAGTGAGCCTTCCACAGGTTTATTTTTCAGAAACTTCACGTGTTTTTTCTTGATGATCTTCCCGGTCTTTGATAGAATTTTATAGGAAGAAAACCTAGGAACATACCCAATAAAGAGTCCCTCTGCTCTTTTTTCACTAAGCTTTGACTTGATGTTACTTTGATTGAGTAGGTAGATGAATGTTGAGCCAATAGGTTTCAGATAGTCTGTTTGTAACTTGCTTTAATGCAGCATTTCCCACGGAGTCACTCCCCCTTTTTCCAATGGTATCTAATTTAGAGCCAGGCAACAGCTTTGAATGACCATGTGCCAATAATTCTTAGGTATCCTGGTTGAACTGAAAACAGATTGTAAGGATTCCATAATGGTGCAGTTTTCCCTTTCAGCCTTGCCATTGTGTTGGGAGTGGTATGGTTCACTGATGAGATGATTAATTGACTTTGATTTGAAAAAGGTTTTGAGAGTTTCTTTGACAAACTCTCCTCCTCCGTCTGAGAAAACCTCTATTGGATACCTCTGTTTCCTTTTTTCTTCATTCTAAATCACAAATTTGATTGTCTTGGCTGCTGCATCCTTGGAAGGAAGAGGAAAAGGTGAGAGATACACAGACAGGTTGTCCACTATGGTGAGGGCAAATGTCATTCCTCCCTTGCTGGTGGGATTGAGCGGACCAATCAGATTGAGATGCAGATGGTCAAAGACCCTAGCTGCGGACTGCTGATCCTTGTTTAACAAAGCCTTGTCAATTTTTCTCTTCTTACAGGCTAAGGATTCAAAGGTCTTCAACATATTGCTTTGAATCATGAAACCCAGATATTTCTACATTTGGTTGATGCCGGCATGACCAAGTTTGAGGTGGAGGTCTTTGATTTTGGCCACTGTTAGGTAGCAGGAAGAATTCTTCTTGATTCCAAGAGCCTTTGTGGTAGAAGAGGTGGGTTCCAAGTGTTTTTCAGCCCAAATCAGGAGCAGATTGTTTATGACACTGCCTTTTAGGACAGAGTCTTTTGATCTTTGGAGGGTGAAGGATGGTGGTTCAGATTTGGAGTTTACTCTGAGATAGAACCCCTTAAGTAACAGGAGACCAAGGGACACAAGGTTGAAAGTGGCTTCAGGGACCCAAGCTGCGTTCTCAAGGTGGATTGTTTTGCTGGCTCTTTTGGGTATGGCTGTGCTGAGACCTTGAATTGCAATTACCTCACCTTTCTTCCCAGTTTTGATGAATTCTTCTCCAGGTTTCTCAGTCAACAACACAAATGATTTCTGTTCATGGAACACATGGATTGAGCATCCACTTTCCAGGATATATCAATCAGATGAAGGTTGGTCAAATGATTTGAGGCACAAAAAAAAGAGTTATCGACAAAATGAGATTCAGCCGGATCTTTCTTCTTAAAACCATGCCCTCCCTTGTTTTATGACTGGTGGGTTTGGAGCTCAGGGAATTCTACCCAGCAGGATTAGGGGGGGATGCAACTTGAAAGCAGGGTTGTGTTTCCCATTCTTGCATCTGGGGGGTATCAGAATCCTTTGAGTTTTTAGAGTGAAACATTGCTGAGTTGGTGTCAGAGGTCTCAGAGGCTTTTGATTGCACTTCATTTTGGTGCTGGAAAAGATGATTCAGAACCATCATGAACAAAATTTCATTTCCTGAATGCATTATCTGAGATTGCATGGCCTTAAGAGAGTCTGACAGCTTGAAGAGGATGAGATAACTCAGGATGTTTTTGGTTAATACTATTCCAAATTCATCAAGCTTTCCAAGGTGGGCCTTTACAGAGGTGACTAAACCGTCTATACCATTTTTTTCAAACCCTAGGTATAAGAATTTAAAGAAAATTTTGGGTCAATTTGCTGCTTGGCTGGAGGCAAAGTGATCCTTTGCGGCAAGCCAAATCAGTTTGACAAGTCTTCATTTTCAGGGGTTATAATGTTGGTGTGGGTCCCAGGATTTAGTTTTGACATGAGATAACCTGCCATTCCATCATTGTCAGGAATGCCTACGTGAAGTTCAGGTGGGTTGATTTGATCCAGTATGCCTTGCATCTTAAAAAATTGCTCCATCTTCTTCCTCCAGATGGAGTAGTTTGTTTTGGTCAGTAGTGGAGTTGATTCCATGAGCGATTTGAGTGCCAGGGCTTTTAAATTGCTTTCAACTCCTGGTCCAGGGGATTCAGTGGTCCTTGCCAGGTTGGTTGAGCTTTTTTATCCATCTTTGGCTTTAAACCGTGTGAAAAAATTGAAGAGCTGATAAACCTGGACCAGGCTATTCAATTTGCAGCAAAAATGCTAAGCAAGAAGGAAACTCCAGTACTAGAATATCCAACAGTCATAAACAATTAAAAAAACAGAAGCCGCGTCTCTACACACAGGATGATGGCCTTTAAACAAACTATGTAAAGTGATCAAGCGCTAGAGACAACAAAACAATGCCTATATTTCCAGAGAAACTTATCAACCAGGAAGACACCATCAGTTTGATCATCCAGAGATTGAGTTGGAATATTGAATGGTACCCACTCCTATATCAATGCTGAAGATGATCTGGTGGACAAAGTCAAAGTTGTAAACCAATCTAGCCAATTCAGGTTGATAGTTGATGAGTTTGGTTGAGGTGGATGTTTGAGACTGCAAGGACTGAGAGCGGGCTTTCTGATATAGGAGTAGGCAAGTTGTCCTACCTGTCTACCATGGTGAGAGCATCCGCAACAGCCAATTGTGAATGATACCTTTTGTGGTGGGAGAAGTCCTTGCCACGCTTGGTGACAACTTCAGGGAAAGTGAGAGAAGAATGAAGAGATTCAGAAACTGAAGACACGACATATGGCAAGCACAATTGCAGTAGAGACTGGAAGACTGATTACTTAAAGGAATGATGATTTAGCAGAGGACAAATGAGACAAATCTCAACATATGCCACTATAACAGGGGAATCCCCAGGGTATCTTCAGGGGAAGGCCTGAGCATGAAAAGAGGACCAGATTTTTTATTTAAGGAGGGCCTCATCCTTCTCAATCTTCCCTAGCGGATCACTGCCAATCCCACATGCAGCATAGCTATCAATCTCCAACAATGCTCAGGCTGCCTCCTCAACATTAGAATTCATTGCCAAAAAGCGCTCCGCAATCTCAGAGCTTATCCCATGATTGGCCTAAAACATACTTCTTAGCTTCAATTCCTTTCTTCCACATTAGTAAACCCACTGCTTCATGTTAAAATGGGTATGCACTTACGCGTGTGCTACATATAAGTGTAATCCAAATGGGATGCACATGTGGGCCCCTGGGGCCCATTAAACACACACACGGACCATATGGGCCTGTGTGGATGCCATGGATTTGGGGAAACTGGCCTCAAAACGCATGAAACAGGCCTATTGGTACACGGGCCCTAACAGGCCCAGTGGGGTATATGGTCAAATACAGCCAGATGGGCTTGTATGGGCTGAATTGGGCTCAAGGTTCATTTTGGACTTACTTGGCCAGACGGGATGGCCCACAAAAGAATGTGTCAGCTTTCTAATATATACATAGCAAAACTGTCAAATAGTAACACAAACTATGAAAAATAAGAATACCTTAATTAACATATTAAGGAGTGAGAAATCCATAAATATTATTACAGGAATGGATTCCTCACCCAAAATAAGGTAGGGTCACTCACTGACCCCACCCTTGAATTCCAAGTCCTTATATTTTCAAATAATTAAAAATAAAAGTACTCAAAATTACAACACCTGTATTTCACTTTTTGGCCATTCTAATATTTCCCACGTAATGTCACATATAGGGTTTACACCTAAAATTCACTCAGAATTGAGGTTTTGTGTATATCTCAGGAGTTAAATGCGGAAATGTGTTATGTCACAATTCCCGCGCGCAGCCCCGCATCATTACTAACCCTATGTACTAGGAGCAGCAGGTTCCCGTGTACTAGAGACCCGCGCGCAGCTGATTCTGCCAAGCACGCAGCGGATCCTACCCCGCGCCCATCTGTACTAACTTATTGCTGTGCCTGGATCAGTCGTGACTAATCTGACAACCAGGTACCACTCAGAAGAGCCACAACCTAGTTAGGGTTGCCTAGTATATTTAACAAACAGACACATGCATTACTAATGATATAAAAAAATCAAAACTTAAATAAAATCAATGAAAATTAAGTTTTAAACAATTTTTTAATAACAAATCAAAGATCAAGGACTACCACGTAAATCACTGATCTTGATCTTTGAAGAGCACAAAACACTACAAGAAGTGTTCATAAAAAATATTAAAAATTATCTACATGATCAGCAGATAATGGAAAATCATTAAACATCAACATCTGCACGTCTTGAAGCAATATCAATAGTAAAAATGAAGGATGAGTACAGAATGATCAAATTTACGCTATAACAGATTAACAGATCCTGTGGCTAAAAAAGTACAGAAATCCAGCAGATCTAAGGACAGTTGATTGAAAGAACCAAGCGGACGTGCTAATATTGCCCTGACTGGCTTTCCAGCCTCAGCCCACGAGCAGAACCCTCTCTACGTTCCCTGAGAAGACCAAAATCACCCCAAAAACGTATTTATACAGACCTCTTTGGATCCATTATTCCATCATCATTTACCAGGAATTATTTATTATCAATCAGAAACTGTTTCATTGTTAATCAAGTGCTTATATGAAGATAAGCAAGTGATTTATTACTTAGTCTGTAGTAGTATTATTTTTCTTTATTAACCAATCAACCATTGAAGTTTAGTCAAGCAATCTACCCCATCTTCTCTGAAACCCTTCCGATTATTCCAGGATTTTTGTGGTAAAGCGCTCAGAGTGAGTATTACCCTTCCTTTCTAGGCCATTTGTGCGGTTAATCCCGGCCATTAGTGGAATAAGTCCTTTCTAAGGCACCCATATTTATTCCAGGGTTTTTAAACTGCCTAAGGAGGCCCCTTGAAGAGAGGTTTCTAGTCTGTAAAGATCCCCAGTAGTATAATACTGTGGCCCCTCTTTTATATTATGTTGAAAACCATTTACTACCAAACCAATTAAACCTTGAAACTGCTCTTATTAAATTATTTATTTGAGCTTCTAAGCGTTTATTATTGGAATAATAATTATTATTATCATTCCAGCATTTTTTTCACTCACTGTAGCTAAAGGACTGCAAGGTTCCTGGTATCAGAGAGCTGAAAGTATGGTTTACTCAGTTTTTGGGCTTGGGGCTTCCCATTGGGGCCGCCACATGTGTCACAGCCCGGTTGGGGCTGCCGCCCGTTTTGCGGCCCGTTAGACCTAGATTAGTTATTAATTTTTATTGATAGGGTTTTCTTGAAGAAAAGATCAGGTGTATTCGGTTATTGGTTATTTATTGATCAGATATTTTTGATCTTAACCAATATCCTAATGTTAAAGGGTTCAAGGGTTTATCAAAGGGATGGTTCTGGAGAGGACCCAAGCATAAGTTTACCCACAGGGGGCTGGGTAGAGAAAAGGTTGGTTGTTTCTTTTTGTTGTGCTCTCTTTATTTGTAAGTGTTATTAATTCATTAAGGGTTGGTTTTTCTTTAATATGGTGCTGAATATTTATTTCACCAAAGACACTTATTCAAGCACCTGGTGGGTGGTTTAATTGGCTAAAGATGAATAATAACTTGGTTTTTAATTTCTTGTTTCCTTTTATAACTGATTCACTACTCTTATTTATCTGGGTAGGTATCACAGATGGATGGGCCAAAAGGGCCTGTCAGGTGGTTTGATCTGTGTGGAGAGGTAGGTGGCCACATGGCATGATATGGGTGATGATACAACCTCAATAGAGCAGAGAGGCCCTCCTCAAATAGAAAATCTGGTCCTCATGGTATGCTCAGGGCTTCCCCTGGGGATACCCTGGGGATTCCCCTGTTATAGTGGCGTAACAGGGGAATCCAGTCTTCTTTATTTCCAAGTTGGAGGTAGAAGAATCCTTGGTTTTAGTTTTGTATTCTTCTTAAGTCTTGGTTCTGAGGTCCTTTTGTTTATTAGTTCTTTTGTCAAGACCATTCATATGAATATTTTCATCTAATATAACAATGAGAGTAGAGAGGTCAGAATCCATAGGCCATCTACATCTTAAACTGTGGTTAAGTTATCAAGGACATAAGTTAAGGAGTGATCCATTAATTTCCTATTTCTCAGCATTAGGATGGGAGCAATCCAAAATCTTCTTTTTTTTCTAGCCACCATTTATGAGTTTTATCCTTTGAAGGACCAAACAATGAATTTTCAAAGGTCTTCATAATCTTCCTTTTCAAAATTCTGGTGCCAAACTGGTATTTAATCATTCCTTTCCAAGAATTCAAAATTGAGATCCTACTTCTTCTCTGTTGTTCAGGAACCAATTTAGGGCTACTCCTTCAAATAGTCTGGGCAGACTAACAACTGCTATAGTATCTGGGATCTCATATCAAGCAAAATTATGGTCAATGATTTGATAAAGCTTATATATTTTTACTCTCCTTCTCCTGAGAACTTAGGCCATTCACCTTCAGCAAGCAAGATTTTAAGGGCTTGTTTCACCTCAGCAGTTGGACTGGGTCTTTATGATTCATTCCTTATGTTTTCAGTTTTATAAGGGAGCAGTTGACCAGGGAGGGACCATTTGGGTTGAATTCAAGGTCCCCAAGGTCATTCTTAACCATTCCTAGTTCTTAATCAATCTTAATTCTCAGAAATTCAATGTTATTAACTAGGTGAGCGGAGGGGGTAGCAGTTTTTTTAACTTCTACTTTAATTTTTTCAATGGCGAGGAGAATTTCTTCTTGTACTGAAGAGTAAGTGTTGTTTATATGTTTATTGATGGATACCTTATCCATATTGATAGTATCCCTCAGTTGTTTTATTTCTAACTCACTGATCTGAGGATGGGAAGCTTGATTATGGATGACTTTGTTCAAAATTTGAATGAACTTATCCAATTGTTTATGAATATTGTCTAAATTTGTGGTTAAGATTTTAAATTTATGGAAAGAATTGGTAGAGAAACCATTAAAGATGGATAAAACATCTTGATCTGATTTTGATAAAATTTTGTCCAATTCTGACCTAAAACTATTGTTGTACCAATATTTGCAATTACTCATATTTTGGTGAGTGGAAAACCTCATATTTTTGGGGTCTTTTCCTTTCAAAATTGCTAATTGGTCCCAAGTACTCCAATTCTCCACGTATTTTTCTACCTCCTTCCTGGGGATCAATTACTGAACCTTTGGCATCTGATATGGCCTTTCTCATGGCTGCCATATCTTCTTGGGCTTGGGCCAATTTGTAGACCTCCCAATACCTCACATGGTCTATTACTAGAACCTTTACCTTGGAATCCTTTGTTGATTCCAACTGGGGTGGTGTGGGTAAAGAAATAGCCACTTTTCATAACTCTCTTTGTGAGGGAGGCTTTTCCAACAATTAATTGTTCAAGTGGGATGGCGCAGGCACTGTCTGGTCTTGTGGTGGTCTTGTTGCAGGTTTGATTACCCTCTTTTTGCTTGCTATGGCGCTCTCAAAGGTGCATGTTACTCCGTTCAAGGATCCATAGGAAGGGGCTCTTCCAGTTGCGGGGGTGCTGGCCTTTTTTTTGAAATAGTAAAAGAATAGGTGAGTTTTTGTCAAATTTTTTCATAAAAAAAGGTAAAGAAAATATTAATAAACTTTTATGTATTTTTTTGATTAATTTAAGTTAATTTAAACTGAATTCAAATGGTACTAAGGCTTTTTTAGCGTTGAAGGAATCCTTGGTTAGGAATCCAGGGGGGTCCTGATGAGTAATAATGAGGTCATGTTTTCATTCAAAAGATCAGTGTTGTGAGCAGCTTTTAAAAAGGTCTTTCTCAATAAAATCAAGAATTCTTTTCACTAAAAAAAATAAAAAAAAATTATTTTAAATTTATTAATTTTTATCAATTTTTTTCAATTTTTTTTTGATAAATAATTATATTGTAAATTTATTTTATTATTTATTAACTAAATAAAGTAGTCTTTGATATTTTTTCCAGGAATTATTTTTCATGAGTAAATAGTTGAAGTTTATACATCTATGAAGCCCAAGTTCTTTCTTTTAAAATATGGATGCACACATTTTATGTGCATTTTAGTGTATAATCCAAATGGGATGCACAAATGGGCCTCTACCACCCATTAGACATCATGTGCGCCATGTGGGCCTATGGGGATGTTATTTTTTTGGGAAATTTTGGCGCCAAAACACATTTTCCAGGTCTTTTGGGACACAGGCCTTAACCGGCCCGCTGTGGTGCCCCATCCTGGACACCCTGGCCACTCAAATTGTTTTATTTCCTTGACGCTATCAATACTCAATCTTGTCCACGTACACACATAATACACACAGTCTACCCAATCTATAACTTGACCATCATCTCAATTCCTCCATCCTACCCTCTTAGCCTCCAGATCCCTATCCCCCCTTCCTTCCTTCCTTCCTTCTTCCCTCCTTCCTTCCTTCCTTCTTCTCCTTCCTCCAACATGCTCTCCATCAACTCTCCATCTTCCTCTTCCTCTTCCTCTTCCTCTTCCGATCCCCCCCGTCCTCTCACTGCTCCTCCTCCAATCATCATCTTCCTCTTCCTTGTAAACAATCACTCTCACTGCCTCATTATATCTTCACCATCACCAATCAACTCCTAGCTGCTCAGTATACCTTTGAATCCAAAATTGGTCATGGCAACTGGGGTTCCATCTGGCGTATCTCTCCCAATAACTCTTCCTCCCGTCTACATCCTAATAGCAAACGGGCCATCAAACATGTCCATCGTCTTCAATCCTCACCAACCACCTTTACCAAGATCAAATTCCTCTGGTCTGAGTTCAAGATACTCCAACAGTTCAAATAATCCGTTCATCCCAACATCCTACGCGTCTCCTCCTTCATCATCACCCCTTCCTACGCGCTTCTCACGATGGCCTACCATCCTACAATCCTACCCGTCAACCTGGGCAATTGATCTCCCAAACTTTGTTGTTACCTACGTGGTTTACTCTCCGCAACCAACTTCTTACATCTCCATCGCGTCTCCCACAACAACCTCAAACCCACTAATGTTGTCCTCAGCCTTGATAATCAACCGGTCCTCATTGACTTTGCTTTGCCGTTGCTTATCCTCCAGATCATACCCAAACAACCGGTAAGCTGCCTTCTGGAGTAATCTGAGCTGGGGAACTCCAGAGTATCTCTCTCCTCAACGCGCCGAAGGAGAGGAACACCATGAAATATTGAGCAATATTTTGTCCCTCAGTGTGACGTTTGTTTTATGAGATTGTCATTGGTCGGACTCCGTTTGAGATGAACAAAAGCAAAGAATTCCTGTCCAAGGAAGCTTTGCAAGTTTACTATCAACGGACTCTAAGAGCCAAATTCCTTGGTCCTCAAACCTTATCCCCTCTGCTCCGACAACTCCTGGTCTCCATGCTACGTCCCAATCCTAACAAAGGACTATAATCCTGTGCCGCTGGTCTCAAACATCCCTTCTTCACGCACTCATCCCCCAAGGGCCATTGCCAGCCATTGTTGCCCAAGACTGCCAATCAAATGCAACCTTGTATCCCACCAACCCATCTGACCCTTCTTCCTCCCCTCCTAGCTCACTGATCTCCCGCAAATCTTTTCTGTTTCCCGCGCGGGTCTCTTCTGTTGCCAGTGCCCATCAGACACCTGCTGGCGGTCATCCGCGGTCTCAACTGTCTCCCGGGCCCATCAGGATGCCCGCGGGCGTCCCACTAGCTACTCTCTTGCCCATGCCCATCATGAGCACGGGCCAGGGTCTTGATTCAGCTCTTTGGTTTTTTTTTTCTGAGTGCTTGTTTGTTTCTTTTTTTCTTCTGTTTGCTCATGACACTGATCCTTAAAAAAAAAAAAAAAAAAAAAAAAAAAAAAAATCTGCTCCCATTTGTAAATCTCTCTTGTAAATATTCTAGAGGCCTCTGGTCTATAAAATGAGGGGCTCTCCCCTGCTTTTTCTGAGAATCATAGAAACATCCATGGGAGTGTGTGCCTATGTCCCCCCCATTATTGTGAAATTGAATCCTGATCCTTATCCTGGGTATATCTCTGATTGCCCCCTGATCCATTCTTGACCCTTACCCTTTGCCCCTCTGTGGCCTGATCCTTATCACCAACCAATAGCCTTACTGGTTGAAGAAAATTCTGTCTGTTAGAATTTTTGAGTGTGTTACACCACTCATTGATCCCTTTCTCTGACCATACTGGTCCTGATCCCTGATCATCTTCCTGGAGCCAATCACGATTGATTGAAGAGGTCTTATTAAGCTTAAGACCTGGAGTGTTATAACTCCCTTTATTTTCTTTGGAGTTGAATTCTGCCAGCCTACTCTTGAGACCCTTGAGAAGTGTTGAGGTTATCCTTGCTTCAAATCAGTTACTGTTTGCTTTTAGAGCTTCTTAAATGTTGTGCTTTGTCTTGTACAGCCACCCTCAGTTATCTGGTAACCTTCAAGCGCTTGATTTTGGAGAGTTGCGCAGGTTCATTGGGAACCTGGAGGTTGGTTGGGTTTGAGTTGATTATCCCCAATCTTCTGCTGACAACCAGAGTTATTAGCTTGTGGGCATTGTTTACATACAACAGCTTTTGTTCTTTGAACTCTAAGCAGACTTTAACTTCTTTTGTTCAATTTTTTCCCTGCATAATATTTTCTCAGATAGTGCTGTTCCATTGCTACCAAACTATTATCATCTTTATCCTCCACTCCTTGATTCCTCATTTACCAGGTTCTGGACCTTGATCTTGGTTACATCTAAATATTTTTGTAACAATCAGGAGGGAAGCATAAACAGCACCTTTCCCCTCCACAGAACTGCCACTTCCTAGCACTGTTTGGATTTTTACACCGCAAGGGTGGATGGGCCACCTTATACAGACAGGCTTATCTGGGCATAACTGGGCCCAAGTTTTATTTTGGACCTAATTGGCCAGACAGGCTGGCACGTCAAAGTATTTATTTTCAGGCTTTCAGGCCTCAGCAGTCCATTGGGGCTACTGCCCGTGTTGCGGCCCCCTTGGGGCCAGTTGTTTCTCTCTGGGGCCCCACAGCCCGCGCAGGGCTGTGATATGGGGCAGGAGGCTTCATTTGGAGTACCTCCACCTGCTTGTGGGCCACGTTGCCCGGTCAGTCGCTGCTGCCAGCATAAGCAGCAGCAGGGGCGGACAGCGGCCCCTGCCTCCCTCCCTCCCCTCACTTGGTGACAAGGGGGAGAGGAGGCTGGCTTGTCCTCAACCAGCCAGGCTGGCTTCAACAAGGCAACCAGCAAGGTGGGAGGGGACTTGATCACCCCCCCACCTCATGTGTGGACTGATTGGCTGGCTGCTCCAAGGCAAGGGGCAAGGTGGGGTGGGATTTGAAAACCCCCCACCTCTAATGTAGTGAGAACAAGGTTGCAGTGGAATCCTCCCCCCCCCCCCATTACCAAGGGGGAGGTGACCTGGGGCTGGGTGGGCTTAAACACCGCCCAGCCTACTAATCATTTGTGTTGCCCTGGGGGTATCAACCTCCAGGGCTCCCTGGGGAGGATTTTACCGCTCCCTTGAGGCATTGAGAGAGAGAGGTGGGGGACATGCATTTCCGCTGGTTACAACCCCCCCCCCCCTGTAAGTATGACCCAACCCAGAGTGCTTCTGGGTCCACCCTGGCAAATCTGAGGGCCAGGGGCTTGTTGCAGGAGGCAACAAGCCATGTAATTTTTTAATAAGGACCAATGAGGTCACAGAGGTAAAACAGGCTGTTTTCTAGGGACAACCAGCCAGGGTCTGAACAGAAAAAAGGGCTGATTCAGCCCAGTAAGGTTGAAAACACCAAACTTGATTCGTACAGGCTGGTCAAAAGGTTTCAGGGACTAATGCCAAATGGGCTTAGTAAGCCCAAACTAATTAGCAAGGCTTTTAGAGCCTGCAGAGACCATTTGGGTTTGAAATTTCGCCTTTTTCTTGTCATTACATGAGCTCCACATGAGCACCATCTTTTTTATTTAAGGAGCTCTTCTACCTGCTTTTTTACATCCATTTATTCACCAATTCACTCACATTCACAAGTGTGTCATTGCCTCTGCTTCATATTAAGGATCAATCATAAGAGATTATTTTCTCAGAATTTCTTTTGCTTTATTTACTGCTCTTTGAATAAGATTTTGGGCCAATAACCCTCACACTTTCTCTTGAATTTCTTCTTGATCATGGCTCAGAAGGATTTGTTTCTGTTGATCAGAAGTTAAAGATTCCCAATAAATAGGCAAAAAGTTACATATATTGCTTTCTTTCTTTTGTTGAACAAGATTTAAATAATAATCAACCAATTCTCTGTTGGTATTAAGATCCACTGGAAAAAGAATTCAATAAAAATGATAATAAGTGTTTTTACTTATTTTTACATAGAATATCTGATCAAAAGAAAGTAATTAATTAAATATCAATTATTCAAGGATATTTCTGGGAAAGAACGCCAGTTGTCAGCTAATGATACCAGAAAATTTGCATTCCTTTAGCTACCGCAATTGATATTGGTGTTGAAACAATAATAATTCCAATAAAACATGTAAAATGCTCAAAAATATTGATATAATAAGAACAAGTGAAAATTTTTTATTTTGGTCTGGTTATAATGGTTTACACATATTTTGAAAGAGGGGCCCCAATATGTACAAAAATGGGGATCTTTATTTAAACAACCTCTCTTCATGTGGCTCTTTTGAACCGTGTAAAGACCTTGGGACAATGAGGTCCTAAGTGATTTCTCAAAAGGGGTTTACTCAAGGGGAATGGGTGGCCTGGCTGTCTTCCAGGAATTATGCCTGGAGGCAAGGAGGAGATAACTTACTACTTTAACAGAAACTTCAAAATAATTGCTGAAATTCACCAATTTAAAGAGTCTCAGGAAAATTGGTGGGGTTTTTGCTGATATTCTTCAATGAAATTAATGATGGGGTTAGAAATAAGAATTATAATAAAAGAGTGAGGCCATGAATCAATTTTTTGTTTGTTATAAATAATTTTTCATGGTTTGGTGAATAATTTTTTACACCTCAAGAAAAGGGGCAAAATCTCAAGAAGAATTTTTTACTTTCCTTCATTCATCATCACCAAATATATATATATATTGGTATGGAAACCCTTCCTTTGTCCTTTCCCCAAATTCTTCATTTCCAACAGGACTAGGAGGGACTCCCCAGTTACTCAAACCCTCTGATCCTCTGTTCAACTCCTTTTTCTTGCTCTTTGCACCCAAATTTTTTTGTCAAGCCCTCCTGATTGATCAGCTCACCACAACCACCACCAGCATTGATGGAAACCCCAATAAATCTGTCATTAACCTCATAACACCCAAACCATCCTCCCAGTTTTTTCCTTGATAAACTTTTACAACAACAAACTTTCTACCCAAATATTGGAGTTATGTCATCCAATTGGAAAAAGAGTACCATTAATTTTTCAAAGACTGTCAAATCCCTCTGGCTAGGATCAAAAATGGAAAAATTCCTCAGACCAAAGAACAATCAACATCCAACATATTTTGATGACTATCAGCCAAAGCTACATGTTTGATTTCTTGATTGACATTGTACACTTCAAGCCTCATACCTCTGTGGAATCATCCTTAGCAGCTCAAAAAAAACCCACAATCATCATCCCCCCACTCAATCCATCTCCACCACCAACCTTTCCAATCAATCAACAACCCCTATCACTCTCCATCTTTTTCTGGTAATTTGATATTTTTCTTCATCTTCCTGTCACCATTTTTTTGTTTTTCATTACTTTTTTTCCTCAATACATCTTTCATTATCAAAAAAAAGAGAAAACAATCATTTTTAGTTATATCTTGTAAGTAGTCTACAGGGCCTCCTTCCCATAAAAGGAGAGGCTCTACCCTGCCTTTTTGCCCCATCATCAGCTATCAGCTATCATATCATCCATCTATTGGGGATCATCATAGTCATCTGAGGCAATCAACAAATCTGATCCATCATCAGGGGAATTCATCAACCATCTTTTAAGATTGGTATATCTATGATTTCCTCCTGATCCTTGAGCCTGCATACTCAAATCACTGATCCTTCCATCTGTTGCCTTATCTTTCATCACCAACCAATAGCCTTGCTGGTTGAAGAAGAATTCACTTGTTTGAATTCTTGAGTGTGTTACACTGCTCCTTTGATCCCTTTCTCTGACCACTTTGGTCTTGATGATTCATTTTATGGTCTTTTTGGAACCAGTAAATTTTTACTTAGTTGTTTCTCTAAGCTTGAAAACTGATGGGTTAGAACTCCCTTTATTTCTTAAATTTGAATTCTGCCAAGGTTTTCTTGAGTCCCTTGAGAATTTCTGGGTTATTCTTGTTTGAATCTGTTACTGCTTTGCTTCTAGGGATTCTTAAAAAAATTGCTTTGTTTTTTACAGCCACCCACAGTTCTATAGTACCCTTTAAGCGCTTGATTGCGGAGAGTTGGGAAGGTCCATTGAGAACCCGGATTTTTGTTGGGATTGAGTTGATCTTTCCTAATCTCCTGCTTACAACGAGAGTTATTATCTTGTGGGAATTTTTACTTACATCTGCCTTTTTCTATTGAACTCTGAACAATCTTCAACTTAGTTTTTTCATTTTTTTTCCCACACCATCTTTTCTCAGATAGTCTTGTTCCATGCCTAACGACTAATATCAGAATTCATAATTTCCATTTATTCCTTTGTAACTTGGTTCTGGATCTTTATTCCATTTACATTTATATATTTTTGTAACCCTCAGGAGGGAAGCATAAACAGCACCTTTCCCCTCCAAAGAATTTCCTGGGGCTCAGAACTTTTTTGAGTCTTACATTTAGTTACCCTGGCCATGATCAAACCAGAAACCTTGGGATTTAAAGTCTTGTTACGTTTGGAATCAAATTCAAAATCTGATTTTTTTTTCCCTTTTTTTTTCCTCTGTTTCTTGTTTTCTCAGAACTGATCTGTGGATGCAACTTATCTCAGAAGTAATTACCCCCAATTTTTGCACGGCTTGGGAAAGATTCTTTTTGTTTTTTGTGAAACCCTACTCTTGTCACACTTGTGACCCACTTTGGAAATATGCTCTTTGGATCCTCTAGAAACTTTGTTTTCCAAAATGGAATCTACTGGTACCACCATTTCCTCTGTTTTTCTGAGATGTTCAAAATAAAACCCCAGAACAAGAAGTTGGTTTTCAATGGGATGAATGTCAAAAAATTCCTGGATTCTTACAAAATAGCTGCAGAAGTGGATGGAGCTAGCAAATAAAATATGGCCTATCAATTAAAATATTTCATTTCCTCTGATCAATTTATGGAAATAAGCAAGTCTTTTGATGCATTCAAATCTCATAACTGGAATATTCAAAGAGAAGCAATGCTAGCTTATTGTGGAAAGATAGATATAGCTTGATTTAAGCTATAGGAATTGGATGACTTTTTCTGTCAGTAGATTTGAAGGATGGTATTTATTCAGGCTCTGATCATAAATATTTTATGTAATTTTTGGACCCTATCCAATCTTATCTCCTTAAAAATGAGCATGTTGACACCATGGATTAAATTCAAGTCCAATCTTTCCAATGTTTTTTGCTAGGACTTCAGGAGAGGATAAGGAAAAATTGGTTGACTCTGGATCTATTATCATGATTAGGGATCATTTTTTCAAGCTTCCTCCTTTTCTTGTCCTTAGGAGTGCTGTGGATAAATTCATGAAAGGTCAAAATTCACTAATGTTTCAAAAAACCCACACCACTGAACCTGTTCCTGCTTGCTCATTTTCTTAGTCTAACAAAAATATCAGGAGAATGGAGACCAGTTGTAATCCCAAATCAAATCCTCAGGCTAACAAAGAAACTGCAATGATCAAAAAATCCTAAAACTTCTCCAAAATGTTGAAAATAAAATGGGGCAAAATATTTCTGCTCTTGCAGCACCCAAATCTGCTAATTCCATGCCTAGATCCACTCTGTTCTTCCACTTTTGTGATAGTTAAGTTCATTGAACCTGAAAATGCCCAGAACTTCAGAAAGATAAGGGAGAAAATTTTGTGGAACAGAAGGGAAATATTTTTTTTCTTCCTAATGTTCCTCTGATACCTTTTGATTCATCATGTTAGAATTCAAGATTCACTTGTCTTTGAATCTCATCTTCTGTCTTTGTGATACTCATTTTTTTCCTTGTTTTCCTTTAAATTGTGTTTTCCTGTTCCATTTTCCTTATTTCTGTCTGGCCATCTGTGCTCATGTGCCTGCGCGGACCTCAGTAAACCTCAGTTCTGTGTGCATACTCTGAAAACAGCTCTCAAATTTCTATTTGAATTCCTTGTTGACCAAGTTTTCAGCATGGACCCCAGAACCTCAAGATCCTCTGGTCCTCATAGTGAATTGATCAACAATCTCAACTCCTCAACAACCCTCAAGCTTCTCAGTTACTTCAACTCCCCAAGATTTTCAAGACCAACTCCCCAGCCCCAAGCGTCTCTTTCTGTTCCTATACACCTGGCTTTCCAGCTCTTTTGGTTCTTTAGGTTATTTCAAATTCTTTCCTGTGAGGTTGTTGTGGCTTTTTTTCCTTTCCATTTCTGATAATCCAATTTTATTTAGCCTGTAAACTTTCCACATCACGCCCTATCCATCATGTGCTGGCTTCTTTTCAGCCATATCCCCCTAATGAAGCATCTTTGGCCTTTTGGAATTTTTGATCTTCCTGTGGTAAACTTCAACCATGGTAACCTCCTGCTATCTCCTTTTCTGGCTTCTCTGGAGCTTATCAATCTGATCCGGCTAGAAAATTACATGAGGAACCCAAAACTCACAGAGCTCCTCCTATGCCATTTATTATTGTTAATAAACTGGTAAAACATCAATCCTCCCCTGAACCTCCTTCCTCTGAGGTGGAAGAAATGGACATAGTAATGGACCCTCCAACTGAAAGGCTTCAAAACCACACCGATCCATCTCCTACACCTGTTTTAAAACCCCAACATGCTGATAATTTCATAATACCTGTTGTAACTTAGCATCCACCCTCCACCCAGCCCAATGTTTGGTTCAAGAGGGTGATCTTCATGGAACACCCCAATGCTGTAGAAGGGGTTCTAAAAAAACGTCTGATCTGAAAATGCCTGATTCATCTTTTTCTGAGCTCTTGTCAATTTTGCCCTCTGTTGCTGAAGGGATGAACAAATGGGTCTCTTGTTGATGTGTGTAAATTGGCTCTGAAAAATTGAATGTTTCCTCTGGAACCTTTTTTGGGAACTCTGGGGGAACAAATCCTTCCTGAGATTCCAATTTTCACAAAAAAAACCTCTGATCTGAAAATTCCTGATTTATCTGTTGCTGAGATCCTGTCAATTTTTCCCTCTGTTGCTGAAGGGATAGGGAAATGGGTCTCTCATTGATGTGTGTAAATTGGCTCTGAAAAATTGAAGGTTTCCTCTGGAACATTTTTTGAGAACTCTGGCGGAACAGATCCTTCCTCAGATTCCAATTTTCTGCTTGTTTTTTTCCTTATTGGCTTGACAAATCAGATAAAAAGTTTACTGTCCTGGCCAACTCTGGTTCTCAAATTAACCTGATTTTGGATGCTATGGCCTGCAAATTTATGCTCAGTCCCAGGGTTATCTTCAACTATTTGGTTTATGGAATAGGGAATCAGCCTTGTGAGTTTATTTTTATTGCTGAAGATGCGTCAGTCAAATTAATCAAGATATTTTTGGAAACTGTCATTTTTGGATTACTCGTTTGGAAGGACCAATGATCATGGGTTGACCGTTTTGAATGGACTTTGGTGCTACCTTGATGTTTTCTCATCAAGTTGGGGAGAAAATTCTTTGTGGAAATGCTTATTGAAGGAAGATTGAAGTTCCTCTTTGCTCCTTGGATTCTGTTTTTTGGCAAAGAGATTTCCCTAGTCATCCTCCCAAATCAGTTCTAAAGGGGAAGCAGAAGGAAACTTTTAATTCCCCTCATTTGTTAGAAGAAAAGTTGATTCTACTGAGGGTTTTAGTTTTTCCCAGCCTTGGAAATCAACTCAAGGATAAACTCTCATCCCAGAGGGTTATTTTCCTTTTTTTTCTTATAATTTTCTTCTGATCTGAAAGGTATTAAAAATCAAAAACATGTCAACAGCAAAAACATGTCAAAATTAAAATTCCCAAAGATTTTCCCTCTCTCTCTGGATATGGTTTCCTTCTTTTATTTTTCCTCTTAATCCTTTTCAATTTTCTTTTATCTCTGGTGTTAATCTCAGCAATTAGTCAAAACTCAATGCTTATTGTGATTCTCTTCTTAATGGTTTTTGTATTGATGAATATAGACTTCAGCGGAGGCATTTGGGGGTCAAAGTAAGTCCTCCCAATTATTCACGACTAGGGAATTCTTCTACCATTATTTTAAAAAATCTACCTTGTGCCACACCTGTGAGCAATGTATTATCCCTTGGTTCTTCTTTTATGAAAAAAGCACCCTTTGAGAATGTTGCAGAACATAGACATGGAAAATGGTGGAACTTGGTCTCATTTTTTGCATTCAGGTCTTGCTGGTCAATGCTTGAAGCAAACAGGAACTTCTCTTTATTGCCACCAAGTATTAAACAGTTGAAAAAAATGCCCAACCCATCAATTTCCCCATGGCCCTCAAGCTTAATCCTCCTTGCATGCGCCCTCCCTCATCCCTTCATCATTACTGTGTTTTAGCTATATCTCTTCCTGTTCCCTTTGTGCCTTGTGGTCTTGTCACTGAAGAATGTCTGAAGGTGGTCAACTTGGTCCAGATGGATCGCTTCCTCCTGATGAGTTGAGCTTGATCAAAAAGGTCTTATCTCTGAGGTAAAGTCTATTTCATTCTGTGAAGAAGAGAGAGGCCTCTTGAAAGAATCCTATGGTCTCTCTTATATTATCCCCGTAGTTGAGCAAAATCCTTGGGAAAAAAAAGGGTCCCATCCCTGCTGCTAAATTCAATTAATTTATCAAGTTGATCCGGGAAAAAGTTTGTACTGGTCTATATGAAAGGTCAAGTTGCAGTTACTCCAGCCCTGTTTCCTGTGTCCTCATAAGTAATGGAAAACGTTGAGTAGTTTTCCATCTACAAACTCTCAATAAAGTCACAATTAAATGCTCTGGTGTTCATCCTTCTATTGAAGAATTTTTGGAATCTTTTTCTGGGAGGGCTTGCTATGGTCTGGGGGACATTATGGTTGGCTATGAAAAAAAATCTCAACATCCTATCTCTTTTCATCTCATTACTTTTGATACTCCTCTTGGTTGATTCCAGCTTACTCAATTGCCTCAAAGTGCCACCAATTTAGTTGCAGTTTGTCAGCTTGCTACTATGTACAGAGCAAACTGTCAATAGCACCACAAAACTATGAAAAATAAGAATATCACAATTAATAAAAGAAGGAGTGAGAAATCCATAAATATTATTAAAGAAATGAATTCCTTACCCTGATAGGTAGGGTCACTCACTGACCCCACCTTTGAATTCCAAGTCCTTAAAATTTTAAAATAATCAAAAAGAAAAGTACTAAAAATTATGACACCAGTATGACACCTTTTGGCCATTCTAATATTTCACACGTGTTGTCACGTATAGGGTTGAAACCTAAAATTCACTCAGAATTGAGGTGTTGTGTATATTTTAGGAGTTACACACAGAAATGTGTTATGTCACAATTCCCGCGCGCAGCCCCGCATCATTACATACCCCTATGTACTCATAGTAGCAGTTTCCGGCATACTAAAGACCCGCGCGCAGCTAATTGTGCCATGCACGCAGCGGATCCCACCCTGCGCGCGTCTGAACTGACTGATCCCCGCGTCTGGATCTGTTGTGACTAATCTGACAACCAGGTACCGCTCAAAAGAGCTACAACCTAATTAGGGTTGGCTTGCATATGTAGCAAGTTGAAATATGCATTATGAATAATCTCAAAAGATTCAAACTTAATTTAAATTATTAAAAGTTAAGTTTAGAACATTTTTTAATAATAAATTAAAGATCAAGGATTACCACGAAAATCAGTGACTCTGATTTTTGAAGACCACAAAACACTACAAGGAGTGTTCATAAAAAATTATTGAAAATTAGGTACGTGATCAGAAGATAATAGGAAATCATTGAAAATCCACATCTGTTCACTTTAAAGCATTACCAATAGTAAAAATGAAGGATGAGTGCAGAATGATCAAATTTATCCCATTATAGATTAACAGATCCTGTGGCTAAAATAGTACAGAAATCCAGCAGATCTAAGGCCAGATGATTAACAACACCAATTGGATGTGCTAATCTTTCTCTTAATGGCTTGCCAGCCTCATCCCATGAGAATAACTCTCTCTAAACACCCTGAGAAGCTCAAAATCACCCCAAAAAGGTATTTATACAGACCTCTTTGGATCCATTATTCCATCATCAGTTTACCAGGAATTATTATTATCAATCAGAAACCGTGTCATTGTTAGTCAAGTGCTTATGAATAATCTAAGCAAGTGATTTATGACAAATTCTGTAGTATTATTATTTATTTCCTAAAACCAATAAACCCTTGAAGTTTAGTCAGGCAATCCACCCCATCTGCTCTGAAACCCTTCCTATTATTGCAGGATTTTTGTGGTAAAGTGCTCAGAGTAAGTATTACCCTTCCTGTCTACGCCATTGTGCTTTTATGCCTGGCCATTAGTGGAATAAGCCCTTTCTAAGGCACCCATCTTCATTCCAAGATTCTTAAACTGCCTAAGGAGGCCCCTTGAAGAGAGGTTGCTTTGTCTGTAAAAACCCCCAGTAGTATAATACTGTGGCCCCTCTTTTATAAATATATTGAAAACCTTTTATTACCAAAGCAATTAAACCTTGCAACTGCTCTTATTTTATTATTTATTTGAGCCTATAAGCATTTATTTTTGGAATAATTTTTATTATTATTATTCCAGTATTTTTATCACTCTCTGTAGCTAAAGGACTGAAAGGTTCCTGGTATCAGAGAGCTGACAAAGTTTATCAGGCTGAGGTGATATGGATCCTCCAGGATGAAATCCTGATCATTCCAAATCCTCAATGACAATGGCATAATTCCAGTTCCAGTTTTTGATTATGATAATGAGCTCTTTCCTTGGCATCAAGGTATTTCTTGATTCATTTGGGAAAATGCTAATAATTTGGAAAGGATTCTTTTTTGAATTGAGGAATTGCGCCTGACCCATTCTGGATCCACATTGGCTGCTTGTTTCCCTGCTCTGGAAATTTTTGGCCATGTGGTCTGGAGGGAAGGAAGAAGCATGGAACAGTCCAAATCCATTAAGATCATCTCCTTTCCCACTCCAATAAATACCACTGAAGTTAAAGGCTTTCTATGTGTTGTCACTTCTGTTCAAATCTTCATTCAATCTTTATCCTAAGTTTGTGCCCCTTTGCATTGTCTCACCAGGAAGAAAGCTGAATTTATTTTAACCCAAGCTTGTGAAATTTGTTTCAGTTTCTCAAAAACATTGTTGGAAAAGACATAGTGTTGAAGAAGATCTCTCATGGACCAGGGGCTGGAAAGATAAAGCTGGCTGTTTATTTTAGTTATCAATCTTTTGGGGCTATTCTTACTCATTAAGATTAAAATGGTTGGGAACGTCCTTCTATTTCTGAATCATTGTTATTTTCAGATGTGGAATCCAGATAATATAAAACAAAAATGGAAATTTGCGGTGTAGCTTGAATGTTGAGAAACTTCAAAAAAACCTCTGCAGTAAACATTTTGAATTAAAAGTGGACTCCCAATCCATAATTGAAAAAATCAATCCTCCCAGCCTTCCAAATGCTCCTATGACTTGTTGGATGGATTTTATTCTGTTTTTCTCCTTTGATATTGTTCACAGGCTTTGAAAATAATTCACCATGCATGATAGTTTATCTTGAAGTCCTTGGTGAGAAAATTAATTAGATTTTGGAGGGTATTTTGATATGGTGTGGTGCCCCAACCTGGACATCCTGGCCAGTGCAGTGGTTTTAATTTTTTATGATTTTTCCTTATCATCTTTCATAGGTATCATTATCAAAAAAAAAAAAAAAAAAACCTTCCTTCCTTGCAGAATCGTATCCATCTCTCCTTCTCCTTCTCCTCTTCTTTCCTATTCTCAACCTAGACCATCCTATCCCTCCCTCTTCTCTTCAAAAAAACCCCTTCCTAATCACCCATCATGATCCAAGCACAATTGATCCTCTCCAGCCTTGTGAGAACTCAACAGATCCCTCAACTTCAACCCGCCTGCTATCCTCGATTGATCATCCCCTCAATTGCTCTATCCTTACATCAAAAAGTAATTGATCATTACGAAAACCCTTGTAACGTCAGATCGTTCCACAAGTCTGACTTGGACATTGGTACCGGCTTGGTTGGTGCTCCAGCGTGTGGTGACGTGATTAAACTTCAGATCAAGGTCAACAATCAGGGTATCATCTCTGACTTTAAGTTCAAGACCTTTGGATGTGGCTCCACAATCGCTAGCTCATCCTACATGACCAAAAGAGTTAAGGGGATGACACTCAAAGAGGCAGGCGCGATTCAAAACACTGAGATCACCAAGGAACTCAGTCTACCCCCAGTCAAGTTACACTGCTCAATGCTTGCCAAAGATGCCATCAAGGCCGCCATTTGTGATTATCAGATCAAGCTCAAAAGCTCCGGTTCCAAACAATGTGCCGCTGGGTTCATTGACTTCAGCCAGAGTGTGACCACCGGTGAGACCATTGCCACTGCTCATCCTGGTGGTGGTGGTGGTGGTCATCCTACCAAGTAGTTGTCACCCAATCTCTCAAACCCACTCAATCCTCACTATCATCCGTCAAACCTTGTCCTCCCCTCCTAGCTTGCTGTCATCCATGGGTCTCTTACGTTTCTGATGCCCGTCGGACACCGGCAGGCGGTCATCCGCGTCCTAAGCAGTCGCCCGTGGCCCGTTGGACACCTGCCAGCGGTCATCTGCGGCCTTGGCAGTCGCCCGGGCCCATCAGGATTCCCGCGTGCGTCCCTCTTTGGATTTCTTTTTCTCTGAGTACCTGTTTGTTTCTCTTTTTTTTTCTCTTCTTTTGTTTTCTCATGATCTTTATCCTTAAAAAAAATAAAAATAAAAATAAAAAAAAATTTCCGCCCCCATTTGTAAATCTCTCTTTTAAAGAGCCTATAGGCCTCTGGTCTATTAAAAGAGGGGCTCTCCCCTGCTTTTTTGGGGGGATCATATCAGAAAATTTTAATACATCAGATCATCAGTTAATAGAATCATCCATAGGGGTGTGTGCTTGTGTCCCCCCATTATAAAGAAATTCAATCCTGATCCTTATCCTGGGTATATCTTTGATTCCCCCCTGATCCATTTTCCACCCTGAGTCTTTTCCCCTATGTGGCCTGATACTTATCACCAACCAATAGCCTTGCTGGTTGAAGAAAAATTCTGTTTATTGGAATTTTTGAGTGTGTTATACCACTCCTTCATCCCTTTCTCTGACCATACTGGTCCTGATCCCTGATCACCTTTCTGGAGCTAATCACTATTGATTGAAGAGGTCTTATTAAGCTTATTACCTGGAGTGTTATACCTCCCTTTATTTTCTCTGGAGTTGCATTCTACCAGCCTATTCTTGAGTCCTTTGAGAAGTGTTGAGTTTATCCTTGCTTCAAATCAGTTACTGTTTGCTTTGGAGCTTCTTAAACATTGTGCTTTTGTCTTGTACAGCCACCCTCAGTTATCTGATACCCTTCAAGCGCTTGATTGCGGAGAGTTGGGCAGGTTCATTGAGAACCTGGAGGTTGCTTGGGTTTGAGTTGATCATTCCCAATCTTCTGCTGACAAACAGATTTCTTAGCTTGTGGGCGCTGCTACATTCAACAGCTTTTTTTCTTTGAAATCTAAGAGGACTTTAACTTCTTTTTTCAAGTTTTTCCCTGCATAATTTTGGCTCAGATAGCGCTTTTCCATTGCTACAAAACTATTTTCATCTTTATCCTCTACTCCTTGATTCTTCATTTACCAGGTTCTGGACCTTGATCTTGGTTACATTTAAATATTTTTGAAACACTCAGGAGGGCAGCCTAAACAGCACCTTTCCCCTCCACAGAACTGCCACAGCCTAGCACCGTTTGGAGTCTTACAACAGAGGAAACTATCATTCAAGCTGTGTTCTACTTTTCCTCCAATGAATATCCTGGCTTTCAGTAGGGGATTCTGACTCAAATTAGAGCATTACCTTTCAAAATTCCAAAGAACCCCTGATATTTCCACCAAAGAATTCCAATCCCTTAAAAAAAAGTCCTCTCATTTCTATATCCAAGGAACTAGGATTATGAAAGGAGGAAAACCTTGTGGTCTCATTGTTGTTACTATCCCCTTTAAGCATGATTCAATAATTTAAAATGTTCACAAGGGCCTTGGTTATTCTGGCAACACCAAAAACTATTGAAAAATATCTCAACAATTCTGGCAGCCATCACCAAAGAAATCTGTCCCTCAATGGTGCCAGAGTTTTGAAGTTTGTCAGAAATGTGAACTTAGGCAGACAGCTAAAATCTATCCTCCTACTGGGTATTCCACTGTCTTTGGAAGGGTTGCTCCAGATGTGGTTCACATTAAGGAAGGTGGTCCTAAGTATCTCATTGTGGCTAGAGATGATTTTTCTGGATTGGTTGAAGCACAATTTTTTAATAATCTCAGCTCTGAATCAGTTGCAGCTTTCCTTTATGAGAACTGGAAAATTTTTGATTGCTTGGCTTGATCTTATTTGACTGATGGTGGCTCTGAATTTGGTGGCAAAATTGCTTGAATTGTCCAATCACTTCCTGGAAAACATCAAGCTTCTACTCCTTATTATACGGAAGGCCAAGGAATGGTGGAAAAAGGCCATGATCCTTTGAAGGCTGCTCTTTTCAAACTGGCTGGTGAAAGTGGAAAGAATTGTTGCAAATTTATTCCTCTTGTTTTCTTCTCTGATCCACTCTCAACTCAACGGACTACTGTCTCCTCTCCTTACAAAATCATTTTTGATCAGAGGGCTTTCCTTCGTCTTGATCTTGAAATGGAATCTTTCCTGGTTATCTCATGGGAGAAGGTTTCCTCAACCACTGATATATTTGTTCCCAGATCAAAGCAACTGGATCAAATTGAAGACATCTGTGACAAAGCTTATCAAAACATGATGTAATCAAGAGAAAATTCAGTTCAATTTTGGGAAGATAAGCATGAAAATCAAATGAGGGATCCCTTAAATCCTGATGATATATTTTTGGCTTATAATGAATCCTTGGAGAATCAGTGGGGAAAGCTCTTTCCAAATTGTTGGAATGGTCCTTATTGGGTGTTTTGTAAGTTCAGAGGTGGATCCAATTTTTTGGAAGAACTGGATGGTACTCAGTTGGCAAGAGTGTTCTCTGCTGCTCAATTAAAGAGGTTTCATTGTCACTGGGAAATTTGGGGTCAAAGTAAGTCCTCCCAATTGTGCACCACCAGGGTCATTGGCTGCTTTTTTGTTGTGAAACTCTACTGTATTCCACATAGATGAGCACTTGGGACGGCCTCTTTTTTTTTCTTCTGCAACTTGTAGGGATCTCTTGGTTGGATCAAGATTTTTTTCATCAAATCTTCAATCACTCTCAAGATGAAGAAATGTCTAATTTTTTCATTCCTCCTTTTCTTAATATCTTCAAGTTTGAGATGCAGACTAGGGACAGTCTGAAAGTTGGGGTGAAATGTGGGATCAGCAGATGATGTAAAATCAGTTAAAATCCACATCTGTTCACTTTAAAGCAATACTAATAGTAAAAATGAAGGATGAGTTCAGAATGATCAAATTTACGCCATAATATATTAACAGATCCTGTGGCTAAAATAGTACAGAAATCCAGCAGATCTAAAGTCAGATCATTGACAGCACCAATTGGAAGTTCTAATCTTTCCCTGACTGGCTTGTCAGCCTCAGCCAATGAGCAGAACCCTCTCTAAGTGCCCTGAGTAGCTCAAAATATACCCAAAAAGATATTTATAAAGACCTCTTTGGGTCCATTATTCAAGAATATTATCAGTTTACCAGGAATTATTATTATCAATCAGACACTGTTTCATGGTTAGTTAAGTTCTTATGAAGAGTCTAAGCAAGTGATTTATGACTTGGTCTGTAGTATAATTATTTATTTCTTAAACCAATCAACCAATTGAAGTTAAATCAAGCAATCCTCCCCAAATGCTCTGATAATCTTCTTATTATTGCAGGAGTTTTGTGGTAAAGGGCTCGGAGTGAGTTTTTCCCTTCCTGTCTTGGCTCTTGTGCTGTTTAGCCCGTTCATATTAGTGGATTAGCCCTTTCTAAGGCACCCATGTCAAATCCAAGGTTCTTAAACTGCCTAAGGAGGCCCCTTGAAGAGAGGTTTCTTTGTCTGCAAAGACCCGCAGTAGTATAATACTGTGGCCCCTCTTTTATAAATATATTGAAAAACATTTTTTACCAAACCAATTAAACCTTGCAAATGCTCTTATTATATTGTTTATTTGAGCCTCTGAGCGTTTATTATTGGAATAATTGTTATTATTATTATTCCAGTATTATTATCACTCTCTGTAGCTAAAGGACTGCAAGGTTCCTGGTATCAGAGAGCTGACAACATGTTTGATTTCTTGATTGACATTGTACCCTTTGATCATCATACCTCGGCAGAGTCACCCTTAGCAGCTCAAACCAACACAATCACTTGATCCATGTCCACCACCAAACTTTCCAATCAATTGAAAACCCCTATTACTGTCCATCTTTGTCTGCAAATTTGACCTCCTCAAATTTTCGCCCTTGCTCAGTCCCATGCCCAGGACTTGCTTGATCATCTCACTCCTTTGCTAGCATCCATTGCTGCTGTTACCTGTCAATTCACCAACGCTCATCATCCCAAAAATCACCTGCCGTCATCACCACACCAATCACCTGCACTCATCACCCAAACCCAATCAGCCCACTCCCATAACCCCCAGCAATTGGTGTTGCCTTTGCTCATCCTTAAGATCTTGCCAGCCATCATCAGCAACTGCTGTTGCGGCCCCATGTCAACAAAGTTGCATATGTCCATGCACTTTCCGCTCATCTGCCAACCCGCGGACGTCCATGCACTTGCTGCTCATCTGCAAACCCCCAAATTTTCATTTGCTGTCCATTGTCATCCTTGATGCGGGCTGGCTTTCTTTTTTCTCCATCTTTTTTTATCACATGTCACTATCTTCCTGTCGCCATTTTGATGTTTTTCATTTCTATTTTTCCTCAATCCATCTTTCATGGGAAAAAAAAATTCCACACTCATTTGTACTTTTCTCTTGTAGGTAGTATACAGGGCCTTTTGCCCATAAAATGAAGGGCTGTTCCCTTCCTTTTTGATCATGATCCATAATCAGCAATCAGCTATTCATTGATCTCATCATCCATCTATTGGTTATCATCATTTTCATCTGAGTCATCCAAATCTGATCAATCACCCAGGGAATTCTTCCTCCATCTTTTGAGATGGGTATATTTATGATTGCCCCCTGATCCTTGAGCATCCATAATCAAATAATTGCTCCATGCCTCTGTGGCCTTATCCATTATCACCAAACAATGGACTTGCTGGTTGAAAAATAATTTTTTTGGTTGGATTCTTGAGTGTGTTAAACCACTCCTTTGATCCCGTTCTCTGAACAATTTGGTTTTGTAAATCTATTTGATTGTCTTTTTAGAACCAGTCACGTTTGACCAAGAGTTTTCTTTGAGCTTGAAACCTTGAGTGTTAAACTTCCCATTATTTTTTGATGTTGAATTCCACTATGATATTCTTGAGTCTGTTGAGAAGTACTGGGTTATTCCTGTTTGAATTTGTCACTTCTTTGCTTCTAGAGATTCATAAAACAAATTTATTGGTTCTGTACAGTCAACCACAGTTGTCTGGTACCCTTCAAGCACTTTATTGCAGAAAGTTGGTTGGGTTCATTGTGAACCTGGAGGTTGGTTCGGATTGAGTTGATCTTTCCTAATCTCCTGCTCACAACCAGAGCTATTAGCTTGTGGGCATTTTTACTTAAATCTGCCTTGTTCTATCAAACTCTGAAAAAACTTTCACTTAGTTTTTTCAAGTCTTTTCCAGCACCATCTTGCCTCAGATAGTTTTTTCCATTGCTACAACTACTTTCAAAATTCATCCTTTAAATTGATTCCTTTTTTATAAGGTTCTAGGTCTTGATTCTGGTTACATTTAAATATCTTTGTAACACTCAGGAGGTAATCCTAAACAGAATCTTTTCCACTCCACAGAACTTCCCGCAGCTCAGCCCCATTTTTTTCTTACATTTGGTCTCCCAGGCCGGGATGAAACCAGAAACCTTGGGATTTACAGTGCCATTACATTTGGAATCAACTTCAAAATCTGATCCTTTTGATTTTTTTTCTCTGTTTCTCTTTTTATTGGATCTGATCTGCAGAGGCAACTTATATTAGAAGTAATTCCTCCCAATTGTGCACCTCTGGGGCAAGATTTGTGTTGTTTTTTGTGAAAAACTACTGTTTCCAAACTCTTAAGCCACTTTGGAAACCTGCTGTTTGGATCCTCTAGGAAATCTGTTATTTGAAATGGAATCTACTGGTACCTCAAAGCACAGAACAAGAACTTGCGTTTCAATGGGATGAATGACAAAAAATTCCTGGATTCTTACAAAATGGCTGCAGAAGTGGATGGAGCTAGCAATTGCAATATGGCCTATCAATTACAATTCATTGTTTCATCTGATGAATTTATGGAATTAATCAAGTCTTTTGATGGATTTAAATCTCATAACTGGACGCTTACAAGAGAATAAATTCTGGAATATTGGGGAAATATAGATATAGGTTGATTTAGGCTACAAGAATTGGATGATCTTGTCCCTCAGTAGATATCAAAGCATTGTATTAATTCAGCCTCTGATTCTCAATCTTTTAGGAAATTGTGGGACCCCATCAAATCTTATCTCCCTAGAAATGATCATATTGAAACCATGGACAAAATTTGAGTCTGATTTTTCCAATATTTTTTGCTAGGAGTCCAGGAGCGGATAAGGGACAAATTGGTTAATTCTGTATCTATGATCACAACTAGGGATAATCATTTCAAGCTTCCTGATTTTCTTGTCCTTAGGACTGCTGTGGATAAATTCATAAAAGGTGAAACTGCCCTAACTTTTGAAAAAACCCGCACAACTGAACCTTTTCCTGCTCCCTCATTTTCTGAGTCTAAAAACATTATGATAAAAATGGAGGCCAGTTATCCTCCAAAATAAAATTCTCAGCCTAAAAAAGAGACCAACAATATCTATGAAAGCCCAAAACTTCCCCAAGCTTTCAAAAAAAAATGGATCAAAATATTTCTGCTCTTGCTTCTCCCAAGTCTTTTAATTCCATTCCTAGATCTACTCTGGTCTGCTACTATTTTAATAGCAATGGTCATGGAACAAGAGGGTTCCCAGAACTCCAAAAGAATAAGGAGAAAAATTTGTTAGAAAAGAAGGAAAAAAAAATTCTTTGTAATGGTGCTCTGATCCTTTGTGATTCATCACGCCCTATCTGTCATGTGGTGGCCTCTTTTCAGCCATCTCCCCCTTAGAAAGTGTCTTTGGCCTCTTGGGATTTTTGATCTTCCTGTGGTACTTGCAAAAATGGTATACTCCTGCTATCTCCTCCTCTAGATTCTCTGGAGATTATCAATTTGATCTGGCAAGGAAAAGACATGGGGAACCCATACCTCACAAATCTCCTCCTACACCATCTGCTATTCTTTGTAAACGGGTCAAATGTTTATCATCCCCTGAACCTCCTTCCTCTGTGGTGGAAGACATGGACATAGAAACAAAAAATCTGATGGAAAGGTTTCCAAACCACACTGATACTTATCCTCCACCTTTTGCAACACTTCAAGCTGCTGATACTGTCATAATCCCTGTTTCATCTGAGAATCCTCCCTGCCCTCAGAACCAAGTTGGGTTCAAGAGGGGAATCTCTAAGGACCACCCCAATGCTGTGGATGGGGTATCCAAAAAAATCTCTGATATTAAAATTCCTTACTTATTTGTTGCTGAGCTCCTATCAATTTTGCCCTCAGTTGCTGACAGGATGAAGAAACAGTTTTCTCATGAACTTGTGGACATTGGCTCTGATGAAATGAAGGCTTCCTCTGGAACATTATTTGAGGATTCTTGCGGAACATATCCTTCCTCAGTTTCCAACCTGTACTCTTTTCCGCTTGGTTATCTTCCTTGTTGTGTTGGCAAATCAGTTAAAATGGTTTCTCTCCTGGTAAATTCTGGTTCTCAACTTAACCTTATTTTGGATTCTATGGCCTGCAAACTAAAGCTCAGTCCTAGAGTAAGCTTCAACTCTGTGCTGTATGGAATGGGGAATCAGTCTTTTCAGTTAATTTGTATTGCTGAACATGTTCCAATTTGAATTCATCAACATATTTTCAGAACCTGTCATTTTTGGATTATTTTTTTGAAGGAACAATGATCTTGGGCCTACCATTTTTAATGGATTTTGGTGCTACCATGATGTTTTCTGATCAGTTTGGGGAGAGAATTCTTCTGCAAAACGCTTATGGAAGTAAGATTGAAGTTCCTCTCTGCTCCTTGGATTCTGATCACTGTGAAAGAGCCAAATCAGTTCTAAAGGTGAAGCAGAAGGAAACTTTTGATTCCTCTCATTTATTAGCGGATTAGTTAGTTCTAATGATAGTTTCAGCTCTCCCCATCCTTGTATTTAAACTCAAGGATCAACTCTCATCTCAGAGGCTTTTTTTTCTTTTCTCTCATCCTCTTGTTTGGATCTGGATAGTAATAAAAATCAAAATATTTCAACGTAAAAAATGCCAAAAATATTCCCTCTCTCTCTCAATCTGTGGTTTCTTTTTTTGTTTTTCTCTTAATCCTGTTCAATCTTCTTTTTGTTCTGATGTTTACCTCCTCAATGAGTATAAAATAGATCTTGATCTTGATTCACTTTGTAATGGTTCTGGCATTGAGGAATGTGGACTCCAGTGGAGGCACTTGGGGGTCAAATTAAGTCTTGCCAATTATGGACCATCAGGGCATACTTCTACCATCATTTTTGAAACTCTACCTTTGGAAAAACCTGTGAGCAAGATATTATCAATTAGTTCTTCTTTTATGGAAAAGGCACCCTATCAGGAAGTTTCAGGACCTATACAGTGGAAAATTTTGGAACTTGGTCTCGGTTTTTTCCATCAGGTCTCACTGGTCAAATCTTGGAGGAAACAGGAACTTCTTTGTTTTGTCAGAAATTATCAAACACTTGCAAAAAAGGTCAAACCCATCAATTGGCCCATGACCCTCAACCTAAATCCTCTTATCATGCGCCCTCCCTTATCCTTTCATCCTTACTGTGGTTCATCTTGATCTCTTGCTGGTCCCTTTGTGCCTTGTGGTCGTGTCACTGAAGAAAGTCTGAAAGTGGTAAACTTTGGTCCAGATGGATGGCTTCTTCCTGATGAGTTGAGCTTGATCAAAAATGTCTTATCTCTGAGGGAAAAGTCTTTTGACTTCTGTGAAGAAGAGAGAATTCTCTTGAAATCATCCTATGGTCTACCTTAAATTATCCCTGTAGTTGAGCATGATCCTTGGGAAAAGAAAAAGATTCCTATCCCTGCTGCTAAAGTCAAGCAATTTATCAAGTTGATCCTCAAAAAATTCCTTACTGGCCTATATGAACAGTGAACTTCCAATTATTTCAGCCCTGTTTTCCGCATCCTCAAAAGTAACGGTAAACTTAGGTTAGTTCTCAATCTCCAACCTCTCAGCAAAGTTACAATCAAATGCTCTGGTGTTCCACCTCTACTGAAAAATGTTTGGACTCTTTTTCTGGGAGGGCTTGCTATTTTCTGGGGAAAATTATGGGTGGCTAAAAAAAAAAATATCTACATCCTATCATTCATCCTCCCACTACTTTTGATACTCCTCTTGGTTAATTCCAGCTTACTGGATTGCCTCAAAGTGCCACCAATTTGTTTGCCGTTTATCAGGCTCAAATGACATGGATCCTCCAGGATGATAATCCTGATCATGCTGGGATTTTTATTTAAGATGGCCAAATTAAATTTCCATTGCCTGATTATGATTGTGAGCTTCTGTCTTGGAATTCAGGGATTTTTTGATTCATTTGGGAATACGCTACTCCTTTGGAAAGTATTATGTTTTGGATCAAGGAATTGAGCCCGACTGTTTCTGGATCCACATTGCCTGCTTGTTTCCCTGCCCTGGAAATTGTTGGCCATGTGGTCTGCAGGTAGGAAGAAGGATTACACCATCCAAATTTAACAAGATCATCTCTTGGCCCACCCCAATCAATCCCCCTGAACTTAGACACTTTTTAGGTTTTGTAAAATATGTTTGAATCTTCATTCCACCTTATCCAAAATATGTTCCCCTTTGCAATGTCTAACCAGGGAAGAAGCTGAATGGATTTGGCCACAAGCTTGTGACCATTTGTTTTCAGTTGCTCAAAAGAATTTTTGGGAAAGACATAGTGTTGAAGAAGAACTCTTATGGGCCAGGAGCTGGAAATATCAAGCTTGCTCTTGATTTTTACTTATCAATCTGTTGGGGCTGTCCTTAATCAGGAAAATTAAAATGGTTGCAACAGTCCTGATCTTTATGAATTATTGTTATTTTCAGATGTGGAATCCAGATACTCTCAACCAAAACTGGAACTCTGTGGCGTGTCTTGAATGTTGAAGAAACTTCAAACATTCCTCTGCTGTCAACATTTAAAATTAAAAGTAGACGCTTTATCCATCATTGAACTGATCACTGCTCCCAGACGTCCTAATTCTCCTATGAGTTTTTCAATGGCTTTTATTCAGTTTTTCTCTTTTGATATTGTTCACAGCCCTGGAAAATCTTTCACCATTCCTGATGGTTTATCTGGACTTCCTTGGGGAGAAAATGAATTGGATGTTTCAGTTTATTTTGACAAGGAGGAGCCTATAATTTAACCTTTCTTCTCTTTTGCCTCCCAAGATTATTTTGGCTTTCACCAGGGTTTCTGGATTAAATTGGAGCAGTACCTATCTACTCTCCAAAGACCCCCTGATCTTTCCCCCAAAGAATTTTGATATCTTCAAATAAATTCCTGTAATTTTTTGTCCAAGGTTCTTGGCTTATGAAAAGAGGGAATCCTTGTGCTCTCATTGTTGTTACTATCCCTTCCAAGTAAGAAGCAATCCTTGAAAATACCCATCTGGGTCTTGGGTCAACGTGGGGAAACCAAAACTTATCAATGCATATCTGAAAAATTCTGGTGGCCATCACTGAAGAAATCAGTCTTTCAATTCTGCCAGATTTTTGAAGTTTTTCAGAAACATGATCTTAGGCACCCAGCTGAAATTTTTTATCCTACTGGAAAGTCCACTGTCTTTAGAAGCATTACTATTGATGTGGTTCATATTAAGGAAGGTGGTTTTAAGTATCTCTTTGTGGATAGAGATGATTTTTCTGAAGGTCTGAAGCAAAATTCCTTAAGATTCTCAGCTGTAAATCAGTGGCAACTTTGCTTTATGAGAACTGGAAAAGGTGTTATGGATTGGCATGATTTGATTCTACTGATGGGAGCTCTGAATTTGGTAGCAAACTGGATGAAATGGTCCAATCAATTCCTGGAAAACATCAAGTTTCTACTCCTTATTATCCAGAAGGCCAACAAATGGTGGAACAAGGCCATCATCCTTTGAAGGCAGCTCTTTTCAAACCGGCTGGTTAAAGTGGAAAGAATTGTTGCAAATTTCTTCTCCTTGTTCTCTTGTCTGATCAAATCTCAACTAAATGGACCATTGGCTACTCTCCTTTCAAAATCTTTTTTGGTCAGAGGTCTTTCCTTCCTCTTGATTTGGAAATGAAATCTTTCCTGGTATTTTATAGGAGCAGGTTTCTTAAACCACTGACCTATTAGTTTCCAGATTCAAGAAACTGGAGAAAATTGAAGATATTTGTGACAAAGCTTATCAGAAGATGATGGAATCAAGAGAACAATCTGTTCAGTATTGGGAAGATAAGCATTCCAATCAAATCAGGGATCCATTAAATCCTGGTTATATATTTTGGGCTTATAATCAATCTGAAAGAGTTTTATTGATGAAGAATCCAGAAACCAAGGAAATGCACAAAACTGAAAGCAGACATGATCACAAGAAAATGAGAGGACTGAGCCAGGGAAGACCAAGGTGATGAAAAGAACAGATACCTGAACCAGAGCTTGGGTCTTACCAGGAAGGCATGGAAGAGAAGATTGAGTCTGCAGCGGTTGAGCTATTGTTAATTGAGGATTTGTTTATTAGAAGGCTGAGTATATTTCTTGATTCAGATAAGTAAGTGAGATGTTGGGGGTGAGTTCAAGTGAGTAGGAAAAGCAAAGGAGTAGGTGTTGATGAAAGGGATTAGTCTTGATGGGTGAGTTGAGTGGGGTTAAGTGAGTCAGTTTTGTGGGGTTTGTTGTTGTTCCTCTCCCAGTTCAGGTTGCCTGCCTTACTTGTCTATCCTTTGTGGTTGTTTTAGGTAAAAGGGCGCAACTGTGCATCTTGAGAAATTGTGGTTGACATTGCAAAACCCCTCCATGCCTAGTGAGACCCACCAGTACAACATTTATACATAATGTAACAAATGGAACATCAACAAGATTTTGATTTGAGGACAACAAAACAGAAACAGAGATATCTGAAGAATGATTAAAACAACTATAGTTGCCCAAAAGACATTTGACCAGTATCTTGAGACTGTTAATAGAGAAAGATTTGTTTGGTGAATCTTCTGTCATGGATTTCAAGCATATAAGCTTAATAATTATGTTGCCCTGATTAATTTTGACCGTTATAGCCTTGGGTTTGAGGTCAAGGTTGCAAGTTTTCAAATTTGAACCAAATTTTCAAATTTTTTTGTCTACGCTGCTATTATCAATGTTGAAGGGAATGGTGTCTATAACTGCACCAAATATTTCCTTCATCAGGGACTTAACCCACGTGGCCTTGTGTAAGCCATCAAAGAAGGCATTCATTTCAGCGTTGGTTCAAGGCCAGGAAATTTTATGTTTCCTGAAACTGTTCCATGAGATTAGACTTCCAGCAATCAAACAGAGATACCCAGATTTAGATTTGCAAGTAAGTGGATTGTCTGCCCAAGAGGCTTCAGTGATGATTTCCATTAGAGGTTTTGAGGAATGGAATGCAAGCCTAACAGTGAGGGCCTTGGTAGTTTTGAGGTAGAACCACATTTTTTTCAGCTCATTCCAGTGAGTTAACCCTGCTTTGGCTGAGAACGGTGCCAGGCTCAAAACAGCAAAGCTGATTTCTGGACGGGTGTAGCAGGTGATGTGGTTGAGTAAGCCTACTTCCAAAAAAAAGTTGATGTTTACCTGCTTGAATTTTGGTTGTCTTTATCCAAAGATGGGTGAAGTTGCAGGCCTGGAATTAGTTACAAGGCTGCATACTTTGCTTTGGTAAGTCCAAGTTCATCCAATCCCATGTTGATATGGTTAGGCTGGCTCAGAAAGATTGAATCCTTGCCTTTTTCTATCTTCATTCCCAGGATGGTTCTGGGAAGCTGAGATGTTGACCCTGGGAATTTATCTAGAAATTTCTTTTCAAAATTGGTGCTGTCCCCTACCAGGATCAGGTCGTCCACATGAAAGAACATTTTTGAGAGTCCATCTTGCAATACGTACAGACAAGGATCACAATTTGATTCTGAAAAGCCAATTGTTTTGAACCACTTGGTCAGGGTCTCATACCAATTTTTGGCAATTGCTTTAGGTTGTATAACAACTTGTTGAGTTTGAGGAATTCAGCTGTGCAATTTGACCCTTTTGGGGTTTGAATAATGATTTCTTCTTCAATTGGCCCATGGAGAAACATGCTCTTAACGTCAAATTGTCAAACAGGAAGTTTGGACATCAGGGCATATAGTAGGAGAACTTTCAGGGTCAAGGGTTTACCCATTGGTGCAAAGGTTTTGGAGTAGTTGAGGCCTTCTACTTTGTTGAATCCTTGTACACAGAGTCTCACTTTGAATTTCATTGGGTCTCCGTGGCAATTCTCTTTGATCCTGTACGCCCATGTTGTATTGAGGTAGTTTGAGAGAATGGATCCATTTTAGTCATCCCACAACTTTAGTGCTTCAATGGTTGAAAGCTTGGCGTCTGTTGCGGTTATCCATTGAGAACATTCTTCACAAGCAATTGCTTCTTTTTACCTTTTTGGCTCATAATAGTTATAGAAACTGTAGTGTTGGGGTTTTTTGGAGCTAGAAAGGTCTTGTAGGGTCCTTGTAGAGGAGGCTCCATTCTGCAAACTAGTGGTTCTGGGCTTGAGCTGCTCAGGGGTGAGAGTTCCAATCTTGAAGGTGAGGTGGGAGGGTCTGCTTGATCAAGATCATCAGCGTCCAAATCTGAGGGAGAATCAATCCCCAACTCTGAATTTGAAGATTCCAAGTCTTGATCTTGTTGGTTGCAGTACTCCCTCCAGTTGGGATTCTGGTAATTTTGAGTTCTTCCTGAGGTAATTTGAGCAGTATCTTCAATGGCTGTTTCAACAGGTGGTTTGGCTTTCTATTCCTCTTCTTCAATGGGATACCAGGGTGAGCCTCATTTTTGATGTTCTATCTTAAGAAAGAAAACGTGGTTTGTTGAAATTAGGGCCCCTTCTCTTGCTATAATACAATAGGAAAGCAAAAGGGGATTGAAGCCTTCTAAAATTCTCTCAGCGCCTTTGTGTTAAACTTTTGAGGATTTCCTCCTTTTTTTAGGAGGAATACACATGGATTTCCTAATGGTTGAAAAAATGTTGAGGGAAGTGGGTAAACAGGAACTAGTTTCCAGGTTTCCTCTTCATTCTCTCCTTGTGGTATCTTATTTAACACAAGCAGCTACCTTTTATAACCTTGTCCCAGGCGTTAGCAGATTCTTCTGTCTTTGATGATGGACCTAGCAGATTCAACTATGGTTTTTTGGGCTTTCTCTGCCCTTCCACTGTGCTGGGGATGATAAGTTTTGGGAACAATTTGGAAAATTTGTTTTTCCTGAAGAAAGGAGGTAAAATTAAGGTTAGTGAATTTGGTTCCACCATTGGAGCAGACTTCAGATGGGTATTAGCCCCTTTGATTTAATTACTTTTCAATGAGATCAATGAGAACTTTAGCAGCTTTGTGTGTTGTTGCCAGCAGGAACATGGCTAGTTATCCTGAATCATTGTTGACCAAATTCAGTGCATACTTCTGGCAATGCTTGGATTGGGGGTTTAGAGGCCCAATGAGGTCAAGGTGAATTGAAACAAAAACCTTTTGAACAGGGTTGAAGTTTGGTTGAATCTGGATTTTTTGATTTTTCTCCAAACATAGTTAATGCATTCAAAGATTGATTGTGCCTCTTTGGGTAGATGTTGTATTAAAGGTTTCATTCTTGAGAGAGAGGCGTGTCCAAAATTTTGGTGGATTTTCATCAATTTGGCTTTGGGAGAGTTGTACAGGCAGGAGTGGTCTGACTGGTTTTTTAGGTTTTGATCAAAATTTGGAGTGGGAATAGTTTACAGTTTGCTGTTAATTCAACCTGAGAAAATGTTTGCGCCGTGATGAGTCACTGAGAAATTGCCACTCTTCCCAATAAGGGTGCATCCCCCCTGATTGAGAGGGCCAGCACTTAGAAGATTTATAGTGACGTCAGGAACATAGAAGCAGTTTGACAATCAAGGGTAAAGTTGGCCCATTGCAACCTTTCCATCCCTTTCCGTTTAATCTTTAGGATTGCTCCCTCTTTTCCAGTTTTTACTGAATACTCCTTGCAAGGCTCCATGTTAATAGAGTATTGACTATTTTTTATCATGTGAACAGAGGCACCGCTGTCAAGGAGAAATTTGGACTGAGGGTTGCCGTCATTTACCCACAAGGACACCAATGCCAGGTAGTGAGCAGTTAAGTTTTTCTCTTTAGTGGTGGGTTTTTGCTCTTGTCATTTTTCTTTCTTTTCTTTCCACCATTCAGGAGATTTTTCTGTTTTTAGGTTCCAGAAATGTTTGGCCAAGTGTGCCTTGTCTTGCTTAGTATTATGGTACCCGTTTGTGAAACGTTTTTTCTCACTATCTTGATTTTTGGAGTAAGGTTTTTCAGTTATTGATGTGAGGGTAACTTTGTTCTTTGAAGTGGTCAAGGAATCCATCTAATTCTGAGCTTTAGATTTTTTTTAGTTGATTAAGGTGACTGAACACAAAGTCAACAGTGATCTCCTTGTTGGTATGCATGATTTCATGCTTGAAGTCTTTCATGCTGTCCGGAAATTTGAATAGCCAGAGGTAAGCTAGGATATCTTTTGGCAGGATGATACCAACCTCCAACAGTTTCTTCATGCAGACTTTAGCCCTAGTTGTGAATTAATTGATGTTCTCCCCGTTGGATCAAAGATAGAGGAATTTATTAAATACCCTGGCTTGGTTGGAGGCTTGAGAGGATGCATACTTTTTGATGATGGCCTTCCACAGGAGTTTTGCTGAGTTCTTGTTTGTGAGGGTCAAAACGCTGTCTTGGGTTGTGGACTCAAGTTTGGAGATGATTAAAAGTTTTTGTTCTTCATGGATTTGCGGCTTGAATAATATTGAGTTTTCAGCATTTATGATGTGTGAGCAACCCCTCACTACAAGTATGGCGTCCATTTTATCATTCCAGATGCCGTAGTACTCCTTGCCCAGCATAGGAATGGTTTCCAAGGCCATCTTGAGAGTAGCTTGTTTGAAGTGATCCATTTTTATTGTCTGGGCAATGGAGGCTTTCCTTTGTTTTGGTTTTTGGATGTGATTTTATTTTATTTGATGAAGCCTTTTGGCTTTTAAAAGTGAAATATTTTTATTGATGAAGAACACAAAAACCAAGGATATTCACAAAACTTACAGCAGAAATCATCACAAGAAAATGAGATAACTGAGTCATAGAAGACCAAGGTGATGAAAAGAAGAGATACATGAAAAAGAGGTTGGGTCTTACCAGGAAGGCATGGAAGAGAAGGTTGAGTCTGAAGGGTTCGAGCTAATCATGATTGAGGAGTTGGTTGTTGGAAGGCTGATTAGAGTTCTTGATTGAGATACTTAAGTGAGATCTTGGGGGTGAGTTGAAGTGATTAGGAAAAGGAAAGGAGTAGGCATTGATGGAAGCAATTAGTCTTGATGGGTGAGTTGAGTGGGGTTGAGTGAGTCAGTTGAGTGGGTTTTGTTTTCATTGAGTTCAGGTTTCCTGCCGTAGTTTTCTATCCTGTGTGGTTTTTTCAGGTAGAAGAGCGAAACCGTGCGTCTTGAGAGTTCATGGTCAACATCCCAACACAATCCTTGGAGGCTCAGTGGGGAAAGCTCTTTTCAAATTGTTGGAATTTTCCTTATTGTGTGGTTTTTCAATTCAAAGGTGGACCCTATTTTTTGGAAGAATTGGATGGTACTCAGTTCTCCAGAAGGTTCTCTGCTAATCCAGTCAAGAGGTTTCATTGTTTTGGGGTCAATTTTGGGTCAAAGAAAATCCTCCCAATTGTGCAGCTTCAGGGTCATCTACTTCATTTTTTTTTTGAAAAATCTAATTTTTGCCACATGCCTGAGCACCTGGGGCGCCCTCTCCGTTTTATCTCTGCTGCTTCTAGGGCTCTCTTGGATGAATCAAGATATTTCTCAACTTTGAAATCACTCTCAAGATCAAGAAACTGCCAATTTTTTTCTTTTCTCCTTTACTTAATATCTTCAAATTTGAGATGCAGACTAAGGAAAGTCTGTAAATTGGAAGGAGATGTGGTGACCAATTTGGTACACCTCAAGGAAAGGGGAAAGTTTTCAAAATATTTTTATTTATGTGTTCTTTCATCAAAAATTAAAAAAAAAGAACACAGAAAAGAAAAAGAAAAAAAAAGAAAAAAAAGTTGCTATGGCTAATCTTCCTCATTTGTTCCTCCCAACTCCTATCTGTCTTAGTGGTCTAGCAAAGCCTCTACAGGATGCTCCAATCCCCAGATCCTCTTTTTGAACCCTTTTTGCTGCGCTTGTGGCACCAATTATTAGCCAGGTTTCCGCGTGGATGGCCATCCCACTTCTCATCCTCATTGATCAATTGCCATTCAGCTTTCCATCATTGGCGCCAAAAAAAAGATTGATGCAAACACCATCATCAACCCTCCCAGGATTTATCAATGGCAACCAGCCTGAGGAGAACCCCTCCTATCCTCATCAATCCCACCATCAACTCAGCATCCTGCCAACCATCCTTCAACCATCCAATTCCAACTAGCCAATAATTTCATCACCACCCCCAATCAACCTCTTTAGACCTGTTCCATCAATCTTTCATCCTCCTCCCCACCTAAATCTTGATTGACTCCTATCAACTTACTCTCTATCCCTTCCAATCACTCCAATCCGTCTCCAAATTCTGCCAGCTGTTGCTTGCGGCTTTGGGAACCCTTGATCTTTCAACTCATATCTCTAGCCCATCCAATCAACCAAATTCCATTTATGAGCTCTCATTGGTGCCATTGCCTGTTGCCACCCATCATCTGCAACAACTGTCTCTGCGCCGCATCAGCAAAGTTGCGTATGTCCACCCATCTGCTGCTCATCTTCCAACCTGCAGATTTTCATCCACCCAGGGATTCTCATCCACCCATCCTCATCCAACTTCCTGCTGTTGTCTTTGAAGCCAGGCTGGTTCTCTTTTTTATCATCTTTTTCTGTTTTTTTTTTCACATTTCATGTACTTCCTGTCGCCAATTTATTTTTTCTTCACTGCTTGTTTTTTCTTTCTCATCACTATCATTCTACAATTGTAAAAAAAAATTCTTCTCTTGTTTTTAGTTATCTACTTTAATTAATCTACAGGGCCTCTTTCCCCTAAAAGGAGTGTCTCTCCCCTGACTTTTTGATCAGTATCCATCAGCTGCTATCATCTTTTCACTGATTTCATCATCCATCTATTGGGTATCATCATTGTCATCTGAGTCAATCAAATCAGATCCATCATCCAGGAAATTCATCCTCAATATTTCAAGCTTGGTGTATCTATGACTTCCCCCTGATCCCTGGGCCTGCATACTCAAATATTTGATCCATCACTCTGTGGCCTTATCTCTTATCACCAACCAATAGCCTTTCCGGTTGAATTCTTCAGTGTGTTAAACCACTCCTTTGATCCCTTTCTGTGACCACTTTTGTCTTGATCTTTCATTTCATTGTATTTCTGGAAAAAGGCATGTTGGACTGAGAGGTTTCTTTAACTTGAAACCTGGAGTGTTAAACCTCCCTTTATTTTTTAAATTTGAATTACGCCAAGATATTCTTGAGTCCCTTGACAATTGCTGGGTAATTTATTTTAAAATTTCTTACTGCTTTACTTCTAGAGCCTCATAAAAAAATTTATTTGATTTGTACAGCCACCCACAGTTATGTTAGTTCAAGCTTGTCTGGGCACATGCCCAAGTTATCCAGATTTTTTCTAAAGTGCGCTGTGCACCCCCTAAAGCCCACTTGGCACCCCCTAAAGCACACTTGGCACATAGCCAAGCGCAACATGGAACATAGCCAAGCACAACTTGGCACATAGCCAAGCACAAATTGGCACATAGCCAAGCGCAACTTGGCACATACCCAAGTTTGGGAGGGTTGGGCCAAAGTTTGGATTGGCTGATACTCAACCCAATTGGCAAAGCCCACCAAATTGATGATTGGGGGAGAAATTTTTAACATATTTTTTTATTTCTTTGATAAAAATGTAAATACAATTTTATTAAAAGCCATTGAGTAAGCCAACTTACTCCTTCTGCTTTTGCAGCAGTTACTGGATCTGGTCATCATCATGCGTGCCATAAGCCATGTGTCTCCCAGCCAATGCCCACCCATCCCGTCCTGCTTGGAACTGTTGGTTGGACTGATGCCTTTCTTGGATCATCCTTGGGTCCTGGTTCTTTGAGAAACCTTGGAAGACCATTGGCTGGAAGGGAATAATCAACAATCCCAATCTTGACGGCACATTAAAGATCAAAAAGGGTATGCGGAAGGCCAGGATGCTACTCTCCCATCTCACCAAAATTGGCACTCTGGTTGGGGTCAAACTATTGCATACCATCAGGTTTGAAGGCTGCCATTCTTGCTCATCCCCAGCCTAGTAGACCCCGGGCCTGATCTCCCCCCCCCTCCTTTTCTTCCCCTTTCAATCTGGCTTGGCCCATTGACCTTTTCAAGTCCTCAATTCTTGTTAGACTTGATCTTGTGGGGTGCCGTAGGTGCACAGACAACCAAACCCCAGTTACACTGAAATTTGGCCTCTGGGATTCAAGGGAGGATGGAGCAAGGGAGCAAGGGGGATGAAGAAAGGGTGAGAGGGGGGTGGAGCAAGGGTGGGAGGGGGACAGAGCAAGTGAGGGTTGGTGTCAACAGCTTGGCCTAGGCCAACCGGAAATTGGCTGTGTGCCAAGATCTGCAGTGTGACCTGATGTGGAAATCAAGCGCGCTGGGCAATAAACCAAGCCCTCTGGGAACTGTGCCAAGCGGGACTTGGGATGTGCACAGACAATCTTGCAACACCTTATCTGGTACCCTTCAAGTTCTTGATTGCAGAGATTTGGGTGGGTTCATTGAGAACCTGGAGGTTGGTTGGGATTGAGTTGATCTTTCCCAAACTTCTGCTGACAACAAGAGATATTAGCTTTTGGGTCTTGTTAATTAGATTTGCCTTGTTCTATTGAACTCTGAAAAAAATTTAACTTAGTTTTTTTGATTCTTTTGTGGTACCACCTTTCCTCAGATAGTTCTTTTCCATTTTACCAACTAAAATCAGAATTTATTGTTTCCGTTGATTCCTTATTTACAAGTTTCTTGATTGTGATTCAGTTTACATTAAAATATTTTTTAACACTCAGGAGGGCAGCCTAAAAAGCATCTTTTCCCCACCACAGAAATGCCTGTGGCTCAGCACTGTTTTTAGTCTTACACTGGGTGGTGGAGCTTAATGATGACTATCACGGCAAGAACCACTCTTGGCAAAAAAAACATGGAGCGTAAACCTGGCTTCAAAAGCAGGACTCTTCAAAGCAACACTCAAAGAACCCAAAAATTCCAAACCAAATCCAACCTTGAACTCCCACCCAAAAGGGAAGGCATTTATCAAAACTCCAAAATTCCTGGGCATTGAAAAAGGGACACCCTGGAAAAAGGAACTGCTAAGGAGGGAAAATAGTGGGTTATGTATGTATTTTTGAGGAAAATATGATGCAAATAGTTGTGTGAAGCAGCTAGCTTGTGAAGCAGCCAAGCAGTCAAAAAATTAGCTTGTGGTCTTTCTAATACTTGCAAGGAAAACTACATATTATATAAATTACTGCGAGTCAATCTTTTCACTTGAAATTCACTTTGTGCTCCAAGTTCAGTATTAGTCCTCTTCCATTCCAACCATACCCCTTATTTTGTTTTACTTGATTCAGGTTCTAATGTTTCTTTTAGAGGTGAATCTTTTGCCACTTCCAAAAATCTTAAATGTTCTGAGATATATAATTTTCCCATCTATTTAGTAAGTAGTGTCACCTAGCCGTCTGTTTGGGTCTCCCAAAAGGGAAAATGGACCTTTGCATTTTCCAAGTCCCCCATCTTCAAATGGGATTTATTTGTCTTGGATATCCCCAGAAATTAAAATACCATTGTAGGCCATGACTCTCTAGTTTACTGGAATCCGTATGTGAATTGGAAGGAAGGAGTAATTAAACTTTGAACCTTTCAATCCCAGGATGCTTACCCTTCTTTCAAACAGGAATTAAACAGCCTACCTGACACTGTAATTGAGTTGGATGACAATATTTTACAAGGAGATTTGAAATATCCTGGCCTTCATTCCCAATTTCCCTCTGCAGATTTAGGAGTTATTGCTTATTTTTCTGACATAACTTTTCCTTGTTTCTTTGAAGAGAAACAGGGGCCATCCAAAAAGTGTATTTTGAGCTCCCTAATCCTCTCCCATTGTGAAATTACTTCAAATCCGGTGCTCAAAGATGACAAGATTGAAGATTTAAAAATCATTAAGGAGTCTTGACCTTTAGTTTATTGTGACCCTGCTTATGTCTTCTCAGCTTCAAAGGCAGATAAAATTCTTCCTTTCCATTCTCATGATCATAGGATTGAACTTACAGGCCCACCTCCGGCACCCAGACCAGTCTGTCAAATAAATCACTCTCATTTGCTTTCTTTCCTTCTCTTTATTTCCCTTTGTATTTCTTTCTTTATATTCTATATTTCTCTCTTTATAGTTTTCTTCACTTGTTTCTTTTATCCTTTTCCTTTTTCTATTCTTTCCCATCCTCTATTTCCATTTCTCTCTGTCCTGTCTAAGATCTGACCTCTGTCACGAGTCACTTGTCAACTGTCACTCCCACAGGTCTCTGACCACTGCCACAGGTCAACTTCAACATTTCACACCAATGTCTCTTGGCCTACTTTGTTCGATTATCTTCTTCACAAATACTCTTGGGGAAGTATCAAGGAGGCTCTCTTGGCGGATTCCTACCTCCTCTCACTCAACCCATCAACTCCGAACTCCCAAATTCAACTCCGACAACTCGACTCTTTCCTTCTTTCATGATTATTCTTTTCTCGCTATTCTTTCTTTTTCTTCTTTTCTCAGTTCTTCCTAAATCAAGAATCGACTATCCTTAACTCATGAGATCTCCAAATCAAACCCATCAACTTGTCAAGTTCTGACTGGTAAGACCTATACTTGTCGTTCTTACAAATTAGTATACTTAATCTAACTCAAGATATCAATCTCTTCCTAAGTCTTTTACCATCCCCAACATCCTACCGCTTCAACTCTATCCACTCTCAAACTTGTCAAGTTCTCAATTCCTCCCTGTTTCTTGATGTTTGTTTTCCTTCTTTGATCTTTTCTGCTCTTAACCATTTCTCTCTATAATCTTTGTTTCTTTTCTAAACTGATGTTTTCTACTATTCAGCCCTCTTGATTCTTAAACAATTCAAATTCTTCACAGTGATTCAACACGGTTAAAAGCCAAAGGTCCATCCGAAAAAACTAACCAAAACAATGGAGGGATCAAGCAACAATGGCTTCCAACAAATTATCCTCAAAGCCGCCCTTGAAGCCGTTCCAATTCTTTCTGACAAAAATTACTCAATCTGGAAGGAAAAAATGTCCATGCTTCTCAAACTCAAAGGCATTAAGGAGGCTCTAGAAGATGATTCAAAAAGCCTAAGCCCAGTCAACGATATGGAGACTCAAGTAATACTACTTTCTTGAATAGATTCAATAACTCACAACAATGTGGTCAATTTGGCGAACATTTCCTCAGCTCAACTTCTCTGGAAAACAATTAAAGAGCGCTTTGCCTCCTCCAAAACAGCCAATCAAGCCCGCATTTTCAATGAGTTCCTTTACCAACAGTTCAAACCCAAAGCTATAAACCTCTTCATCACCAAGACAAAAGTATCCCTTAAGAAAATGGTCGACGTGGGTATTGATCTACCTGACGACATTCTTGCTTACCTCATTCTCTTTAAATTCCCACCTTCCCTGCAATCTTTACGCCAACAAATAATGCACTCAGATAAGATTGTTACCATGGATCTTGTCATCAATCATCTCACTCAGTTAGATAATGAAACTAAGGCTAAACACAAGGAACCCAAGCCCAACAACACTGCGCTCCTATCTTCCAAACCTACCAAGAAACCTGCACCAGCAGAATTCCAATGCCAAAAGGGTTATCACAATCCTCAATCCCCAGAACATCCTGAAAACAAATGCTGGCATCTCCACAAAAATTTAGCTCCCAATTGGTGGAAAGAATCTCAAATACAATGGAGAGCCCAGCTCAATTCTCAATCCAAATCAAAAGAGGTCGCTCATTATTTGGCTCTCATTACCATGTGGATCAAAGACATCAATCCGTCTAATCAAATCATCATGGACTTGGGTCCTTCTAGTCACATGTTTAACTCCAAACTCTTCTTCACTCAACTGGACAAACGGATTTCTGAGGATTTCATCAACACTGGAAAAGAAGGAGCCAGATTACCCATTAGGGGTAAAGGTGTTTTCCAGCTGTCGTGGAAAGGGTCTACTGTCACTCTCAACAACTGCCTCTACGTCCCCTATCTTTTGGTCAACTTGATCAGCCCCGGCGAACTTATTTCCTCTAAACACTGCTCTCTCACCTCTCATAACAATTGTTTTTACCTCTATGCTGGATCTAAGCCAGCCTTTTCTGGGTTCATTCAAGAAAATTTGTTTCTCCTCAATCCACCTTATCAAATTGGTCATAACTCAAAGTTCTTCCACCTCTCACTCAAGGACTCAGACTTACTCCACATCAAATCCCCGCATCAATCTTTTGGGCACGCAAGCCCTCTTTGCCTCAGGAATCTTTTTCCATCTTTATCCTCCAAAACTCTATCTGAATTCCAGTGCAAGGACTGTGTTTTCTCTAAAATTGCAAAATCCCCTTTCAAAAAAACATCAAAAATCGCTTCAAAACCCTTTGAACAACTCCACATTGACCTAATTGGTCCCATCTCCCCATCACCTTGAAACAACATGAATTACTTCATGACCGTCTTGACAACTTTTCTGGATATATTTCTGCAATCCCTCTCAAATATAAGTTAGATGCATGCCAACAGCTGATAGTTATCTTAAACCATGAAAAACAAAAACAAGATTGATTTCCAGCAACAATCTGCACTGACGGCGCCGGAGAATTTTCCTCATCCGAGCTCAAAAATTATTTTATCTCTAACTCGGTTCAACATTTAATCTTGGAATCTTACCACCACAAACACAATGGAAAGGTTGAAAGAGCTAATCAAACTCTTACCAAATCTATGAGAGCTATTCTCTGAAGCTCAAATCTTCCGCTCAATCTCTGGGCTGAAGTTGCTAAATCTGCCTGTCTTTCTCTAAATCAAATTCCCAAATCTTCTAATTCCCCTTCTCTCTACATTCTCTTCATGGAAAAATCTCTTCCGACCAATGTTAAATCTCTGCTGCCTACTCTACCACCGCCTACTCACTAAATGAAGGCGCGGATAAGTAGACGAGTGAAGACACTCCAAATCTGGTCCTCTTCTCAAGACTTCACTCGTCCGCAAAACTCAGCCAGGGGATCTTTCAATCAACTCAAATCTTTCTTGAATCTCAATCCGTCTCAATCCGGGGTCTTCTCATCATCCTCTGTACATCCCATCTTCTCAGTCCTTCTCTTTCATTTTATCCCGATCATCTCTTCTCATACCAAATTCTCCAACTGTTCTGTGTGCCTGCCCGGTGAGATATGACTCTTGATTTCTTCTTGACATTTGACTTCCTCACGTATTGACCTCAATCTTCATGCTAGTTTAATTCATCTTGATCCCTTCATTTGATTCACTTCCCAACCTCAACTCAATCCTCTAAAGCTCATCAATCATCATCGTTGAACTACGTCTTGTCCATCAATCTCCACCAATCTCTCATTAGATCTTCAATGCCAGATGTTTGTGATTGTGGTTTCATCTCATCTTCCTGTTCTTATTCTGATGTTCATTTGTTTTCATCTTACCAGTTCCCAGTTTTAAGTTAAATAAATTCTCATCCTTTTTAACACGGTTAAAAGCCAAACGGACGGCTCTATCAAATCTCATCTCATTGCCTAGATAACCCGACTGGGAAATGTCCACTGGCTCAATCTCCGAAGGGTTCCAGCAGGCTATGCTGAAGTCCGCACTAGACACTATTCCAAAACTCAGCGAAGACAATTATGGTGTATGGAAGGATAAGATGGACGCGATTCCAGATGTTTGCGGATGTTCCAGGTTGATCAATGACGAAACCTCCAACTTGGACCACGACCTCAATGATGAAATCAAACTTCTTATCATCTCTTGGCTTGAACCTTCTACCCACGATAATTTTGTCACCTTGCATAACAAAAACTTGGCGAAGCTGCTGTGGAAAGCAATCATCGACAAATATGCCTCTTCTCAAGCATCCAACAGAGCTAGGGTATTTAATGACTTCCTCTACTTACGTTTTGGTCCTGACGAGATAGAAGACTTCATTACGAGGACAAAAGTTTGCATCAAGAAAATGTCAGAGGTTGGAATCATCTTACCCAAAGACATTCTGGCGTATCTCCTTCTTTTCAAATTCCCCAAAGCAATGAAAGATTTCAAACAACAAATCATGCACACCAATAAAGAACTTACAGTAGAGTATGTTCTAAATCATCTAACTCAGCTCAACAATGAATCCAAGGCTCAGACGACTCGAGACGGCCAACATTCACGGACTGAGGTAGCTCTGATCAACTCGAGACCTTTGGCTACTCATAGTGACAAGCAAAGTGAACTTCGGAGGTGTACCAAGGGCTACCACAACCCAAAGCAGGACAAACATCACTCGGCGGATAACTGTTGGCATTTACATCCCAAAGTCGCCCCCGATTGGTGGAAAGATGACCAAGCTAAGTGGAGATCGCGGAAAAATCCTTCCAAAACAAACCCGGTCGCACATTATCTCACCCTGCTAACGACTTGGATCAATCACGGGGATCCGAAATCAAAATTCATTCTAGATAGTGGCGCCTCAATCCACATGGTCAATGATAGTCTTTATTTTAAGGAGATGTCTCCTTACTGCAACCAGGCTATCAAAACCGGGAAGGAGGGCGCCGAACTTGAGATTAAGGGTAGAGGTACAGTGGAGTTCGTCTGGGATAATTTCACTCTTGAACTTTCCAATGTCCTCTATGTGCCCAGTCTCACCATCAATCTAATAAGCGCAGGAGCACTCAATCAGGCCGGCTGTACATTACTGGCAAAAAAAAACAAGTTCACTGTCACCAAAGAAGGTATTGATGTCCTTGGTGGAACAATTGTTGATAACTTGTACTCACTGGAAACTCCCCAATTCAATCAAGGCTATCTCACCCCTCACTGCTCTCACTTGACGTGGACTGCCGACGAGGAACTTTTTGAGATCCATCGCAACCAGGGCCACGCTTCTATAGCTAGACTTGAAGGTTTCACCAAACATATCCCTCCTGAGGTTAAAAGGCGGTTTGAGTGCATCCACTGCATCAAGAGCAAAATCACAAAATCCTTGTTCAAAGAGACCTCCAAAAAGGCAACTAAGCAATTCGATTGAATTCACTTGGACCTCATGGGTCCTCTCAAGCCGCAGTCTAAGGCAGGTCATAGATTCATTCTCACTCTCGTGGACAGTGCATTGGGGTACGTTGGAGCTTTTCCTCTAACCTCAAAGGAGGAAACTCCTGAGGTCATTATTGACTTGATTGAAAAAGAGCATTGACAAAGAGGTTATTCTCCATTGGAAGTTTGCTCCGACGGTCGTACCAAGTTTTTCAATGTAAAACTTAAAATGTTTTACAACAGGAATCACATTCGGCAAATTATCTCTGAACCTTACCATCCCGAACATAATGGAAAGGCTGAACAAGATAACAGAACAATCATCAAAGCTACTTGGACGTTGTTGAAGGATGCACAGCTGCCTGCCTACCTGTGGCACAAAGTTATCAAATCCAGCGCTCTTATGCTTAATCAGATCCCCAGAGAAGATCAGTCGGTATCACCATGGTTCCGGATTCAGGGTTACGCATTGCCGAATTCCTACCTCAAACCAATAGGCAGCCCTTGCGTATATCTACTTTCTAGACGCAACAAGGGCCAAAAATTTAAGGAAAAGGGGGAAGAAGGAATTTTAGTAGGCTTTAATCCTATCTTCCGTTCATATCGCATCTTAACCAAGACTCATGCTATCATTTCTTCGAAACACGTCAAGTTCCTAAAAATGGCTAGTCCTCTCAACTCAATTCTGACAATCTCAACCAACAATGGGGGGGATACCTTTAAGACCACGGGAGTAAAACTAGGTCAACCTCTAGGTGGGCATCTTCAAAGAGACAATCCGGCCTTTACCAAGTATTGGTTGGTGTCCCAAGATGAATCATCCTCCAAGGATGATCACGACACCCCTTCGGATCAAGATGTATTGGACCCTGAAGGGCCCGATACCAATGCGAGCCAGCCTCCGACGAATATACGAACTCAACCTTGTGAAACTCAGCAACCTAATCGTCCAACGCGGGTCCTCAGAGATCGATTGACTATCAAGCCACCACAGCAATATGGGTTCTTTCACTATTACAAACCTAAGAGCTATGAAGATGCCGTCAGATGTGATGAAAGTGACAGGTGGGTTGCCGCCATGGATAGCAAACTGGCCTTGATCGAATCATTTCAATTCTGGGAAGAATATGAGGGGCCCGAGCCTTTGAATCCGCTCCGAACAACTTGGATCTTCAAGGTGAAGGAAAACTGCCATGGGGATCCGATCAAATATAAAGCACTTCTGTGCGTGCAAGGCTTTAACCAAATCAAGGGGATCAACTTCTTCAAAACATTTGCCCCTACGGGAAAACCCTCCACCCTTTGACTCCTGCTAGTCTACGCACTAAAATCTTCTCAAAAAGTGCTTCAATTCGACGTGAAAAGTGCTTTCTTACATTCAGCAATCGACAAGGAGGTTATCATACGAAAACCTAAAGGTTCGAATTGCCCTTTGAAGTTGCTCAAACTTAAGAAATCATTGTACGGATTGAAGCAATCCCCGAAGAACTGGTATGAGACTCTGACTACCTGGTTCAAGGAGATCGGATTCCACAAATCTGCTTGCAATCCTTGTTTGTACTTGTCAAAAGACGGTAAATCCCATTTATTCTTTCATTTTGACAATTTGATCCTCGTGGGCAATGGTCAGGGTTTTGAACAAAAATTTCTACAGAAGTTCAAGGGATCGACAAGTCAGGACCCCAATACTATACTTGTGATGAAAATAGAGGTCTCATCTGACAAAATACTCCTCAGCCAACCAAATCACATACAACATGGTCTTCAAGAACTTGGCCTGACCAACTGCAAAGGATCGTCCATGCCGCTCACTCGTAATCTGCAACTCAAGCCCGCTACAGACAAAGAACACGAAGCATTCAAAGCACTCAACATCAATTATCAATCCGCGATAGGTTCACTCAATCAAATCGCAAATTACACTCAACCTGACTTCAGCTTTGCAGTATCAAGTTTAGCAAGGTTCAATGTCAAACCAGGACTCAATCACTGGAACGAACTGAAGAAAACATGGAAGTACCTGAAGGCAACTCAACACTATCAACTGGAACTCAAAATTACGGGTCCTGAGGCTCTGGAAACATTCTCTGATGCGTCCTGGGCTGATGATCCCAATACTTGTAAATCGCAAACAGGTTATTTGTGTGTTGTGTTCGGAAGCCTTGTCTCCTGGAACAGCTGTAAGCAAAAAAATATCACTTGGTATTCTACTGACGCGGAGTTGAATGCTCTGGTGGAATCATTTCATGAAGCGACTTGGATTAAGGCTCTTGTTAACGAAATCTTTTCCTTATCTTTGGGGACAATCCCACTGAATATTGACAATAGCGGATTGGACGACAAAATTTGCAAATTTGGATCAAACTCAAAAACTCGACATCTGGACTTAAAGACTAAGGGAATGAGGGAAGAGCTTGCAGCCAAAAGAATCGAGATCAAACTGTTGAAGTCATTTGACATGCCAGCAGATTCACTGACCAAAGCATCTTCCTCTCAAAGCATCGCCCTTCTGTTTCCTTTTATTTGCTCTGATGCTGGGGAAACTCGTACTTGATTTTTTTTTATTTATTGTTTCATTGCTATGTCTCTCATTGCTATATCTCATCGGGCATGGTGGGGTGTTAAATTTTGGCTGCCTACTCTACCACCGCCTACTCACTAAATGAAGGCGTGGATAAGTAGACGAGTGAAGACACTCCAAATCTGGTCCTCTTCTCAAGACTTCACTCGTCCCCAAAACTCAGCCAGGGGATCTTTCAATCACCTCAAATCTTTCTTGAATCTCAATCCGTCTCAATCCGGGGTCTTCTCATCATCCTATGTACATCCCATCTTCTCAGTCCTTCTCTTTCATTTTATCCCGATCATCTCTTCTCATACCAAATTCTCCAACTGTTCTGTGTGCCTGCCCGGTGAGATATGACTCTTGATTTCTTCTTGAGATTTGACTTCCTCACGTATTGACCTCAATCTTCATGCTAGTTTAATTCATCTTGATCCCTTCATTAGATTCACTTCTCAACCTCAACTCAATCCTCTAAAGCTCATCAATCATCATCGTTGAACTACGTCTTGTCCATCAATCTCCGCCAATCTCTCATTAGATCTTCAATGCCAGATGTTTGTGATTGTGGTTTCATCTCATCTTCGTGTTCTTATTCTGATGTTCATTTGTTTTCATCTTACCAGTTCCCAGTTTTAAGTTAAATCAATTCTCATCCTTTTTAACAACCAAATAGGATCCAAGTTAGTCTACCTTGACAACAAAATCAATTGTTGCGAGAAATTCAAGGATCACGGGCTTCCTGGTGTCCTTGTTGGTTACAACCCAAATTTCCTGTCATTTGAAATTCTTAAACCTGACAATTCTATTACTTTTTCCAAACATGTCCGATTTCTCAAGACTGAAGATTCTTCCCAGGTTCTCCCTGACTGCAAGACCGTCAAAGATTGTCTGTTAGTCAAATCGGATGATGATCTCTTTGAAACCTTGAGAATCCCAGCTTCCTTGTTTTTCCCCTATCTCTGTTTCTCAACCTGCTTCCCCTGTAAATGACCTTATTTCTTCTCCGATTCTGTCTCCCAACCCGCACTGTGAACCATCTTCTGAATTTGAATCCGCCTCTTCTGACAAACTTTCTCAACAATTGGTTCCAAAACACTCTCTTTGCGATTGCTCCTGTTTAAATTCGCCTCAACAATACGGCTACCACCATTATTATGTTCCCAGAACTTACAAACAAGCAAATACATGCTCCAACAGTCCGAAATGGGAAAGCTCCATGGACGTTGAAATCAACAGTATTGAAGCACTCGATGTGTGGGAAGATTACAAGGGTCCCAAGCCTGAGAATCCTCTCAACACTACATGGGTGTATTGTCTTAAGGACAACTGTCATGGAGATCCCTTGGTCTACAAAAGCAGACTCTGCGTTCAGGGCTTTGATCAGATTTACGGCATTGATTTTCAAGACACATTTTCCCCCACTGGAAAAGCTGCATCTCTTTGCATTGCTCTCCTGTTTGGTTTGTATCACTCTCTTCCCATCTCTCAATTCAATGTTAAGAGCGCTTTCCTACATGCGCCTCTATCCAACAAAGTCATAATCAAAAGGCCAAAAGGCTCAAACCGAAAAGCTAAATACCTCTTTCTTCAAAAAACTCTTTATGGATTGAAACATGCCCCTGCTAATTGGTTCCTTACTCTCATGTCATGGATTTGAGAGCAAGGATTTCACAAATCCATCTCTGACCCCTGTCTTTACATCCACTCCGCCTCAAACTCCGTCCTGTTCTTTCATGTAGATGACCTCATCCTGGTCGCTCTTGGGGGCAATTTCCAGGACAAATTTCTTACTTGATTCCCTAATTCCAATCACCATGAACCAAACACAATCCTTGGAATGAAATACCAACAAACTTGCGATAAAATTTTACTATCTCAAACCAAGCACATAGAGCACAGGCTGGAGGAGTTAAATATGCTTGATTGCAATCCGGCATCTATTCCTCTCACAGCAAACATCAATCTTACCCCTGCTAGTGACAAAGAACACAAAGATTTCAAGGCCTTAAATATCAACTATTGTTCAGATGTCTTTCTTATTAATTACATAGCCTGTTTAACTCTACCCAACCTTAGTTTTGCTGTCTCTAGTCTTGCCTGGTTTTGAAAAAATCCTGGAATTCAACATTGGAGAGAAGTTAAGAGATGTTGGAAATACTTAAAGTCCACAAAAGATCTCAAACTTACCTTTCAAATCAACCACACTGATCTTCAAATTCAATGCTACAGCGACTCTACCTGGAGCAACGACTTGGAGACTAGGCAATCTCAATCTGGTCACCGCGCTCTTCTATTTAATTCACTCATCTCCTGGAGCAGTTATCGCCAACAAAATTTCACTCACTCTACAACTGAAGCCAAATTAAATCCTCTTGTAGATTTGTTTCTGGAAGCTATCTGGATGAGAGGGCTTGTGGCTGAACTTTGGAAATCAAAAATCTTTCCCAGCAAACACTTCATAGACAATAAAGGTCTTGACGATAAGCTCAAGAAATTTGGCTGTAATTCTAAAACCCGTCATATCAATATAAAAATCAAAGATCTTTGGGAGGAACTGAAAAGTGAAAATCTTTTGATTAAATTGATCTCGGCCGCAGATATGAAGGCCGACGGTCTTACCAAAGACCTTCCTCTCAACTCTCTTATCTCACTTATTCAGCTTATAAGCCCTGCCTTTTTCAACCCAGCATCAGTCTTACCAGTCACAGGGGGTGTCAAATAAATCACTCTCATTTGCTTTCTTTCCTTCTCTTTATTTCCCTTTTTATTTCTTTCTTTATATTCTATATTTCTCTCTTTATATTTTTCTTCACTTTTTTCTTTTATCCTTTTCCTTTTTCTATTCTTTCCCATCCTCTATTTCCATTTCTCTCTGTCCTGTGTAAGATCTGACCTCTGTCACGAGTCACTTGTCAACTGTCACTCCCGCGGGTCTCTGACCACTGCCACCGGTCAACTTCAACATTTCACACTGATGTCTCTTGGCCTACTTTGTCCGATTCTCTTCTTCACCAATACTCTTGGGGAAGTATCAAGGAGGCTCTCTTGGCAGATTCCTTCCTCCTCTCACTCAACCCATCAACTCCGAACTCCCAATTCAACTCCGACGACTCAACTCTTTCCTCCTGTCATGATTATTCTTTTCTTGCTATTCTTTCTTTTTCTTCTTTTCTCAGTTCTTCCTAAATCAAGAATCGAATATTGTTAACTCATGAGATCTCCAAATCAAACCCATCAACTTGTCAAGTTCTGACTGGTAAGACCTATACTTGTTGTTCTTAAAAATTAGTATACTTAATCTAACTCAAGATATCAATCTCTTCCTAAGTCTTTTACCATCACCAACATCCTACCGCTTCAACTCTATACACTCTTGAACTTGTCAAGTTCTCAATTCTTACCTGTTTCTCGATTTTTTTTTCCTTCTTTCATCTTTTCTGCTCTTAACCATTTCTCTCTAAAATCTTTTTTTCCTTTCTAAAATCATGTTTTCTACTATTCAGCCCTCTTGATTCTAAAACAATTCAAATTCTTCACAGTGATTCAACACAGTCTACTCTCCCTCAAAGCAACAATAAGTTTCACTTTAAAAATACATAGTGGAAAATTTATCAAAAGGATTTCTTGAGCCAAGCAATTCAAATACCTGCTCACCCATCCTATTTTTCCCAAAGATCAAGATGGCTTTTGCCTTTGCATTGACTTAAGGAAACTTAACCAGGTAACCTGGAAGAATACCTAACCAGTACCGCCTATGTTGCACCTCCTAATTCTCTTCCATGGAGCTGCATTTTTCTCAAATTTAGACCTTTGAGGAGCCTTCAACCTAATTTGCATTTCAAAATTCCATAATTATTTGACCACAATGAGAAAATGGTTTGTCAGTTATGAGTATACTGTCATGCCTTTTGGCCTCTGCAATGCCAATTCCACTTTTGAACATTTTGTCAATGAAATTTTTTCTGCCCTTGTAAAGAAATACATCATATTTTATGTTGATGATATACTAGTTTACCTGAGAACTCTTAAAGATCACATTGCACATGTTCCAGAGGTGCTGCAGCAACTTTGCAAGAATTGCCTGTTCAAAAAAGCCTCTATGTGCAAGTTTCATACTCATTCTCTTCAGTTTCTGGGTTTCATAGTCTCAAAGCAAAGACTATCAATGGACTCAGCCAAGATTTAGAGCATTTTTGACTGGCCTGCACCTTCTTCAGTCAAATCCCTTAAAATTTTCCTTTTTTTCAGTAATATTGACATGAGGCTTATTGAGCATTACACCAAGAAAACAAATAATCTTACTAAGCTTCTTCAGAAGGAAAATCATTTTTTTTACAGAAAAAGATGCTTTGTAGTTCAAAACTCTAAAGAAAGCCTTCAAAACTGCTACCATAATGCTTAATTAAATAAGCTAGCTTGCACTATTGTGGAAACAGATGCAAGAAACTAGGCAATTTCAGGATTCATCTTGCAGTTTTCTTTCTCTTCTTTCCTCTTTCATCCCTTAGCTTCCAAGTATTTCAAATTTTTTGCTGAAGAACTTAATCACAAGATTCATGGAAAGGCTGTCAAGATTCTGCTTCTCTCCACGCGCCATTCCTCTTTGATCCGCTCCTCTGTGTGCGCTACTTAGTGTGCTCTCCGCGCACTCTCATCTGTCCGCAGAATCTCACCTGTGGCGGATTTTCCAGCAGTGTTCCTAATTTCCTTCTTCTTCTTGAAAGTCTCCTTTTCTCTTGTTCTCTTGATTCTTTTCAGAAATCTTCTTCTTCCTACTACTCTTCTTCTTATTCTGTCTTCTTTATCTGTTCCACTCAACATTCAATCTCCTTAGTCTCATTCCACTCAAACTCAAATAATCCTTGCCTTGTAAGATGTCACATTCTCAATATGCTTGATCTTATCTAAATCTGATCTATTTTCTATCCATTCCATCTTCTTGTGATCTTTCATTCATCTACATCGACCACATCAATTACTTTCACGCTCCTCAAATATCTTCAATATCAATCTAATAGCCCTCTTAACTTTCATCCCTGGTCAAGCTGTAGGGCTCTATCTCTTTCTTCTTTTTCTGTTCTCATGATTCTTATTTTCTCACGTCTATCTTTGTATTCTCTTTGTTCAGCCCATGCTGGTTCTAAGTCACACAGAAATTCAACAATAGACTTAACACGGTTAAAAGCTAAAGTTTACTGATCAACTCTAACTGAATCTAGACAACAAATCTTTACACAACTATGACTGAACCAGCCGGAGCAGCCAACTTCTTTCACCAGGTGGCCCTGAAAGCCTCCATTGACGCTATTCCTCCCTTAAATGAAGAGAATTATTCAATCTGGAGAGACAAGATGCTCATGCTATTCAATTTGAAAGACATAAAAGATGCTATCATGAGGAATTCCAGCGCTCTTTCCTCTAAACAAGATAGAGAGATCCAAGCTATTATCTTATCAAAACTAGACAGCACTACTCATGCAAATGTGGTCAACACCTCCAATATGACTTCTTCAAAACTCCTTTGGTCTGAAATCACAAAATGATTTGCCTCTTTGGAGACGGCTAATAGGGCAAGGGTCTTCAACCATTTTCTTCATTCTACTTTCAACAAACATGCAATTATAGGTTTTATCACAGAAATGCGTAAATCTACTACAAGGATGACGGAAGTTGGAATTGAATTACCTAAGGATAAACTTGCGTATCTTGTGCTCTTCAATTTTTTCCTTCATTAAACTCCAAGAAGAATTGGACAAGATTATAACCGGCAAACTAGAAGCTAACCTAAAAATATGTGGAACTGGAACGGTCAGACTGGAATGGAATGATTCTATTGTCACACTAGAAGACTGTGTCTACTTACCCAATATCATCATTAATCTTATTAGTCCCGGTCTTCTGGCAAGCAAAGGGTGTAGTCTAACTCAATTGAATAATAAATTCTTGGTCACTTGAGGGAGGCAACTAGTACTGAAGGGCATGATTTGAGACAATCTATTTGTCATAGAAAAGCCCAAATCCGCAGACCGAAGTCAAATGGTCAATCTCTCTCAACATATGAATAGTTTCCCATTCTCCCTACTTGATGTACATAAAATGTATGGACATGCTTCAATATTCACTCTCAAACCTCTAGTGAAGAATCTTTTCTCCAATGAAGAACTCAATTTCTTTGAGTGTGATAGCTGTATCAGAAGTAAAATCACAAAATCGCCCTTCACTGGGATTTCCAAACCATTGAGTAAGCCCTTAGATCAAATTCATCTGGACCTTATTGGTCCTATCTCTCCTCAATTTAAATTGGGTCACCATTACATTCTCACTCTGATAGACAACTGCACCGGTTATCTTGCGACGTTTCCACTGAATTCAAAAGATGAAAATACGGATGTGATAAAAACTGTTCTCAAGACCAAACATAAAATATTGGGCTACTATCCATCCAAGATTTTCTCAGACAAAGGAATAGAGTTTGTTAACTCCAATCTCAAAGAATTTGCAAAATCAAAACATATCAAGTTGATAACCTCGGAACCCCACCATTCTCAACATAACAGACGAGCCAAGAGAGCAAATAGAACAATTGTTGAGTCAGCCCAAGCAACATTTTCTTCCTCAAGATTGGCAAAAAATTATTGGCATGTAGTTACGAGAAGCTGTTGCTTCATGCTCAACCAAGTCCCCAGAGAAGGTAATGAACAGTCTCCTTGGGAACTCATGTTTGGTAAGACCCTTCCCACTAATTACTTGAAACCTGTAGGTTCTTCTGTTATATATCTGAATGATTTAGTACCACAAGGTCGTAAATTTGATGAAAAGGGACTGGAGGGTATCTTGATTGGCTTCAATCCAACCTTTCATTCCTATTTTATTCTTAATTCTCTTGGCGCAATTGTCAAAACAAAACACGTCAGATTTCTCAAAACATGGCTAGACAGATTTCCTTTCCTTGAATCCCCCCAACTAGATCCGTTTTCTCAACCAAAATAGATTCATTCAAGACCGAATTTTCAACTAGGGATAAAAAATACGCTATGAGAGGAACCGGGACTGAAGTTCCAGACTCCAACTCTGATTCTGAAGAATCCATCTCTCCTGATTCCCACTCTTCCGATTCTCCCCAAAATCCCTCTTCTGATATTCCTATGGCTCAGACTCCTCAACCAACGAATCCAAGGACCAGTCCGAGACCACGCAAAAAAATTAGAAAACCCCAAAGATATGGATTTCACCATTATTATGAACCACCATCATACAAAGTGGCACAAAAATGTCCTGAATGGCTCAAATGGAAGAAGGCGTTGGAAGACAAACTGGGCTCCATTGATTCACAGGAAGTTTGGGAAGAATTCTACGATGCATCCAATAACATTTTCAATACCGTTTGGGTATTCAAAACAAAAGAAAATTTTCATGGCAAACCGGTTAAATATAAAGCACAACTTTGCGTACAAGGATTTGATCAAATCCAAGGCGTGGACTTTGAAGAAACCTTGGAACCCACTGGAAAACTAGGTTCTCTTTGTCTCACACTTCTCTATGGCCTTAAGAATAAAATGACCTTCACACAATTTGATGTGAAGGGAGAATTTCTCCATGCTCCTCTAACCGAGACAGTGATAATTCAAACGCCTGAAGGGTCAGACCGTAAATTGCCATATCTTAAATCAAAGAAATCACTCTACGGGCTTTGCCAATCTACCAAGAATTTGTATGAGACTCTCAGTAATTGGATCAAATCTCAGAACTTTGTCAAATCTACAAGTGATCCATGTCTTTATCTCAACTCTTGATCCGGGGAAGTAATCTACTTCCACGTGGACAATCTTATCCACGTTGGTAAACCTGATTTATTTGCTAGCAACTTCCTCAAAAGATTCTTAAATTCCTTGTTCCATTCTTCAAATACCATCCTTGGAATGTTAATGGAGGTCAAGGACAACAAAATTTTCCTTAGTCAACCAAATCATATCAATAAAGGATTAGAAGAATTAGGTCTTACAGATTGTAAAAATGTAAATACACCTCTTACTCAAAATCTTCATCTAGAACCGGCGTCAGATGAAGAACACAAGGAATTCCCCCTTCTCAACGTTAACTATAGGTCATCAATTGGTCTTCTGAATCATCTTTCTCAATATACTCGACTGGATATAGCATTTGCTGTCTCAAGCCTGGCGAGGTTCAATACCAAGCCTGGCATGTCTCACTGGAGAGAAGTAAAGAAGGTCTGGAAATATTTGAAGACAACCCAAAATCTCAAATTGAACCTTAAATATGATCCTTCTCAGGAAGATATAGCTGGTTACAGCGATGCTACCTGGGGAGATGATCCCACCTTCCGTAAATTGCAAACAGGGTTTATCATCCTTCATTACGGCAGTCCAGTCGCTTGAAATTCCTTGAGGCAAAGAAACATAACTTACTCACCTACTTAATCCGAGCTCAATGCACTATTAGATTGCTACTTATAACTTAAATGGATCACCCACCTTATTGACAAAATTCATCCTTCCCTTAAATGCAAACCAACCATCTACATTGACAATAAGGGTTAAGATTATAAGATAAAAAAAATTGGATCTCACTCTAGATCCCAACATATTGATATCAAAACAAAAGGGTTAAGGGAGGATTTCTCTCTCTCCTTGTTTGATCTAGTTCTCATCTCAACTGACAAGATGATAGCGGACTCTCTCACTAAGTTGACTTCAATCAATGCCCTGAAACTTCTTCAACAGGAAGTTTTCAACTAATTCCGGCTGTTCTGTTACCCTCTTACCAGTCACAAGGGGTGTTAAGATTCTGCTTCTCTCCACGCGCCATTCCTCTTTGATTCGCTCCTCTGTGTGCTCTACTTAGTGTGCTCTCCGCGCACTCTCATCTGTCCGCGGAATCTCACCTGTGGTGGATTGTCCCGCGGCGTCCTAATTTCCTTCTTCTTCTCGATAGTCTCCTTTTCTCTTGTTCTCTTGATTCTTTTCATAAATCTTCTTCTTCCAACTACTCTTCTTCTTATTCTGTCTTGTTTATCTGTTCAACTCAACATTCAATCTCCTGAGTCTCATTCCACTCAAACTCAAATAATCCTTGCCTGGTAAGATGTCACATTCTCAATATGCTTGATCTTATCTAAATCTGATCTATTTTCTATCCATTCCATCTTCTTGTGATCTTTCATTCATCTACCTCCACCACATCAATTACTTTCCTGCTCCTCAAATCTCTTCAATATCAATCTAATAGCCCTCTTAACTTTCATCCCCGGTCAAGCTGTAGGGCTCTATCTCTTCCTTCTTTTTCTGTTCTCATGATTCTTATTTTCTCACGTCTATCTTTGTATTCTCTTTGTTCAGCCCATGCTGGTTCTAAGTCACACAGAAATTCAACAATATAGTTAACAAAGGCACTTCTCAGAATTCTTTACCGCTTGCAGAAATGGTGTTCATACCTTTTGAGCCTTATGGAACCCTTTGAGGTTTTAACTGATCACAATTCTCTTAAATATTTCCTGAGCTCAAAATTCCTAACATGCAGACATGAAAAATGGTCCAAGGATCTCTCCAAGTTCAAATTTACAATCACATACCACCTTGGGAAACAAAAATTAGTCCCTGATGGTTCATAAACTTGGGAAAAAGTTTGCCAAGGGGGGGGGGAAACTTTGCCAATAACAACCCTGAAAACCTTAGAAAACTCTTCTCAACCAAGTATGCCCAACTCGGTTTGATAATCACTCACCTGCAAGACACAGCTTCCCAAACTAAAAAAAGCTCAACTCAAAAATCCCAAGTGTATAGAGCTTTGCAAGAGTGCCAATCTATTAGATAGTGGTTACAGTATTGATGGAAATGGTTATTTAGTTTATAACAACCATATAGTAGTAACAGATAATCCTTGCCTTAAGTTAGATATCTTCGAGTTTTGGCATGATTCTCTTCTTTCTGTTCATTATGGGAAGGATAAAACCTACCAACTTATTGCACAAGAATTCTATTGGCCTGGTATGACCAAGGAATTAAAATAATATGTTAGTGCGTGCTTTGATTGTAATTGTAAAAAATTCTCAAAAGACAGGAAATATGGGCTGCTTCAGCCACTTCCAATTTTGCCTATTCCTTGGCACTTGCTGTCTATGGATTTCATTTTTCAATTCCCAATTTCATGCGTTTATGATGATATTTTAGTAGTAGTAGATTGCTTTGTGAAGATGGCTTTCTTTCTGTGCAGTAATGTGACCGCCTCTTTGGAAGAATTAGTTAATTTATTCATAGAATATTTATTTTCAAAACAATTCTCCCTGATAATATAGTTGGTGATTGTGGATCCTTGTTTTTCTCTAGCTTCTGAAAATTGCTATGCCATCATTTTAAGATCACTTGCAATTTATCAACAGCTTACCATTCCAAAATTGATGTGCAAACCAAGAAATTTAATTCAATTCTCAAACAGTATCTTTGAATTTAAATTGCCTACCAACAGTAAAATTGGTTGTGATGGCTCCTATTAGCCCAGTTTGCCTTAAAAAACTCAAATCATTCCTTGGCCAAACAGTTTCTCTTCCAGACTGTTTATGGTAGAGAACCAAATTTCTCATCTATTTACCTAGCACCTTCTCAACCCGCTGCCAATTGTATAAATTACATTAAATCCCTTAAATTGCAACTTTGAACCAACCTCAAAGCAGCAAATCAGTGCTACAAGGAGCAAGCAGACCAACTTTGCACTACAGCTCCAACCTTTGCAGTAGCACATCTGGTATGGCTTGATGTTTGCAACATTTTCAGTACTCACCCAGCCCAAAAACTCTCTGAACAGAAGCTTGGCCCCTTCAAATTCAAATAATTCATCTCTCCCAATGCTTTTAAAATTACCTTGCCTGAAAAATGGAAAGTTATCCGCCCAGTCTTTCATGTTTCTGTCCTAGATCCAGCTCAAGTCCTATACCCGGGCAAGACTCATACCAATCCAGAACCAGTCAATGTCCAAGACCATCTGGAGTTGGAAGTAAGCTTTAATCTTTATTCCAGTTTATGCAAAGGAAAACTTCAATATCTCTTTGAATAGACTGGCTTCCAGTCTGAAAAATATTGGCCCTTGTGGGAACCAGCCAATCTGTTACGTTTTTTCCATGTTTATTCTCCATTACCAGGATTGGGGGTGCTCCATTGGTGAATATACATCAATTGAAGGCCCCAGTTCCTCTACTCTTTTCTCACTTGTACCCTCTTGTCTCATATTTACTCAGACCCTTGTTTCCATCACTGATATCCTCTTCCGCTTTCTTCCACTTACTCACTCTTTATTCTCATGAACCTCAAATAATCTCTTGCCTTGTATTTTTTCCCTTTGAGATATTCTTGTCTTGATATTTCTTTCTTGTATCTCCTCCTCATCTTGTTGACCTTTTTCCATTCAGCCTTCTCTCCTCACTCCGCCTCATATTCCCCCAACTACTTCTGCTTATCTATGTTCCTCAAAATCCAGTGCCTGTCACCCTCTGCCTCATCTCACTATTCTGGATTTTTGGGTTTCTCCACTAATCTTGTTGTTTCTAGACTCAATGTTGATCTTTTTTTGTCCTCTCAGTTTCCAGTTTTACATTCAATCAATTTCTCAATTTAAAAAGGTTAAAATCCAAAAGGCTCTCTCACAATTCAATCCTTAACTCTGGAAAATAAAACCGTAAAACTGGAAAATGGCCGCCAGCTTAATCTCAGAAGGATTCAGGCAGGAAATTCTGAATTCTTCTCTTGAAACCATCCCCAGACTCAGCAAAAATAACTACAGCATATGGAAATACAAAATGGATGCCATCCCGGATGTTTGTGGATACTCTGGGCCCATCAAAAATGAATGTTCAACTCTGGAAAACAACATTAAAAATTAAATCAAACTTATCATTATCTCTAGGCTGGAGGCGTCTACACATGACAACATTGTCACTCCTCATAACAATAATTCACAAAAACTCCTATGGAAGGCCATCATCAACAAATACACATCTTTGCAAGCATTGAATAGAGTTCAAGTCTTCAACTACTTCTTATACCTGCAATTTGTTCCTGAGAAGATAGAAGATTTCACAAACAAGGCAAAAGTGAGCCTTAAGAAATTTTTGGAGGTTGGAATCATACTCCCAAACAACATTCTGGAATACCATCTTCTTTTCAAATTTCTGGAATCCATGAAAGATTTTAAACGTCAAATTAAGCACACAGACAAGGGGCCTATGGTGGAGTATGTCCTGAACCACCTGACTCAGCTAAAAAATTAATCTAAAGCGCAAAATTCTGAGGATAATCAACAGTCAAGGACGGAAGTTGCCCCTACCAACACCAGACCTACTGGGCCAAGTCACGCAAAGAAACATGGAGAACGAGGGAGATTCACTGAGGGATACTACAATCCTAAACAGGACAAGAACCATTCTGCCAATAACTTGTGGCATTTGCATCCTGAAGTGGCACACAATTGGTGGAAAGAGGACCAAGCTAAATGGAAATATTTTAAAAACCAAGCAACAAAAAACCCTGTAGCTCACTACCTTGCTCTTCTTACAATGTGGATCAATCACGGTAATCCCAATTCAAAGTTTATATTAGATAGAGGTGCATCTATACACATGATTGATTACAGTCAATAATTCAAGGAGATTTTGCCCTGCAAAGACCAAATCATAAAAACTGGAAAGAAGGGAGCCAAACTCAAGATAAAAGGCAGAGCCACAGAATTACTGATATGGGGAAGCTTTATGCTTGAAATATCTAATGTTTTCTATGTACCCAGTCTAACTATCAACTTTCTTAGTGCATATGCTCTAAATCAATCAGGTTGCACTCTGTAAGCAAGCAGAAACCAATTTGAGGTCTCAAAGGATGGGCTCCAGGTGTTTGGAGGGACTATTGCAAACAATTCATATTCTTTAGAAAAACCCCTTTTTAATTGAAATCAACTTCTCTCTAACTGTTAAAACCTGGCTTTTACTCCAAAAGAGGAACTTATTGAGAGCCATTTCAACCATGGGCACGCATCTGTTTCAAGACTTGAAGGTGTCACAAAGCATATTCCTCCCGCGGTGAAGAGAAAGTTTTAGTTTATCTACTGCGTCAAGGGAAAAATGACCAAATCTTTGTTTAAGAAAACCTCCACCAAGGCAGCAAAGGTTTTAAAACTGATTCACTTGGACCTTAGGGAACCTCTCAAGTCACAATCCAAGGGAGGAAATTTCTTCATTCTGACTTTCAGCTCTCTGATACCAGGAACCTTGCAGTCCTTTAGCTACAGAGAGTGATAAAAATGCTAAAATGATAATAATAATAATTATTCCAATAATAAACTCTTAGAAGCTCAAATAAATGATTTAACAAGAGCATTTGCAAGGTTTAATTGGTTTGGTAGTAAATGGTTTTCAATATAATATAAAAGAGGGGCCACAGTATTATACTACTGGGGATCTTTACTTTCAACTCTCTGATACCAGGAACCTTGCAGTCCTTTAGCTACAGAGAGTGATAAAAATTCTGGAATGATAATAATAATAATTATTCCAATAATAAACGCTTAGAAGCTCAAATAAATGATTTAATAAGAGAAGTTGCAAGGTTTAATTGGTTTGGTAGTAAATGGGTTTCAATATAATATAAAAGAGGGGCCACAGTATTATACTACTGGGGATCTTTACAGACTAGCAACCTCTCTTCAAGGGGCCTCCTTAGGCAGTTTAAGAACCTTGGAATAAATATTGGTGCCTTAGAAAGGACTTATTCCACTAATGGCCGGGCTTAACAGCACAAATGGCCTAGACAGGAAGGGTAACACTCACTCTGGGCACTTTACCACAAAAATCCTGGAATAATTGGAAGGGTTTCAGAGCAGATGGGGTAGATTGCTTGACTAAACTTCAATGATTGATGGGTTAATAAAGGTAAATAATACTACCACAGACTAATTCATAAATCACTTGCTTATCTTCATATAAGCACTTGATTAACAATGACACGTTGTCTGATTGATAATAAATAATTCCTGGTAACTGATTAACTTCTCAAATAATGGATCCAAAGAGGTCTGTATAAATACCTTTTTGGGGTGATTTTGGTCTTCTCAGGGAAAGTAGAAAGCGTTCTGCTTGTGGGCTGAGGCTGGCAAGCCAGTCAGGGCAGGATTAGCACGTCCACTTGGTGCTGTCAATCAGTTGTCCTTATATCTGCTGGATTTCTGTACTATTTTAGCCACAGGATCTGTTAATCTGTTATGGCGTAAATTTGATCATTCTGTACTCATCCTTAATTTTTACTATTGATATTCTCTTAAAGCGTTCAAATGTGGATATTTACTGATTTTCCATCGTCTGCTGATCATGTAGATAATTTTTGACAATTTTTATGAACACTTCTTGTAGTTTTTCGTGGTCTTCAAAGATCAAGATCAGTGATTTACGTGGTAGTCCTTGATCTTTGATTTATTATTAAAAAATGTTTAAAACTTAATTTTCATTCATTTTATTCAAGTTTTGATCTTTTTAGATCATTAGTAATGCATATTTCCATTTGTTACATATACTAGGCAACCCTAACTAGGTTGTAGCTCTTCTGAGCAGTACCTGGTTGTGAGATTAGTCACGACTGATCCAAGCGCGGGGATCAGTTAGTACAGATGCGCGCGGGGTAGGATCCGCTGCGTGCGTGGAATAATCAGCTGCGCGCGGGTCTTTAGTACGCGGGAACCTGCTGCTACTAGTACATAGGGTTATGTAATGATGTGGGGCTGCGCACAGGAATTGTGACATAACACATTTCCGCGTGTAACTCCTAAAATATACACAACACCTCAATTCTGAGTGAATTTTAGGTGTAAACCCTATATGTGAAAATACGTGTGAAATTTTAGAATGGCCAAAAAGTGCCATACAGGTGTTGTAATTTTTAGTACCTTTCTTTTTAATTATTTTAAAAATATAAGGACTTGGAATTCAAGGGTGGGGTCAGTGAGTGACCCTACCTAATCTTGGGTGAGGAATCCATTCCTGTAATAATATTTATGTATTTCTCACTTGTTAATTTGTTAATTGAGGTATTCTTATTTTTCATAGTGTGTGTTACTATTTGACAGTTTTGCTCTGTATATAGTAGCAAGCTGAAACTGACTCTGGTAGATAGTGCGGCTGGATATTTTGGTGCGCTTCCTCTCACCTCAAAGGAGGAAACTCCTGAAATCATCATTGACCTCATAGAAAAAGTGCACCAAAATTGTGGATATTAGCAGTCAGAAGTTTGTTTGGATGGAAGATCCAAAATTGTGAATCATAAAATGCAAGCTTTCTACAACAAAAATTACATCTGGCACCTGATTTCCAAACCCTATTAACTGGAACATAATGGAAGAGCAGAGCAAGCAAATATGACCATCATCAAATCAGCAAGAACTATTCTGAAGGACAGACAAATCTTGGCTAACCTGTGGCATGAGGTGATAAAATCAAGCTCCTTCAAGCTAAACCAGATTTACAGAGAGGAAAAATCCAACACACCATGATTCCAAATGCATGGACACTCCTTGCCGGAATCTTACCTGAAACCTAGATGATGTCTGTGTATTTACCTACTCTCACAACGGGATAAGGGACAAAAATTTAAGGAAAAACAAGAGGAAGGGATCTCAGTAGGCTTCAATCCTCTCTTCCATTTTTATTGCATTTTGACTAAAGCAAATTCTTTTGTCTCCACAAAGCACATGAAAATCTCAAAAATGCCTCACCCCCAAAATTCAATTCTGTCAATTGCAAACAATGACTGGGAAAAATGCACTTATAATTTGGAATCACAAAACTTGAAGGATTAATATCCAGATATCTCTCTACTTGGGCACAATCCCGCCTTGATGGAATTTAGATCCTTGCTGGCCAACAAATGGGAATTGGAGTCTGATTGTTGTTCCTTGAAAGACCTCAGGTCATCAGAAGCGGATAGCCCTAGTTCTCACATCAATAAACCTCCTGTTGCTAATCTTCCCACCTCACAACCTCAGCACTCAGATCCTCCGCCTCCTACTAAACCTTCTAGAAACCTCAGAGAATGCTCCTCAATCAATCCTCCTCAGCATTACGGATACTTTCACTAAAACAAGCCCAAGAGTTACAACAACGCTGTGACATGTGAAGAGAGTAACAGGTGGATTGCAGCCATGGACACAGAACTCTTTCTATTGAGTAATTCAATTTCTGGGAGGATTATGACAGACCCAAACCCTCATAAACTCTCAAAACCACCTGGATCTATAGACTGAAATAAAACTGCCATGGAGATCCGGTCAAGTACAAGGCTTGTCTTGGCATGAAAGGCTGTAGTCAAATTGAGGTACTGGATCATTTCAAAACCTTTGCCCCTACGGGGAAACCATTGAATTTCTGGCTTTTGCTAGTGTATGCGTTGAATTCCTCACAAAAGTTTTGTCATTTTGACAGAAAAAGTGCATTCTTATCCTCAGCAATAGACAAGGGAGTCATCATCCGAACTCCAAAAGGCTCTAAGTAACCCTCAAAGTTTCTCAAATTAAAGAAATCCTTGTATGGATTGAAGAAATTGCCCAAAAACTGGTACCAGAATTTAACAGTTTGGTTCAAGGAAATTGGTCTCTACAAATAAGCTTGCAATCCCTGTCTTTACTTGTTGAACAATGGTGAATCTAGAATATTCTTCCACTTCAATGACTTGATCTTGGTAGGTGATGGTCAAGATTTTGAAAATAAATTCCTGCGCAAATTCAAGGGATCCATGTCTCAGGATTGAAATACTATTCTTAGGATTAAAGTAGAATTCAAAAATAATCAAATTCTCCTAGGTAAACCAAACCAAATTCTACATGCACTTGATGAATTGGGTCGGACCAATTGCAAAGGGTCATCTGCTCCTCTCACTTGCAACCTTCAACTCAGGCCTGCCTCCAACCAAGAACAAAAAAAGTTCAAGCCTCTCAACATCACCTATTGCTTGGTGATAGGGTTTCTTAATCATATAGGTTTCTACACCAGACCCAACGTCAGATTTTTGGTTTTGAGTCTAGCTTGCTTCAATACCAAGCCTGGCATTGCTCACTGGAACAAACTAAAGAAAACCTGCAAGTACCTGAAGTTGACTCAACACTACGAACTCAAACTCAAATACCTTCCTCAATCAAATTCCCTGGAAGTGTTCTTGGATGCTTCTTGGGCAGAAAATCCCAATAATTGGAAGTCTCAAACTTGATATCTGTGTGTTGCCTTTGGAAGCCTTTTTCGCTGGAACAGCTGTAAGAAAAAGAATATCACTTGGTCTTCCACAGATGCCAAATTGAATGCATTGGTTTAGTCCTATCATGAAGCAACATGGATCAAGGCCTTAATGAATTAAATCTTCTCGTGATCCCAAGAAACCATTCCCCTCATGATTGAAAATAGTGGTTTAGACAATAATATCCAAAAAATTTGGCTCAAACTCAAAAACAAGACAAACTTGAAATTAAGTTGATAAAATTGATGCAAATGCTGGCCAACTCATTAACCAAAGCTTCCTCCACTCAGAGTCTGTCATTGCTGCTTCCCTTTCTTCAACCAAACGCTTCTTAACCTTTCTTCTCATAATATCTCATTGGGCATGGTGGGGTTTTAAGTTTTTTCCATGTTTATTCCCTGCTACCAGGCTTGCGGTTGCTCCATGAACAAGATAATTCAATTCAATGCACCAGTCACACCAGTTCCAGATTGGGGTCTCTGGCCAGCCAGTGACTCCATTCCACCATTCAGTCCCATTTTCCTACCCATTGAATCCCTTTACCGAAACCTTCTATTCACCAATGAAGTATCTTGACTTCACCAAAGTTTAAATTTTTTAAAAAAAAGAATTCACATGTTATTCACCATTGTGGAAAATTGATGTCAGTGATCATTACTAAATGCAGAAAATAGGATTCACTTAAGCTTATGCATTAATGAAACTGAAACTCACTTGGCATTCACCTTGGAAGCAATGATATATAAAACATACCAAATCAAAATATTTTTTTACCAGAATGCTCCACCCATTAAACCAGTCATAAAAAATTCTAACATATAGTGGCAAGTGAATTTCAATGAATCTTGATTTTGTTTGAGAATTTTAACAAAATAAGCACACAGCTGAATTCCGAAAAACTTTGAGATCTAGGAAACCAACTGTAATGTTTCACCAATACATTCACATTGCTGTTTCTCAAATTTCACAGGTCTGTTGTTTCAATTTCACCTGGTTGTTTCCTGCCTTTCATCTGTGTTTGAAATTTGGGTTTTTGAATGAATTGTATTTCATATCACAATTATTTCCATTGTTAGATAAAAGAAAAAATTACACTAGCTTTCTTGCAAAACACAACAGAAAAACATAATTGATTTTGCATCAATTAATCCTTGTTTTTTCACCAATGGTATTGCACACTATGAATCCCAGGAACACTTTTTGGGGGTTCAGGGAAACAGTCTGGGTCATCTGATGTGGAACCACACTTCTTCAAATTTCAGAAGTTGATCCACTGGAACTCCTTGGTCTTGATTCCAAGTCAACCATTTTCTTGGCTTCCAACAAATAGATTGACATTAAACCCTGATTAGCAGCTGAGGAGCTGGGTGTTGAAGGAGTGAGGGGCTTTGGAGGTGTGGTAGGCTTCATCCATTGTAACATCCTGATTGCTAGGCCTTCAAACCATTGCACCAAAATGCTTGTGTTTGGAGGCATGCATCCAAACACTAGAATTTTGGTGCAACATTTTTTTTTTGAATCCTGATTTAAGAAAAAAAAATTGCACCAAAAGCCTTGTGTTTAGAGGAATGCATCCAAACGCAAGCATTTTGGTACAATGGTGTTTTGGGGGATTTTTCAAAAAAAGTTTTTTTAAAAAACTGTTGCCCCAAAATGCTTGTGTTAGGATGTATGGTAATAAAAGCTTGTCTGGGCACACTCCCAATACCCACTTGGAAGCTTGCACACAAGGCTTGGGTTTGTTCCCAGAAGGCTTAATTTCCCCATCCAGTTGCGCTGCAGATCTTGGCATACCTCCAAGTTACACTCAGCCAATGCCAAGCTGTTGGAACCCCCCTCCACCTCAATGACTTGCTCCATCCCCCTCAATCAGGGAGGAATTGATTCATCCCCCTCCCCCTCACTTGCTACCTCTCCCTGGCTCCCTCCCCCTTTCTCCCTCCTCCTTTCTCCCTCTCCCTTACAACCTTCTCACTTCTACCAGCCAAGGTTCTGGCATCTGAAATTATGTGAATCATTCTGTTTGGTCAATGGGACTCAATCAATTCTGAAGTCAAAGGAATGTCTTTTCATTGCCCCAGTTGCTTTTGACAGTCTTTTACCCCTTCTGTTTGCTTGGCAATGTTGATTTTTCAGATCCTTTTATTTTTGTATAAAAATTTTTCATTTGTTTTTTCTAATTGAATAAGTTGTAAAAAGTATTGGTAATTTTTATTGAAGAAAAGAAATAAAAAATTCCCCTGATTATTGATCTGGTGGGAATTGCCATTTTGCCCTCAGTACATAAGAATTTTGGTGCAACATGTTTTTTTGCAATTCTCAAAAAAAATCTGTTGCAACAAAATTCTTTTAATTGGATGCATGCATCCAAACACAACATTTCTGGTGAAACATTTTTTCTTTGAAATTCTTTTTTAAAAAAAAAACTGTTGCACCCAAATGCTTGTGTTTGGATGCATGCCTCCAAAAACAAGCATTTTGGTGAAACAATTTTTTTTGTGATTCTTTAAAAAGAAAAAAAAATCTGCTGCGCCAAAATTCTTGTTTTTGTGGGCATGCCTCCAAACAGAAGCATTTTGGTGAACCAGTTTTTTTTTTGCAATTCTTTATGCCTATGATTGGATGCATGCGTCTAAACACAAGCATTTTGTTGCAAGGTTTTTTTTTGGAATTACAGAATTTAAAAAAAAAAATTGCACCAAAATGCTTGCGTTTGGAGGCATGCTTCCAAACACAAGCATTTTGGTGCAATAGATTTTTTTTAAAGAATTGCAAAAAAAAAATGATTCACCAAAATGCTTGTATTTGGAGGCATGCATCCAAACACAAGAGCTTGGTGCAAAAAATTATTTTTTTCTTTTCAAAGAATCACTAAAAAAAGTTACACCAAAATGCTTGTGTTTGGATGCATGCCTCCAAACACAAGCATTTTGGCGCAACAGGTTTTTTTTGAAATTCTTTTTTTTTTAAAAAAAGGGTAATTTTATATTCACAGCTCATTGAGCCGTGCACACGGTTTGAAATGGGCCGTGTGGCACGCCACACAGGCCAATTTTGGCCATTGAAAGCCCCCCACGGATCAAAGAGTTGTGCGGCCCACCCAACCTGGTCCACCGCCGTGTGGAATTTCACACCACTACATTCAAGCCGTGTGGAGTTGTACATGGCTCAAATGAAGTCGTGTGGCATTCCACAAAACACCGGACCGCGGTGAGCAAAAAAAAAAGGAAAATGAATGAAAGGAGGAAAAGGAATGAAAGGGTACTAATACAACCCATAAACAAAATAAACCTTCCAAAAAAGCAGTAATCAACCAAAAAATCAAGGAATGTTCATTTTTTGGTTTAAAAAAAAATAAAAAAAAAACTGGTACTATCCACTGGACTAGCCCTAAATTAAAAAGACCCAAAAAAACACAAGTAACTGGAATAGCCCTCAAGTAAAAACACCAAAAAAAAGACAAGTCACTTGAGAATCCCTAAAGTAAAAACACCAAAAAAAATACAACTAACTTGACAATCCCTAAAGTCATTTAAACTTTACTAGCCCTAAAGTAAAAGGGCCCAAAAATTGAACAAGTCATTTGACCAGCCCTAAAGTAGAATTGCCCAAAAAAATACAAGTCTTTTGACAAGCCCTGAAGTAAAAACACCAAAAAAAAAGTTTGACTTGTGTTAAGCTGATCCCATCCCAAGCTTAACATAAGTTAAGCTTGTGTTGGAATCAGCCCAACACAAGTTAAAATGAATTAACATTAAACTCTCATTCAAAACACTCAATATAATGATGTTAACTCAAAAAACTCAACATAATGATGTTGAAAATTTGATAACCCTTTATATTAATAGAACTTGTTAGCTGCATTAGAATTACAATTTTTATGAAAACCAATGATGAAATGAAGTCAAAGTCTATTACAATCAAGAATACATTTGCGGTTGATCTTTTAGATGATCAAACCAACCAGAGGCTCTTTTAAAAATCAAGGAAGGTGGTTTTGCTACAATGGGCTGGATTAGAATTATTTCTCCCTCAAGTAGTAATAGAAACCAGTGGGTATTGTTTACAAAGGAAATGAAAATTGGATCTGATTGATAAGTAACACCATTTTTTGTTGGAGTATAAGTATCACATGACTCCAATGAAATGAAACATATAGGTTTTGAATGTGTGTCTGCTATGATTTTACCCACGTCCAATTTAGCCAGCCATTTTGAGGAGGAAATCTTTTTATTTATTTCTTCAACATAGAGTCTTTGTTTGATCTTTTCAACCTCTTTTGAACCACCAAGCATCTTAATGTATCATTCTTCATGTTTCTCTAATGTTTCAATCATTTCCTTTGTAACTTCAAACCAACCATGTTCTACATAACCAAAAGATTTAGCAATGACTCTAAATCAAAAATTCCCATCTCCAGTAGGTTCCCAAACCTCACACAAGTCCTTACAGAATTTCTTTGGTATTTTATTGAGGTATTTCAATTTTTGTTCCTATCATTAAAAATAAATTAGTAGTCATTTCTTTAATTGGATCAATGAAATGAAAACTCACCAAAGGCAAGCTTCTGGTTGAGCATTTCCGCATGTTCTCTTCCTCTGAAGAGGATTCTGATTCTTTCACCCTCCTGGATGACAAGACCCCTGCTATTCTTTAGCTACCAGAGGTGATAGAATAAATAATAAATATATTATTTGATAAATGCAGCAAAAATCCGTAAAATATTTGGATTAAGCTTATTGCAAGGTTAAGTGGTTTGGTTATGGTTTATTGTTTTAGTTCAATATTAATTTATTGATTATTAAATATTTTTATAGAGGGGCCACAATTATATTGGGGATCTTTAACACCTCTCTTCAGGGATTTCAGTAGGAAAAAACGTAGTCCTTGTTACTTTGGGCTCTTAAGTTTAAAGGACATTTTACCCAAAGATAATATGTATATAAAATACACGGTGGAGTGGCAGGGCCTTGTAGCCAAGCTGCCACGACAGAGAAAGGATAATAAAACTCACTGGTATATTATTAAATCCTTTGGTTATCTTTTTGAGACATGCACTGATGAGTTAAACCTGTATACTTGGGTTATAAGGTTGTTCATCAGTTTAAATTGATAAAAAGAGGGTGAGGATGGATATTATTGATCAGGCTTTGCCATAAATCACTTACCTATCTCTTATAAGTACTTGATTACCTTGGCACGGTGTCTGGATATAAATATAACTGGGTCTCTGCCCATCAATATCCTCAAAAGAGCTCTTTATTTATAGCTTTTGCAGTCCCAATATTGTGCTTCTGAGGGTTGCAGGTGCTTAAGGAGACAGACACTAAGGCTAGCAGGTTAACCAGGGGTAGCCTGTTATGTTTTCTTGGTGCTATAGCAAGGGTAGCATTTAATTCCTCAGGGTATGGGAATTAGTATACTTCATAATAGATATTAGGACGTGTGAATGACACTAATCAATCCCATTTATGTATTATTTAATTGATTATCCTGCGTAAATGTTCCCAGTAATTTAATAATTATATAAACAGACATCTCTACGGAAATATTGATGTCAGGTAAGTTCTCATTATGTATTATATATCTGGATTAAAAGTCATGATTTTGATTTTACTCCTTATTTTCGAGTTCCAGTTGATTTACTAAGATAATTACTTAAAAATAGAAGTCATGGGAATTCATGTAATATTTTTCCATCATTGGTTTTCTTAGTATATCACAAAAATATTGATGCCTGGAAATTCTCATAAAAGTAGATTAAAGTATTTTAATATATTTTTAGAAGCTGTCATTGTCTTATTTTCGACATTCTTGGTACTTTGAATTATATTAAATAAAAAAATAAGTATAAGGATTATTTAAGTATTTTTATATAATATTATGTATTTTTAGACTGTCTACTATCCAAGGGAACATTTATTTAATATGTAGAATGTTCCCATTTTGGTTGTAGCATGTTTACGCGGTACCTGAGCTTCTCAGGCCGCCTGTCACTCTGTCAACCCATAGTCCCGCGGGTGTGTACTTGTCAGAGGCCCAGGGCTGCGTACACAACCTTGACGGAGTGACAGGGCTGTATCTCAGCCTAGCGCAGGTGCATTGGCTGCCGCGGCTGCGTGCGGGAATTGTGACAAAACACATTTCCGTCCATAACTCCTAAAATATACACAAAACCTCAATTCTGACTGAATTTTAGGTTTGAAACCTATACGTGACAATTAGTGTGAAATATTTGATTGACCAAAAACTCAATAGTGGAGCCATAGTATTTTGGTCTTTCTTTCCTTAATTATTTAAAAATATTAGGAGATGGATTTCAAGGGTTGGGTCAGTGAGTGACCCTACCTTATTTTGGGTGGAGGATTCATTTCTGTAATAAGATTTATGGGTTTCCTACTCCTTCCCAGGTTATTTGTATTATTATTATTTTTATGTTATTTTTTGTTACCTTTGCAGCTTGCTCTGCAATAGTAGCAAGCTGACATTCTCCCACTCCAAGATATGGCCATATCTGAAAATAAATCTGGAGGATTTTGCGAGCAAATTAACTTCATGTGTGTTTCAATTCCTTTTGCTGGCTCTGTAGTTTCTGAGATTTATTGGTCCATCAGGTATGTTATTTTCTGCTAACCATTCATATTTTTCGGCAGATTCTCCTTTGTATCTTACTAAGTATATTCTAAAATGTTTTCCTTGTACTCTCTCTTTCTTATCTCTCAATATCCTGCTGACTTTCCCTTTTTCTTTCACAGGGTCAGGTTCTATTGGGATTATTTCTGGAGGGAGGTTGCTGCCTTCTCTTGTTTGAAAGTGTTTGACTAGGCTAACAGGAAATACTGGATGTTTCCTTGATAATTCTTCACTCAAGATTACTTCCACAGAATTTTTGCCATGCATCTTCTTGATAACAAATGGTCCAAAAAAGGCTGGTTTCAGTTTTCTGTTGCCTGCTAGATTGTTGAAATTGGTTGTAGATATCAAGATCTGATCTCCTATTTTAAAGTCAGGTTCTTTATGTGATTTGTCCCATCTTTCTTTGTTGTATTCTACTTCTTCTTCTACACACATTGAGCATGATTATTTTCCAAATCTATCATCTTCTTAAAGTCAAGAGATGTTGGATGAATAGTGGCTAAGTTATAGTTTAAGTTATTCCTAGGGAGTTTTGGAATCCATCCTCTTTCTAGTATGTAAGGAGCTTCTTTGGTAGCAGAATTTTTACTGCTGTTATAAGCCATCTCTAGAGCTGGGAGTAGGCTTACCCAATCATGGCAATAACCATCTGATTTTTTGTATTCTAGACCAAAGCTACTGAACCTTCTTAAAATATCTTCTAGGGTCTGTATCATTCTTTCAGCTAATCCGTCCATTTGGGGATGGTATGCTGTAGAAAATTCTAGAGTAGTACCCAGTATATCATGTAGATTCCTCCACAACTCAGAGGTGAATTTGGGGTCTCTGTCACTGATTATAATCTTGGGTATACCCACATCAGCTATGATCCTGTTCCAGAATGGTAAAGCTACATCCATAGCACTATCTTCTTTGTGGTTAGGTAAGAATTTTGCCTTCTTAGAATATCTTTCAAGTATAACTAGGACAGAGTTATATGAATGAGTACCTCCAGGGGGGAGGCCAGTGACAAAATCCATATTGATGATTTCCCATCTGGTTGTAGGTTCAGATAATTTCTGTAAGAGTCCAAACCTTTTTCCAGTAGTTTTATTAGACTTCAGGCAGGTTTCACAGCTTGTAACATATTCAGTAGTTATTTATTTCCAGTCTATCCACCAAGAAGTTTGTTTTACTTTTTCTAAAGTTCTTCCTGTGGATAGATGCCCTGATTAACAGTTTTCATGGCATTCCTGGAGAATATATTTTATATTTTGTTTGTTGCTTAGTACTAATATGCTGGAATGTTGGTGTCTATAGTAAAGGAGACCATCCCAAAAGGTGAACCTTCCTGCCTTATAGGGTTTAAGTAATGAAGAAGGTAGGCTATTTATCAGAGCTGCTTCTGGGGATTCACATTCCATAATGGTAATCAGCAGCTTGATTTCAGGAGATTAGTTATCCCTTACTGAGTCGAAGAACGCAGTATCTAATTCACATAAGTGGATCCCCATTATTGGAGCACTCAATGCAAAAAGATTGATGTTCAGGATAGGAAAAATATCTTGATCTTCAGGGTCATATGCTGGATTGTTAGAGTCATTAGGCAAAGATTTCCTACTTATACTATCAGCATTCTAATGTTTGGCTCCAGCTTTATGCACTATAGTCATTTTTCCTCTATACTGTTGTATAGCAATTTGCCACCTGAGCATATGTCTGCTGGGATTTTTCATGTTTATAAGAGTTCTTAAAGCATTACAGTCCGTGATTACTTGAAAAGTGGTGCCTCCTCAGTGATAGTGTAGCTTCTCTTAAGCCCATACTAGTGCCAAACATTCCAATTGACTGGTCCCATATCTCTTCTCTGTATCTTTGATCTGTCTAGATATGAAGAGTACTGGTTTCTCTACTTGTATGTCTTCTTCTATCCTTTCCAAATGAAGAGAATCTCCTAACCCTTCCATGCAGGCGTCAATGTACAGTTTGAAGGGCTTGGAGTAATCTGGTTGGATAAGTAGAGGAATAGAGGTCATAGCTATTTTTAATTCCTCATAGTTTTTTAGTCTCTCATGAGTCATTTCAAATAGGGTGTTTTTGTTGCATACTTCATACAGAATTTTAATTAGCATAGCAAACTTTGGTATTTATTTTCTTTAATAACTGCAAAAACTAATGAAAGATAGTAATTCTGTTTTTTTTTTGAGGCATACGTCTATTCATGACAGCAGCTATCTCATTTTGATTAGCAGCTAGAGTTAGACCAGAGACTATATGTCCTAAGGCTTTCAATTCTCTGTAGCCAAATTTGCATTTCTTCATGGACACCTTCAATTGTTCTCTGTAGATAGTCTGGAGTACTAATCTTACTTTGTTAATATGAGTATCCCAGTTGTCAGAGTATATGATAACATCATCTATATATACCATCATACATCCTTGTCTGATGTAAGTACCTAGAACTGTATCAATTGTTCTCTGGAAGTGTGATGGAGCATTCTTTATACCAAAGGGCATCCCAAGATATTCACATATTCCCAAATGACAGATTATTCTCATAAACTTCCTGCTTTCAGGGCTTATTGGTATCTGGTGGAAACCTTTAAGAATATCAATAGTAGTAATGAACTTGGCCTTGGAAAAGTTATGAAGAGCATGATCAATCTGGGGTATAGGATAATAATTTGCTTGAGTATAATTTTTGAGCATTCTGAAGTCTCCTACCATTCTTGACTTGTCATTATTCCAGGCTATGATTATAGGTGTGGTCACATCTACCTGTTCATTATGCCCTACTTTCCTTAATACTTGTAAGTCTATCAGTTCTTGGATATGTTCCTCAAGAGCTTTTCTAGACTTAGGACTAGAAGCATAGGCTGGTCTTCTTAAGTTAGGAGGATAAGGAGGCTTAATATTCAATTTCAATACCATATCATGTCCTTTAATATCACCAATGGGATGGTCTTTAGTACAAAAAGCATTCTGATTCTCAAAGCAGACTCTCAACATATCTTTCTTCTGTTCCTCAGAAAGTTTTATATTCAGAGATTCTTGAGAGAAGTATTCTTGCTCAAAGTCTTCTAAATGCTTTTGATAAGTAGAGGAGGGGAAGTTAGAATGAATGGTGCATATCTTAAACTTCTTGTCCCAATTACCTCCTACTGTGAAGTATTGACCTCTACTCTGGAACACATCTATACCATATAGAAATAAGGCATCATTACCCAGTATCAGGTAGTAACATAGTCCTTTAAGCAATACTACAAATTTCACTTCTATTCTCAAAGATCCTTTAGTATGAGGTGGTATTATAGGAGCAGTCCATACTCCAATAGCATTCATGGTGGAGTTGCAAGAGCTGAACCTGGCTTGTGGGAAGGCAAAAGGTGTTCTTTCCAATTGGGGTCCCATTTGTTTAAGAATTCAGCACAGACAAATGAGCAAAAGGCTCCACTATCCAGTAATAACCTTTTAGGTATGTTTTTATACAATCCTGTTGCATGACAAGTTTTACCAGTGGTATAACTTTTCCCACTCATAGGCTTAACTGTTAATGGTTTAAAATCGATAATATGTCTAGGAATTATGGTAGGATCCCATTGTTGGGGCAAGCTATAATACCTATGGATGTTATTGATTTCTACAGAAGTGCCTATATCTCCTTCTATAACATTAACAGGGTTGGTCAGGATCAATTCACATTCAGAAAGAGATCCTTCAGTATCATCTATATCTTCATAGTTCTGATTCACTTAAACCTCCTGCTCTCCTTCCAAGACTTCTATCTTCCTTTTTGGTAATGGACAGTCTTGTCTCATATGCCCAGTCTTGTTACAATTCCAACAAGTTGCTGGCATCCTCTCTTTATCCCTATTCTCACTAGGTTTCTTATTATCAGAGTCATTTATCAGAGGAGGTTTTTCTCTGTTTTTTTTGATGTTATAGTTCTCTTTGGGTCTGGAAGGGGCTTTCTTGCCTAACCTATTCATATCTATTACTTCTTCTAGGACAATGATTAGATTTGGCAAGTCAGCATCCATACTCATCCTATATCTTACACTATGGTTAAGATTTCCAGTACAAAGTTTGAGGAGTCTTTCATTTACTTCCTCTTTATCAGCATCTGAATAGAAGCAATCCAATATTTTATTCTGTCCCAAGCACCATTTTTGAGATTTATCCTTGGAGGGGTCAAATGAGGAATTTTCCAAATTTTTCATCATTTTTCTTTTCAACATTCTGGAACAAAATGGTTCTTTAATCAGAAGTTTTCAAGAATTCCATGGTAAGGATCCTACTTCCTATCTTTGACTGATAAACCAGTCCAATGCTAATCCTTCAAATAGCCTGGGTAGCCTGACTACAGCCATAGCTTCTGGTAGGTCATAAGATTTAATGGTGTAGTCAATAAATTTAATAAAATTTATATGATTGTATTCTCCTTCACCAGAGAACTTGGGCCATTCAGAAAGAGGGGTAACAGTTTTAGTTCTTGCTCCATCTCAGGGATAGGACTAGGCTTAAAGGTGTCACTCCTATGCATTCCTTATAAGGGTGGTGCATAAGGAGTAGTAGTTTGGCTGGGAGGTTTTTGTTCCTCTGTAGTACTCCCCAAGGGGTTGGTCAGACAGAATTTCAAGTCTCTGAGATTGTTTTTGATCAGATCAAGTTGCAGGTCCACTTTCTTATTAAGCACATCCAATTTTTCACTAAGGAATAGAATAGAGCTGTTAGTGGTGGTTGCCAATTCTTCTTTTAAGGGGTGGAAAGACATAATAAAATCTTCTTGTATTCCTGATAAAATATTCTCAAATGTTTGAGTCTGTCTAATCCTACCTTGATTAATTGTTTCCAATAAATGTTCTGTGTTTTCTTTGATTTCTTCCTTTCCTACCTTCTTGTTTTGTTTATCAATCAATTTGGCTACTACTGAGGTTAATTTATCAATTTGGGTATAAACACCGTCCAAATTTTCACAAACAATTTTGAAATTATGACGCATATCATCAGAAAAGGAAGTAATTACATCACAGGTTTGTTTGGGCTCAGAATTAGAAGCTAATTTTTGTAAATATTTTTCTATTTTTGAGCTGGGGATATTATCTGATCCCAGTCTTTCTTTCCCTTTGGTTTGGGATGGGAAGAGGATCTCTTCTTTCCTGATCCTTTGCCTTTCAGTAGGGCTAATCGATCCCAAGGATTACACTTTTCTATGTAGGATTCTACCTCTTTCCTTGGAATAATTTTCTGAAGAGCTATCTGGGTGGCTTTTCCCTGGGAAATTATCTTTTTCATAGACACCATGTCCTCCTTGTCTTGGGCTTCTTTGAATTCTTCCCAATATTTCACGTGCTCTTTGACTAAGTCTTTGATCCTGGCTTCCTTGGCAAGATTCTGCTGGGGTGGTTTCCCGGAATCTTTTTGTAAAGTAGGGTGGCTTTATTCTACTACCTTCTCTGGCTCTAGGTTGGGAGAGGGCAGAAGTAATTTTTGCTGCTCCTTGTCCATCAACATTTGATTCACAGGTTCTAGTCCCTTCATGGTTGTCCTTATTGGTGGTTCCACGTTTACTGAAAGCTTTTGGCAAAGATCCATAGGAGGGAATTCTTCCTGAGGCTCTGGTGTTACGTCTATTCATTTTTAGAATAATATGTTTATAAGTACTTTACAGAAAAAATCTGTAAAAATAAGTTTTATTCAAAACCCACTTAATTTGATGTTCAAAGGTACCAAGACCTTATTGGGGTTAAATTTATCCTTAGTAGGTAATCCTACGGGGTCTTGGTGTGTTCCAATGAGGTCTTCACCTTCCCAATCAATATTTTCAGGGCTTCCAGAGATATCTGGGATTTCCCAATCCAATAAATCAACTTCAGTGGAGGTGGTTTCTGGTACACAAGGGTTCACTGATAAAAAAGTGTATTTTATTGGTTAATAAAATATATCAATATTATTTTTTTTAAAAAAATAATATGGTAATACAAGTGATATACTTACTTTTATGTTTCAAAAATTAATTTATACAGTATTTCTTCCAAGGTTTATGTTTCCTTAATGGAGCCTGAAAGTTGATACGCCTTTCAAGATCTTCTTGTTCAAGCAGATTATCTAAGTGTTTACGTGCAGAAGAGATATTAAGTTACTCAGCTTGAGTTAAAGCTCTCCAACCAGTAGGTTTATAATTTTTAATATATTCTTCTTTTCTTATCTTTAAAAGATTCAATTAATAGATTATTAATTCTTCATTGGTTTTAAATCCACTGCAAAAAAATCTAATGATAAATCACAGTTATAAAGTCAGATAAATTTATCTTTTATTTTATTTTTTGTGAAATGTCTGGTCCAAGGTATTCAATATAATAAAATGGAATATTTCCCGGCCAGGCCCGCAATTGTCAGCCTCCTGGATGCCAAGACCCTTTTACATCATTAGTTTTCTTAGTATGTCACAAAGATATTGATTTCTAGAAATTCTCATAAAAGTATATTCAAGTATTTTAATATATTTTTAGAAGTTGTCATTGTCTTATTTTCGACATTCTTGGTACTTTAAATTATATTAAATAAAAAATAAAAATAAGGATTATTTAAGTATTTTTATATAATATTATTCATTTTTAGACTATCTACTATCCACGGGAACATTTATTACATATTTAGAATGTTCCTGTGTGGGTTGTAGCATGTTTACGCGGTACCTGAGCCTCTCAGGCCGCCTGTCACTCTGTCAACCCGTAGTCCCGCAACTGCATACTTATCAGAGGCCTGGGGCTGCGCAAACAACCTTGAAGGAGTGAGAGGGCTGTATCTCAGCCGCGCGCAGGTGCATTGGCTTCCGCGGCTGCGTGCGGGAATTGTGATAAAACACATTTCCGTCCGTAACTCCTAAAATATACACAACACCTCAATTCTGATTGAATTTTAGGTGTGAAACCTATACGTGACAATGTGTGTGAAATATTTAATTGACCAAAAACATAACAGTGGATCCATAGTATTTTGGTCTTTTTTTCCTCAATTATTTAAAAATATAAGGAGTTGGCTTTCAAGGGTGGGGTCAGTGAGTGACCCTACCTAATGTTGGGTGGAGAATAAATTTTTTTAATAATGTTTATGGTTTTAATACTCCTTCTTAGGTTAATTGTGTTATTATTATTTTTATGTTATTTTTTTTTAATTTTGCAGTTTGCTCTGCTATAGTAGCAAGCTGAAAGATTCCAAATTAATTTATCCCAATTTACTTTCAATCTCTTCCTCTGAACTATGAAATTCAGATTCAGATTCTTCCAACTTTGACTAAAAATTCATCATTAGTTATTCAGTAAGTTCATTAAACCAAAAAATGAATATAACTCAAAAGAAAAGACTTACAATCTTTTGTATTTTTTTGTTTGGAGCCCTTCTAGTTATTTTTTCCCCCTTGAGTTGTTTGTCAACAAGATCAAACCAAAATGGTTCCCGCCAAATATTTGTCAATTTTGGCCTGCCCCTACTTGATTGTAAGACTTGAGGCTCAAGTATTGGCTTGGATTGATATTTTGTAATCTTCTGAATGATATACTTCAATATTCTGCTATGATCATGATCTGGATATTCCAAGATCATTGCATTGACTTTTTCAAATAAATGAGTAATGCTTAGCATTTCATTGACATTGCAGTTGCAAAATTCAAAAGGATCAACCATTAGTGAATTAGGATTGATTAATCAAAAAGCATTAATAACATGGTGATTTGAAGAATCCAATTTGAGCAATCCAACTTAAGCCAACTTACAGAACTAGAACTGCAAGGTTCATAGTCCAACCTCCACTGAGGATGAACATCTTCAGGTAGAACAGATCCTCTGAATGCTAGACAGTTGCCTCTTTGTTGGGAACAGGGAAAACCCATAGTCTTGAAATACAACTTGGTGCAGACTTTGCCATCATGATCACGCTTGAACTTCTTGCATTGTTCCCTAACAAGATGGATTGCCTCTAAAGAAAATTTTTAACCCAAAGGTAACAGTTAAGGTGGAAGTACTTTCCCTAACTTAATTGTAGAGTTATAAGTTGATGCATGAACTGAATTAATTTGATTCAAAACTTTTCTGTAGAGGCTTTCCCAAACATCCAACAGGTGCCCCAAAGAGTTTGCATGGAATTGTTTGGGAGTTGGATGGGCCCCTTCAACCCAAGAAGTTGCTTAGTTTCCAAAATCTGGGTTTATACAAGTCCAGGCCATTACAAACGTCTCTTTGATAGGGAAAATGATATTTTCCATATAATTGAGTGCATCCTCATAGTCTTTCAAGAAAAAATATACAATTCAAAAGTTCAGAACCCAAAACTAGGAACAATAAGAAACAGTGATTTTGACCTGCTCTGAGTTCTGCATCATTGACCCCTGCCTCCTCTTTGGTCTTTGAGGCCCCATAAATTTCCAATTGAGTCATAAAGATTTTCCATCCTTTAACGTCATCAACCAAGCGCCATATATTTATGGTTTTCTTGTATTTTTTTAGACAAGTTCCAAGTACAACATTGTCTTGATGACTCAGGGAAACTAGATTCAATAGCACAAATCAGAGCTTTTTTGCAGTCAGTCACAAAAACTTTTGGAAGTCCCCCAGGATCATAAGCCAACTCCTTTAATGCATTTAAAGACCAAAGGTAGAACTCAAATGTTTCTTTTGTTATAAAAACAAGAGCTTTTGTGAAATTTTTTCAATTGGCTTTCATTCCTATAACAAGCAATAGTGGTTTTTTGTACTTACTTGTCTTATAAGTACAATCCAACATAGCAATATGATGGAATTGTTTTGAAAGATTTACTGCCTCTGCATGTGCTAAGTACAGGGCCTCCAAGTGACCCTCTGCACTGAAATTTTACCAGTGAATCCAACATGTTTCTTCACGCTGATCATAGAGTACCTCCATAACACTTGTTCCCTTTAGTTCTGGAAGTGTGAACTTCTGCTTAGTGTTATAGATTTTTTGGTCATCAACATCATCCTTCTCATCAATCTTGCTCAATTTTCTCTTCAGTTTTAATGTATTGAGGCCATAATTCATGCCTTCTACTAGATTTTCTAAGGCCACCCCCATGATTCTCCTCAGTTAAAAATGTACAGAGGGATGTTCAGATGGTTGATGGTTATGTTTGGTTTCTTTGTAGGAGAGGCGCCACAAGGGGTCTGCCTTTGTGCAACTTGCATGGATTAAAAACTTGCACCCAACCTTCCTTGTGTGATTTTGTCTAGACTGTTTGGTAAGAAGACTTCCTGAATAGGCAGCATGTCTATCACAGGCTAAATCCACATATTGGTCATGCTTTGAGTTGAAAACTTTTAAAGCGTAACCATGCTTCATTGCCCACATTTGACAAGATTTTTGTGCCTTCGCCCTAGAAGGAAAAGCTCTCAAGGGAGGTGGGTCACGTGGATCTGCCATTGTTACATAGTTATATTGATGGCATTCATTCCATCATTTTCAATAAAATTAAATAGGGAAAGACCAGTAACATAAAATGTTACTCACCACCAACATTCATGTCCATTTGTGAATCATTTTTTTCCTCAATTGTCACCCTTGATGAGGATGCAATTGGGGCTTCAAGGGCTTCATTACCCATTTTTTTTTATTTTTCCAAAGCTTTGTTGATGGCACTATCAATGTAGACCTTTAATGCAGACATTTCAGAAGAAGGAGCGCTTGCCACTGTTCCCATGCAAAAAAATGCAATGGTATGCTTCAGTATTCAGTCCTGTTAAAATGGGGATGCACTCAGGTAATGTGCATAGGAGTGTGTAATCCAAATGGTATGCAAAAATGGGCCTCCATGGCCCATTGGACATCATGTGGGCCACGTGGGCCTATGTGAGTGTTATTGGTTTTGGGCATTTGGGCGCCAAAACACGTTTTTATGGTCTTTTGGGACACGGGCCCTCACGGGCCTGCCAGGGTGGATGGGCCACCCCAGCCAGATGGGCTTATTTGGGCATAAAAGGGCCCCAGCTTTATTATGGACATACTTGGCCAGATGGGCTGGCCCGCCAAAGTATTTAATTCTCACGATTTGGGCTTGGGGCCGCCCATTGGGGCCCCCGCCCCTTTTGCCGCCCGCTAGGGGCCGCCACCCGTGTCGCGACCGGCTCAGGGCCACTGCCCGCGTCGCGGCCCATTTGGGGTTGCCTGTGTTCCTTGGTACGCCCCACGTGGGGCCCAACGGCCCGCGAGGGGCTGTTGCGCGGCCAAGGGATCCCGCGCAGTGGGATGTGGCACAGGCCCGGCTGGTTGCGCCCAGCCACCAGCGCCGCGGAGCCGGGGCTTGCGGCCCCGGATTGCTCCCCCTCCCTTCACTTTCCATTGCAAGGGGGATGGGGAAAAGCTGGCTGGGTTGAACCAGCCAGCAACCGGCCGCGACAGTGCGGTCGGTCAGGGCAGGGGGGACCTTACCACCCCCTTGCCCAAGGAGGTGGCGGCGCCGGCCGCAAACGTAGAAACCAGCAGGTGGGGGGAATTCATCACCCCTCCACCATTGAGCGTGTGAAGCAACCAAGCAGGGGCGCTCTCCCCCCCCCCCTTTACCAAGGGTGAGGAGCAATGGGCCTGGGGGGACCTGATCACCTCCCAGGCCAACTTTCTTGACAATGCCCTGGGGGTATCGACCCCCAGGGCCCCTGGTGAGGGGATTTGACTGCCCCGACTAGGCATTTGAGAGAAAGAGGGGGGGGAAAGCATGTCCGCTGGTCACACACCCCCCGCCCTGTTAGTCTGAGACCGGATCCAGGTGTGCCCTGGGTCCCACCTGGCCCATTTGAGGGGCCAGGGGCTGGCTGCATGAGGCAACCAGCCCATAAACAACGTAATGAGGTCATCATGGCTGGTTTTAACAGACAAAAAGCCAAGGGGATTGAACAGCAAGGGGCTGGTTCAGCCCCGTGACGGTGGAAACACTGGAATGGACTGGAATAGGCCGGTTGTAAGGGTTCAGGAACTGACGCCATGCAGGCTGATGTAGTCCCAACCAAGTAACAACGCCAGTAGAGCCTGTAGAGCTCTTTTGGGGCGAAAAACTTGCCTTTTGGCTTGTTGTATCATGGGCTCACAAGAGGCCAATCTTTTTTACTTAAGGAGCTCTTCTCCCTGCTGTTTTCCATCCATTTATTCATCATTCCAATCAAATTCATCCAACATATTGCCCCATTGTGAGAGCTCCATTAGCCAATATTGACACCCAGTGTCTAGCATCTCTTTTGCTTTAAATACTGCCCATTTGCCTAAGCTAATTGCTGGCCATAATTCTAACAAATCCAACTTTCAATTGATCAAACAAAGTTTGCTTAATTTTGAGTTGAGAAAGAATTGTGTGCATATTTTTATATGATTTATGATTATTCACTTTAATTTCACTTGGGTTTCACTTTAATCTCTCTTTGGGATTGCTAGGTTTGGAAAAAAAATCCCACAAAGTATGTGTTAATCCCAAATTTGGGTTGACAGAACCCAAGTGTGGTCCAGGGGGTGCCCAAAATTATGGCACAGCTTCCAGGGGCTTGTGCTCCCCCAAACATGGCCAATTTGAGCCGTTTACGCAGGTAAATGGATCATTTGAGCCGTTTCCAGGGTTAGACGGCTTCTACACAACCTTCTAGGGGTTGCACCTGTTTGAAACGGCCATTTTTAGTCCTCTTGGGGCCCCCACAGCTCATTTGAGCCGTGTAGGGCCCTACACAACTATGACACTGTTGGAGCCATGAATTTAACATCACCCAAAAAAAAATCTATTGCACCAAAATGATTTTTTTTGAATGCATGCCTCAAAAAAAGAAAAGAAAAAAAATCTGTTGCACCAAAATTCTTGTGTTTAGAAGCATTCATCCAAACACAAGCATTTAGGTGCAACAGTTTTCTTGTGTGATTCTTTGATAAGAAAAAAAACTTTTGGAACCAAAATTCTTGTGTTTGGATACATGCCTCCAAACAAAAGCATTTTGGTGCAATGGTTTTTTTGCAATTCTTTTAAAAAAAATCTATTGCACCAAAATGCTTGTGTTTGGATGCATGCCTATAATCACAAGCATTTTGGTGCAATTATTTTTCAATTCTTTGATTGCAAAAAAAAACCTTGCACCAAAATGCTTGTTTTTCGAGGCATGCATCCAAGCACAAGCATTTTGTTGAAATAGATTTTTTTTAAAAAAAAAGAATTGCAAAAAGAAAACCATTGCACCAAAATGCTTGTGTTTGGAGGCATGCATCCAAACACAAGAATTTTGGGGCAACAGATTTTTTTTTTCTTTTCTTCACCAAAATGCTTGTGTTTGGAGGCATGCATCCAAACCCAAGCATATTGGTGCTACAGTTATTGTTTTCTACTAACTATCAGAACTTATGTGTTTACCATGTATGAGTTTAATTCAAATGGTATTCAAATATGGGCCTCTACAGCTCATTTGAAAATCACAAAGATCATGCAGGCCCTTGTGGATGTCACTGGTTTGGGCAAAATGGCTGCAAGACATGTGAAATAAGTTATTTTGGACACGGGCCCTCACGGGCCCCCTGGACTGGATGGGCCATTCCAACAAAATGGGGCTGAGGGGCCATTTCCATCCCACTTCTGTATTGTGGACATACCTGGCCTTTTTGGCTGGCCCGGAAAATAGTCATTCCTCAGTTTTGGGTTGGGCCTGCACGTTCTGACTGTTGCCCCTGTTGCAGCTTGCACGTGGCTGATTTTCCTTGCTTCTGGCCCGCTGTGGGGCCCAACGGCACACGCAGGGCCATTTTGGGGGGCAGAGGGACTCCAAATGGAGTCCCACAACCCCAGCTAGCTGTTGTGGCCGCGGGGTAGCAGCCGCAACAAAGGTATGCAGCCACTGCGAGCAGCCCCAACAGAGGTATGCGGCCACAGGGTAGCAGCCGCGACCAAGGTATGCGGCTGAGGGTCAATAGCTGCAACTTTGGGGGGAGCTTTGTTCCCCCCCATCATCACAAGGGTGGGAGGGACAAGACGGACTAGGCTTGTTGCCACAAGACAATCAGCGGTGGTGGAAAATGGATCACTCTACCACCAGATAGGGGCCATCTGCCCCCCCCCTTTAACAAGGGGGAGGAATGACGGGCTGTTGGGGATTTGACCACCCCCCAGCAAAAAATCAAAGCAATGCCCTGGGGCCATCAACCCCTGGGGCCCCTGAGGGGGGATTTCATCACCCCCCCCCAGGGATCAGTTGTAAGGAGGGGGGAGGGGGGCAGTGTTAAATTTTGAGCTGGGTGCTTCGGTGGAAAGAGGAAGGAGAAGGGATGATAAGATCTTATGACGCCAAGGGGAGCCAATAAAGAAAGTCAAGGGAGCACTCCTGGTTCAAAGTGAGGAAGAATTGATGTCAATTCATTGACTTGGAAACTAGCAGCTTAAATAGACTAAGTGCATTAAGGCTGGCTTGTGGTTGACAAGATGAATGAAAAAGAATAAGTCTGATAAGCATAACTGTGAAACAGAAGATGTCACAAGATAAATAAATGTTAGGAATTTGGGCCACAATAGATGAAAGGTAAAGAAAGCACTAGATTTGATACTGGTGGAAAAACATAAAGACTTTACTAGACTAGCATACTTGTGAGGAAAGCCACTGAAGGTTAAGATAAAGATTATACTGGAAATAAGAATTGATGAGCTTATTATAAAGATAATACTAGACAAAAAACTTAGAGAAAGACATGAGAATATAAAGCTTAATAAATCATTGCACTCTAGTATTAGGCAACACAATATAAGACTAGAATTCTAACACTCCCCCTTGCATAACACTGGAGGGCAGTGGAAATAATGTAAACCAGTAAGAGTGAATACTTGAGGTAGCTAAGGACCCGGTGACTTTAGTATCATCCAAACTGCTTGACTTGAGGAGAGCAAGACAAACCAAAAGAATGAAGAGAGAGACTTTGAAAAGGTAGCTATTGGACCCAAAAATGGATAAGAGTGAAGGCAATCGCGACAAATAGGCGCAAGCTAAGATGGTAATTGACCAAGCGAGCGCAAGGTTGAGACTTGAACAGTTGAGGTGCAATCGACCAAGTGAGATTGCAAAGAGTTTTTTTAAGGTAGTAATGGGCTGGATGGGTGGCTTGGTGTGTCAGCAAAAGCAAACCGGAGATGGCGAAGATGATCAGATTGCAAGGTAAAGCGAGGCTGTAACTGGATGGGATGATGAAATGATGGAGCGACCGAGCTGAAGTACTTGAAAAGGAGGCAAAGCCTGGAGTTGCAATGGAGCGAGGTTGAAGCTGGAGTCGCAATGGAGCAAGGTTGAAGCTGGAGTTGCAATGGAGCAAGGTTGAAGCTGGAGTTGCGATGGAGCAAGGTTGAAGCTGGAGTTGCAATGGAGCAAGATTGGAGGAGAAATGCAACAACAATTGCGGAGGGATTGAATGAAACAAGATAAATTGGCAAGGACAATCAAGATCATACGGAGAAGCAAAGCAGAGAGATCAATAGGAAGGATGAATTTGAGAAAGAGACCAAGATAGCAAGACAGGATTCTCAAGAGGACAAGAAGTTGGAAAGACAATCAGGATTAATAGATTAGACAGATCAAACAAGGAAACAGCGTACAATCGGACAGGTCAGATAAAGAGGAATTGGAACAAAAAGATGAGAAGAAGAAGATCTAAGTAGAGAACTGAGTGGGTATTTGACAAGGATAACCAATGGAAGATGGAGTTCAGAAGTTGAAGAAGTGAGCCTCCTCTTGGGGACCATTGGTAGATTGTTTAGACGCTTTAGGCACCTTCTCTGGATATTTTACCCAGCAGTTGGCTGCTCAATCACCAGGCTTTTTTTCAATGTGGGCAAGTAGAGGGAGCGGAATAGAGAGTGGAGTTTACCGGGGCCGTTGAGTTGGAAAAGGATTGGTCTTCAATTTGATCTTGAGCATGATCCTTTTCAAGTCTCTTGAGAAGATAGTCAACAGTTTGCCCTTGGTAATTGTTGTACTTTTTGAGGTAGTTGAATTGATTTGGAAGTTTAGAAAGGGTAAGTATGATAGTCGACTTTTCCTCTAGTTTGAAACCTACTAATTGCATTTTTTGAGTGGCAGTTCAAATTTTATTCACAAATTTAACAATATCACTTTGGAGCTCAATTTTGTTAAACTGGGCAAATGCAAGAGTCTTATTTACAAAATTGTTGGACATGTATTGCCCTAGGAGTAAGTTCCATAAAGCTGGGCCGTTTCTCTTTTGATCAGCTGGAAGGGATCCGGCAACAAAGGAAAGGTTGTCTGAGTCAAGGTGGTCAAGAATGAGGTTGTAGGCCTTGCGGTTCAGGCGGTAAAAGTGATCAATGTTCTTTTGGTCCGTTTCAAGAGGTTGGGTTGTTTGTCCTGAGATTATTTCTAAGGCATCAATTGAGTCAAGTTTCCCCTCCATTGCTAGGGACCAAATATAGTAGTTATTGCAAGTGAGCAGAAGCTTCTGAGGTTGTGAAAGAGAAGTCATCCTTTGAGGATCTGTAGCAAAGAGGGAAGAGAAACTATGAGTTTGACAGAGATGGTCAGGGGAGTATTTTGGCTTTTAACTGTGTTAAATTTAGCTTGTGACTATTTGTTGCAATTGCCTTCACTCTTATCCATTTTTGAGTCCAATAGCTACCTTTTCAAAGTCTCTCTCTTCATTCTTTTGTTTTGTCTTGCTCTCCTCAAGTCAAGCAGTTTGGATGCTACTAAAGTCACCGGGTCCTTAGCTACCTCAAGTCTTCACTCTTACTGGTTTACATTATTTCCACTGCCCTCTAGTGTTAGGCAAGGGGGTGTGTTAGAATTCTAGTCTTATATTGTGTTGCCTAACACTAGAGTGCAACCATTTATTAAGCTTTATATTCTCATGTCTTGCTATCCTCTCATGGGGTTGAAATACACACAACTCTTAGTCTGTAAAGTAACTTCACTCTTTTTATAAGAAAAAAGTTTCTTGTATGAAAGAAATGTGGCTTTGTAAGTCTAAAATAATTTCAAACAAAGGGTTATGGGGAGGTTCTCTGTTCAATATTAGTTGGCCTTTGCATTCTGGAGAAATTGGTTCACATGCACAAATGAGTCCATTAAGGAAACCGTGAAATGTGTGGGCTTTTTTGTTGATAGTATTTGTTTCTTTGGGCTGTGGCTGTTCCATGCTCAATGTGCATTTCTTCCTGCATGTGATTTTTAGTCAAATAGGCTCAAGGCAAAAATTCATTTAGGCAAGAAAGGGCATGAATCTGTTTGATAGATGCACTTTGAATTTGTACAAATGGTTATTTAAGTCTTTGACTGAAAATCCAAGCATTTAGCCTTTGAAAAAAGATTAGTAGCCTTGGAACATAGGTTCCAGCCAGAGTGGTTTAGTGGCAGAAATAGCAGATTTTTTTGAGATGATGATTCAAGGGAATCTTTGAAAAAAATTCATCCCTACAGGGAAGATACAGATTTTAGCATGAAAGCCAACTAATTAAAAAGAGTGTATTGAAGAATGCATGCAAAATAAAGTCAACTAACACAGCTCCTAAGATGAGTATTTAGGAAGAATACACTGAAAGGAGAAAGATATTTAAAATAGATGATTGTTATGGGTAAAACACGTTGGCACCTTTGATGCAGAAATGAAGAAAAAGGAACACACAAACTCCATCTATGATGGGAGAATGAGGGGAAAGAGTATTTATCTTAGAAATTGTAATTTAAAACCACATGCCTCAACATTTCTAGAGGATTTTGTTGAAATGTTAGTTAGTGCTCCAATTGTGTCGGAGTACCACCTTTTCTTTCTGCCGGAGGTTTCAGCCTGGCTGTCTTGTTTTATCCTAGTACAATTCTTCTTCCTATTACTGGTAGTGAGTGCCAACTTGTATTTGTGTCAGCCCTCCATGTGAAAAATTTGCTGAGATATAATTTTGAATGCTGCACTTCTGGGAGAGGTATAAATTTTTTTAACATGAAATAATTTCTTGCAAAGTCAACTGAAAGTCTTTTCTGTATAAAAAACTGCATCAATAGAACATTTAAGTGACCTTTGAGTTGATTTGAAGTGATTTCCTTGTGATCTTTCAGTGAAACCTGGGGACACTTTGGTAAAAGCATTTTTACATTCAATTGAATTGAATTCCAAGGGTTACATCCATTGCTATAGCCTTCTTTATTTTTTTCTCTGTTTATTTATTTATTTTTTGTTAGAAAAAAATGAGGACCAATTTTATTTCACACAGGGACCCCTGATGTCCTCACACATCAATTTTCACATTCATTACATAGACTCTTTATGACTCTTAAATCTTTTCCTGGAAAAAAAATCCCAACTGTTTGTAGAGGAGGTGGAGCTTTATGATATTATAATGGTGACTCTGTGACAAGTTAGAATGGCACAAACTGAAAACTTGATATAATTGTTTAAATTCATTCAACAAAAAAATTCCTTTGAGGAACACAAAAATCAATTTTGCTGTAAAAAAATTGACACTTTTCAAAAAATTGTTTTTTTTTGGAAAATACTCTTGTATTATTATCTTGTTCACAGTTCCAGAATTCATTTGGGAAATACAGTTGACTTTCAATTTCCCAAATGGTGAAATCAAGTTCATTCTCATTCCCAGCAGCAGTGAAATCCTTTTGACTTTAATTTTCAATAAAGGTAAAACCCACAAGACATATTGTGTACAGAATTGTGGAAAATTGAATCAATAATTGTGATTTCATGATTAATATTTTGATACTTGAAGAGGAAAACAATGGCCACAAATAGTGACATGATGTCACTGGTCAGCCAGAGACCCCAAATTGGCCCTGGTGTTCCTCTACTCTTTTCTCATTTGTACCCTCTTGTCTCATATTTACTCAGATCATTTGTTCCATCACTGATATCCTCTTCCTCTTTCTTCTGCTTAATCACTCTTCTCCTCATTCATTGCTCTTCTTCTCATTTCCATCACTTTCCTCTTCTCATGACCCCCAAAAAATCTCTTTCCTTGTCTGTGTGCCCAGTGAGATATTGTTGTCTTGATCTTTCATTCTTGTATCTCCTTCTCATCTTGTTGACATTTTTCCATTCAGCCTTCTGTCCTCACTAAGACTCATAATCCGCCAACTATTTCTGCTCATCTCTGTTCCTCAAACCCCAGCGCCTGTCAACCTCAGTCTCATCTCACTATGCTGGATGTTTGTTTCTCTCCACTACTCTTGTTGTTTCTAGACTCAACTAATTTTTTCAAATGCAGTTTTTGAAACAAAGAGAAGACAATCAAAACATAATCAAATCACAGATTTTATTTTAGAGCAATGAAGTATAATAGTAATTAGGGGTATACAGTGACTAAAACAACTTTTTGAATCAATGGGAAAATCATCCCAATGCTTGGAGGAGCTTGCCACTTTATAACCTGGCAACTGTCCTGCTTCAAGATTAAGGGTCATTTTCTTCTTCACTTTGACATATCCTTTCCTCAGTAACATCTACCTCAGCCCATAAGCGTGACTCAAACAAAGTACAAGATCAATAGTGCCTTCCTCTAACCTCCTCTGGATTTGCATAACAATCTTCCAATCTCAGTGACTGACTCAGTATATACTTTCAAATCTTGCAGTTAACTCTACTACAGTTCACCATCCATTCAAGCTTCACTCTTCCACCCTTGGTATAATCAACCCTTGGACTTCCATTTTTGGTTTCACACTCTCCCCTAGTTTGCACCCATCCCTAGATAGCCACACCAACTGTATAGTTTTCATATGGACTAGTCCCTTACCCTTCATAAACTAAATTTTCACATTTGCATTTTTTTCACATGTCATTTCTTCCTGTCCCATCCATTATGTCCTTGTACGCTCAGATTTTATTTTCTGGCACCTAGGCTACAAACTTGGAAAAAATCATACTTTTATTTCATTTCCCATTCCATTCATGTCATTCATTGCCTCATTCCCTCCTAGCTGTAGCTATCCATCTATCAGGTTGTATTAGGTCACCCCTTGCAGTCAGTGCCTTCTTTTGCGCTCAAAATAATCTAAGATTTCCCTATAGTATGTGGGGTGGTTGTGTGACAGTTTTCATACTTTACAGCTTTGTGCAGGAATCCAGCATCTGCGGCCAGCAGCATATTGCGTGCAGGTTTCTTGACAGGCTCCTACATATTGAGTGTCAGGCTGGTGTAAACTTGCTGTATGTCTGCAGGCTGCACCTGTGAATTGTGAAAGAACACAAATCAATCTGTAAATACTGAAATATACAGAAGACCTCAATTCTGAGTCAATTTGAGGTGTGAAACCTATACATGAAATTTTATGTGAAGTATTAAAATGGCCAAAAGGTTCCATAGTGATGCTGTGGCTTTTTGGTCATTCCTTTCTTTATTTATTAAAAATATAACAAGTTGGAATTAAAGGGTGGGCTCATGGAATGACCATAACGTATTTAGGGTGAGGAATCCAAATCTGTGAAAAACTTCCAGGATTTCTCAATCTTTTTACTTTTATGATTTATTTTTATGTTTATTCTACTTTGACAAGTTTCTCCTTACAAGTGGCAAGCTGAAACTCATTATTGGGGCTTCCAGTCCATAAATATTTATGTTTAGTATGGGAAATCTGTCATTATCATCTCGTTCATGAGCAGGTATATTGGGGTCATTTTATAAACAATTCCTGCTCAGAATGTCAGAATTTTAATGTTTGCACCAGATTTATGGTATAAATTTCTTTTTCCTCTTTAATTCTGTATAGCCATTTGCAATCTCAGCATGTGCCTGCTTTCAGTTTTCATGCTTTTCAAATTTCTTATAGCATTACATTCTGTGATAAATTCACATTTTTTACCTTAAAAGTAGTAGGGCTGTCATAACCACAACTTGACTGCCTCTTCTCAGCCATTCTCAACCATCAGCCATCTGCAATCTGTTGGAATAAATCATCCTTATTTTTCTTTACCTGAAATAAATCCCCACTCAGTTTCTTTGTTTCATTTCTCTCCTTCCAATCTTATGTCTTTTTTGAAAAGAATTTAATGGTTTGAAAAACCTGGACCAAGCTGACATTTCAAGATAAGAATAAAAACAAAGGTAAGACTAAAAATGTGAGAAATTTATCCAAAATTCTAGGAGATTCAACAAATGATGAGAGAGAGATACCAAAAGGCAAACACAATTATACAGGCCAGATTATGGCCTCTAAACATACTAAGTTGAATTGAGTGCAAAATCAGCTAAATAGCTGAGAAAGACCAAGAGAACACTTCTTATTGATCCAACTGCTCCAGCACGTTTGTTCTGGCTTACACAAAGAGACGTGCGTCAATACTGAGGATGAGTTGGATCGTTGATGGCAACCTACATTTGTTCCACGAGTGAGGTTGCTAGGCTGTTCAATTAACCAAGAGGGCTGTCTTGAAGTCTTGATTGGATCTCTCTTGATGAGGTGTTTGTTGTGTTGGTGGGTGCCAGCTTGAGGTTGACTGAGCAGGCTTCAAAGACCCAGATTGGTTCCGTGATAGCCCCGCAACATGTTGGATAAGACATGGCGTGACCAGAGACTACAACTATAGACGCTCTACTGTAACTACTGGGGAGGATAGAGAAGACAAGCAGTACTCCAATGAATTAACAAAGCATAAGAGGAAGAATAAGAAGAATTATCAAACAGCAAAACAGGCTTGAAGATAAACAGACAGATAGACAGATAATCAAAATTTTTGTCTCTGTTTCTTGTCAATTTTTAAATATTCTTTTATCTATGCTTCATTTCATCCATGCTCTCCACTAAAACTCATGGAATTTCCCTGTTTCCAGTATTGTCTACCCAAGTTTTACATACAAAAATACATGTCACATCATCTGGGAAATGTCAGACCACTACCTGAGGACAAATCTTGGGCCAGACTGAAGGATTCTGTCCCCATCCTTCTTTCTGACTCTAAACTCTGTCTCCTCAGTTAATTACTTTGTCTAATCTGTTTCCTTTTCTGAATCATTCTCTTATGAAATCAATAATTCTTTTGGACTCCAAACTCTGCATCTTCTCAGAACTTGCATCAGATTATGGTCCCAGGAATTGCTACAACCAATTAATTTTCCCAATACTTAGAAGGATATGGCTCCTCAGGTTTTTCAACTTAACTGGCAATGTCAGCTCTCTGATACCAGGAACCTTGCAGTCCTTTAGCTACAGAGAGTGATAGAAGAATTTGGAGCAATAATATTCCAAAGAGTAAACAATTTAAGGCTCCAATAATGGTATGGTAAGAGTAAGTGCAAGGTTTAATTGGTTTGGTGATAAATATTTTAAATATAATATAAAAAGAGGGGCCACAGTAATATACTACTGGGGATCTTTAAAGACTAGCAACCTCTCTTCAAGGGGCCTCCTTAGGCAGTTTTAAGAACCTTGGAATAAATATGGGTGCCTTAGAAAGGACTTATTCCACTCATGGCCGGGCTTAACAGCACAAGTGGCCTAGACAGGAAGGGAAACACTCACTCTGAGCACTTGACCATGAAAATCCTGGAATAATTGGAAGGGTTTCAGAGCAGATGGGGTAGATTGCTCGACTAAACTTCAATGTTTGATTGGTTAATAAAGGTAAATAATACTACTACAGACTAAGTCATAAATCACCTGCTTATCTTCATATAAGCACTTGATTAACAATGACACTGTTTCTGATTGATAATAAATAATTCCTGATAACTGATAACTGATTGGGAACAGAAGGGTAAAAAGAGCCTGTTTAAATATTCTTTTTTGGGTGCTTGAGGGCCTCTAGAAGGGGTACTAGCCATGGGCTGAGGCTAGGGGGGCAATCAGGGCAAGATCGGCACGTCCTCAAGGTGCTGTTAGCCTGCTGGCCTTAGATCTGTCAAGGAACAGCTCCTTTTTAGCTGCAGGATCTGTTAATCAATAGATTAGTCATTTTGCTGATCCTGCACCGATCTTCAATTTGTACTGTAAGTACTGGTCCAAAGTGAGCAGACGTGGATGTTTATTGATTTTCCATCCTCTGCTGATCCTGTATGTAATTTTCAATAATTTTTACGACCACTCCTTATGTAGTTTCGTGGTCTTTGAAGGTTCTGATCAACTCATTTTGTGGTAAGTCTGGATCTTTATTTAAGGAATAAAAAATACTAAAAATTGGTTAATAACTAATTTTAATTGATTTTTAAGGTTTTTGAACTATAATCCATGCTTGTGTGGTAGCTTTACATATGTAGTGTAGATCCTACTATATTGTAGCTCCTCTGAGCGGTACCTGGATGTCAAACTGATCACGGCAGGAGGCGCGGGGATCAGTCCATTCAAATGCACGCGGGGACTGATCCGCTGCTCAGATGCGCGGCGGGGACTGTACCGCTGCGCGCGTGACTAGGTCACGGGATTACCTGCGCATGAATTCAGTTGCTCGGGAGTCCAGCGCTGTAGGGACGCGGGGCTGCGTGCAGGAGTTGGCGTACGCAGGAGTCCAACGTTGTAGGGACGCGGGGCTGCGTGCGGGAGTTTGCGTACGCGGGAGACCAGCGCTGTAGGGACGCGGGGCTGCGTGCGGGAATTGTGACAAAACACAATTTCCCGTGTAACTCCTAAACTACACACAACACCTGGATTTCGACTGAAATTTAGTTGTGAAACCTATACATGACATATCATGTGAAATATTAAAATGGCCAAAAGGTGCCATACTGGTGCCGTGGTCATTTACCATTTTCTATTAAATTAATTAAAAAATATAAGGAGTAAGAATTCAAGGGTGGGGTCAGTGAGTGACCCTACCTTATTTTGGGTGGGGAATCCATTTCTGCAATAATATTCATGGATTTTCTACTCCTTCATTTTATAATAATTTTATTTATTCATTTATCTTTGTTCCTTTTAATTTTTTTAATATTATTATTGTTGTTGCTTTGTCAGGTTGCTCTGTGCTAAGTAGCAGGCTGACAGGCAATCTATCATGGAAAAGAAAAAAAATCCCATCAAGTTCTGAGATAATGTTCCATAATACCTCTTAGCTCAACCGGGTTCAATTCAAATTATCTTTACTGGGCCTTGATACTCAGAATTCATTTTTGAGCCTCAGGCATTGGATACCTCATCAATAAAAAATCTCAAAAACCAGATTGAGAAACAGGTTACCAAGATAACCTTTCCTTTTTCTCAGTGATATCAACATTGATCACCCCATCAAAGTTTGATTTCATAAATAAAAGAGAGCAAAATAGGAATATGGAATGCTCTTTGAGAGGCCCATCAGGCTAAAAACTCTGGAGGAAAAATTTATTGGCTCCAAAAGCTCCTGATCACCAAGCTTAAAAACAAGGAACTAACCACTAAACTCTCAGAAATTGTCTCTTATGGGAAACAAAAGCTTCTGTCATCACTCCAGAAAGTTCTCTCACGGCCAAAAACCTGCAGTCCACCGCTATACTGCTCTCCCTTCCATAAAAATGGGTTGGATGTGTATCAAGTATGAAAAACAAGGAGTTGGTACCCTTGTAAAAATGATTGCAGCTCTGAAACAGGAAAATCTTTTACTTCAAACCAGAAGCAAGGACACATCTGAAAAATGTTGTAAATTTCACCCACAGCAGAACACATCTGCAGGCCATTGAAATGTAGAAACTCAAAGATTTTCAAGGACCTACTACTGTAACTACTGCAGCACCAAAGGACACTTTTTCTCCAGATTTCCCAAGGTCCTTGAAGCTCTGAGCCACGCAAAAAAAAGCCAAAAACAAAAAAGGAGATAATAAAATAACTCTTCAAAACAAGCAAATGCAAATCATATCAAAACTGTATCAAAAAACAACAACTATGAATTGGATGATTTTTTGGTCTCACAAAGAATTGTTCAAGCAAGCTCAGAGGCGTGAAATTGAACCAATTTTGAAGGTCAGCAACAGCAAGACTTCATTCTTGATTCAGGATTGTCCATCTCAATGACCATCTACAAAAATCAAGTCAAAATGAAACTTCCAATTGTAAATAAATTTGGCTAGCAGATTGATCCACCATAAAATATAAAAAAAAAAGGTCAATTTCTTTACCTTTCTGTCAAGTTTAATATGTAGTTTTACCAAAAATCCATGCACCAATTATTTCCATTTAAAGTCTCTGAAATTCATGAATCATCATTGTCTTCTCTAAAAATCACTGCAAAACCTCAGATAGATCCATCTCCACTCTGAATCCAAAACAACTATAAACTGGCTCTCATAATTGTATCATTACATACCTGCCCATCCCTGCTACCACATTTCTGATTGTGTACCTTTCCATTTCCCCCTACTCAATTTTAATCCTCTTTTGCAAATTCTTCCACTCCAGAGTCACACTTGTCACACAACCCTCACTCACCCTGATCCTTCCACCATTTTTTTTATCCCTGAATCAGATCTTCCTTAACTTCCCTTCTTATAAATATTAATTTCCCTCATGTCATCTCTTCCCCTCTTTCCTCCTCTCTATACCCTTTTACTCCCTTCTCCTCCTCTCCTTAATTCCTCAACCAATTCACCTTTACATTTAACTTAATCCTTCCAACCAAGCTTCCCTCACCTACAAGACTTCCTCAATATCATCACCCAATCAACTCAAGCTAATTTATCCTCAATCAAATCAACTTACCTACTTTTTCTTTCTCTTTCTCAAGCTTCATCTTCATAAATCCAACTCTAATCTGCTCCACTCCATCCTTTCACTATCAAACCCTACTATTCTCTCACTCCTCCACAACTACCAATCAGTAAACTCTTGATAATTGATCAGATGTGAGGAAGTAAAACCTTTCAAACTAGTTCCACTTTTTATAAACCATGATCTCCTTCATTCAGAAATTCATTCCTTTCAGTCTTATATCAATTTCCAGCACACTCCTTTTTAACTTTTCTTAAACTAAACTGTTCTATTTCAGAGAATATCCCAGGCAAGATCTCCTATTCCCTTCACCCCAACTTTTACTCCTGATCATAGATTGATCCTTTGTTGCTTTCTTCATTTTCATTGGTCTCGGTTTGGAATATGTTTGAACTTTAAATTCAAAATTTATCACTTTCCAAAGAAAGGGAAATTTGTATTGCCTGCCTCAGGAGAAAGTATGCATCAAAGATTCAAACTAATCAACCATCATGCAAACCCCTAATTAAAGTCTTTTTGGTTACAACTGTAGTTTGTCTCATTTGAATCTAAAATCTCTCCATAAATACCTCAAAACAAATGAAATTGCTGCAAATCCAGAAAAAAAAAGGATTTTCAGGGAATGCACCACCTGCATCAAATAAATCATGGCAAGGCTACCATTTCAATCCAGGCAAAGTTATGGATCAACCAATCCTGGCCAAAGAATTCACTAGGATGTTTACAAATTTTAATATACCTCAACAGAAGGCTCCAAGTGATTTATCACCTTCATCAATGACTTCCCAAAGCCTCTTTTTGCCTACCAAACGCGCGCCCAATTGAATTTACTCAAATTCACCAAACTCTTTATTGCCTTTTTCAAAAACACTATAACTTCATAATTTTTCCTCTCAAATTGGAAAAAAGGAGTGAATACATGAATAAATCCATGAAGATCTTCCTCTCTTCAAAATTAATCACTCACAAAACTGGAACCCCTCACTTTCCCCAACTGAAAAGAGTGGAAAAAAGGTCCAACAGCACCATCTCCAACCTCATCTGCTGCTTGCGATTGTCCTCAAACCTTCCAAAATATTTCTGGAAAGACTCCATCAGTCACTCCTTGCGCGCATTCAACTATGGTTGTTGATAATGGATAAGGCCACAGAGGGGTGGATTGGGGATTTTAGTTTGGAGGCTCAAGGATCAGAGGGAAAGAATTGATATACCCTGGATAACAATGGTGATCAATTTTTCAGATAAGGGTGGAAGATGGACTCATTCCCCGTGGATTTATTGATTGATACCATGTATGATGGGTGGAAAAAGAAGGGGAGATTCCCTCCTTTTAAGGGTAAGATACCCTGTGGAGTATTTAAAATTGGATTACACAGATGAGAGCAGAATTTCTTTTTTATTTTTTTTATAAGGAGATCAGGAAGGTCCAATTCTCTCATGCCACAATTTCTGCAACTGGGGTGAGAAGATCTCACCCCCATCCATTACTTGCCTCTGCCCGCAGACACTTGCGTGCAAAAAAAAAAAAACCCACCCGCATCCAAAAGGGGAAGGGGGTGAGACCAATTAGGGTGAAGGAGGAGCCAAGCTGTGCAGACAAAAGGGAAATGAGAGCAATGGTGCAAGTTGCAAAGGTCACAGAGCCGGAAAGTTAAAAACGCAAGAAGAGTAGATCTGAGAGGCAACCCAAGTCAATGGAGAGGATCAAGATTGATTTTGGGGATGGGAGGAGGATTTGATGAGGAAGGTTGAAAGGTAAGACAAGGAACTCACTGATGATGATCCTTTTTGCAGTCATGGAGATGATGATTTAGTCTCAATCAGATGGATTTGGGTCAAAGCTTGATCTGAGGAGGGATCAAGTTAGTTTAAATTGTGCTCTCTCAACTCCACTGTTAGCCCTGAACCCTCTCTTGGTCCCTCCTCTCTCTCAGTTTTGTCCCCATGCTATTTTCACCCCATCCATTCCAACCTGCACCGTCTAATTCCACCACTCAGCCTTGCTCCCCTCCATGGCTGTTTTGCTTTTCTTAAGTCTCCAGTACTCCCTCTTTTTTTGGAACCTAATCCCAGTTGGCTTCCATCAAGGACAAAAATCTTGCCTCAAAGATGTGGAAACAGCTTCTTGGCTCCCCTTTTTTGCACAAAACAAGATGTTCTCCCTCAAAGGAATGAAAACCTGGACCCTAGTCCCTCCTCCCAAAGGCCAAAAGATAATCTGGTGCAAGTGGTCTTTCAAAGTCAAGAAGCGCACAGACAGCTCCATTTTCAAGCTTAAATTCAAACTTTTTTCTGTGGGTTTCTCCCAAGTCCACATTCTCAATTTCTCACATTTATTTTCCCCCACACTTGGGCTTGAGATTGTTTGCCTTATCCTTAGTCTCCTGGGTCAAAAAGGTTGGGTTGGCCTCAAGGTCAATCTCAAAACAGCCTTCTTATGGGTCATCTTGATTAACCTGTCTTCATGTCCCAACCCCCCAGCCCTGAAGATCCCCACAACCTCAACTGGTTCTGCAAGGTAACCAGGGCCATCTATGGCCTCAAGCAGTCCCCTTGACATTGGAAAATCAGGCTGAAATCTGGTATCCTATCCATTGGGCTCTCTTTCTCTGCCTACAGCCCCTCCCTCTATTTCAATCTCTCCAACAGATCCCTTGTTTGTGCTATTACTGCACACATGGATGATCTATTTGTATTTGGCACCAAAACGTTTTTCAAGTCTTTTAGACATGCAATTGGAAAACACTTTAAGGTGAGCTCCAATGAGGATTGTTCTCTACATCTTTTGATTTTCATCAAACAAAATCTTCAGGATTTCACTGTTTCCATTTGTAAGCAGCACTAAATCTCTTCCATTGCCAACTCCTTTCTCCCCACAAACTTCTTCACCATCTGCTTCCCTACCAATGACCGCTTGAAGGAAATTTGCAAGCACATAGCCAGCTCTCATAATTCTCCGCTGAAGTATAATCAGCTTATTGCCTTGCTTCTCTGGGTGCTGCATTGCACTTGTCCAGAAATTGCTTTCTCCTCCAAAAAGCTTTCGCAGTTCTTGCAAGACCCCTCCCTCCTCCAATGAGATTCTACTCTCTGTGTTATTTGATACCTCTGCCTGAACCTTGGCAGTCAAACCCTTCAGCTGTCAGGTTTCTACGACTTGAATTGGGAAAAAGAAAGGGAAGATTGACACTCCACCTCTGGGTATCATTTCTGCCTGGGTTGGGGGTCTGCATCATGGAATTTCAACAAACAACCCATGTTTGCTCTCTCCAGAACCAGTGCCAATTACAAAGCCTTATTGGTATCTTACAAGGAGGATCTCTGGTGGTAAAATTTCCTCTAAAAGCTTCATATTTGCAACTCATCTCCGGTACCGCTCTTTGTCCACAAAAAGGGGGCCAAGGCTGTTGCCAGAAATCTGGAGCATCACTCTCAAAAATTTTTCATTGACATTTTCCATCACTACATCTTTGAGTACATCAACCAAGATTTTTTTAACATCAATCATGTGTAAATCAAAGACATGCTGGTGGATATGCTAACCAAGCCTATGTCCCCTGCCCTCCTGGAATCTCACCAGTGGGTGTTGGGGCCTCTTGGCTTTGGCTAGCAATCAGGTTTTTTGGAATAAATCATCCTTGGTTTTATTAACCTGAAATAAATCCTCATTCACTTTCTTTTTATCATGCCTCTCCTTCCAATCTTATTTTTATTACTTTATGTTTCTTCTTCATGTTTTATCTATGATTCATTTCATCCATGCTATCCAGAAAATTTCCACACATTTCCCTGCATTTCCCTGTTTGCAGTGTTGTCTACCCAATTTTTACATACACAAATACATTTCCCATTATTTTTTAACTGTCAGAACAATACCTGAGGACAGAGCTCTGTCCAGACTGAACAATTCTCTCCCCATCTTTCTTTCTGAATCCATACTCTTTGTCTCCTAAGGAAAGTAATTTGTCATATATGTTTACTATTCTGAACAGTCTCTTGTGAAATTGATCCTTCTTTCTGACTCCAAACTCTGTTTCTCCTTTGTACTTGCATCACAATCCTCATTAAAATCAAACTTCTTACCCTGGATCTACCAGTTTCACCTCCTCAATTATCTTCCTGCATTCCCTGAATTTCCTAGACAACTCATCCAAGATCCCCCTCTCTCTTCATGGCTTCTTGTAACGTCAATCGCTCCTCCAACCTAATTGGTATGAGAAGTCCATACAGCTCCCATACTATAAATCCATAGTACATACTCCTGGCTGGAAAAGTCAACTTTCCCCTTCAGTACATGCTTCACCCTTCTTGACAGGCCCATTGCCAAATCCATCAATTAACTGCCTCCAGCTCAATTAGTCAAAATTTAATTCCATCGGAATCCCTTCCCAGAACCAGTTATTCCTCCTGAAGGCCTCTCTCCAGCTTTCACATATACTTACCTCTTGTTATTGTAAAAGTTAAAGAGATCTGAGAATCCTAGACCAGGCTGACTTGCATGAAAGAGAAGATAAACGTAAGAGTAGAGACAAACAACTGAGCTGATATAGTAGTAGAAGAATGAAGCTAAGGAAACAATACCAACTTGGAGAACAAGTCTGCAGGTGAGGTTATGGCCTATTGATAGACTTAGCAGGATAAATTCAGAAACATCTAAATATTGAAAAGAGAGAAGGTAAGAAAGAAGATCCTCTGAAGAGCAAAGAGAAGAAGTGTGAGATTCAATATTCACGGGACTCTGGCTTGTGAAATCGGAAGTTGATGACTGATCCAACCGGTACCTATGAGTGAACTGTGGAGATAAATCAAGATCTCAAGTGATTCTTGATGTAAAGTTGAATAAATAGAGATACCTAAAGTTCTTTGCATGATAGGTGATCAAGTTGATGAAAAGTTGAGAACCGAGAGAGCCAGGAAGACAAACAGCAAGATGAAAAGGAAGACAAGCAGTGAGATAATCCAGAAGTTTCGGTGATGGATAGATTGTTAGAGTTTTCTGTACCAGAGATTGAGAGTCCTGTAGGGTTCCCCGGATGGTTTGGGGCATGAAAAAGACATATTTCAGAGGCAACGGGGAATAGTAAAAGAGACAAAAATGAAGGAAAGAAAGAATTACAAGAGAGACAATGAAGAAAGAGAGAAAATGAAGAACAACTGAGAAGAGAAGGTACAGTGAGAGGGAAGAGAGTAAGTCAATAAGATAACTAACACACCCATTCAAATCTACAACAAGGGAGTTTAGGAGTTGAAATACTTGGCCAGATGCTTTACGGAAGCATTTCTTGCGGCTTTTTTCCAAGCATCAGCCAGAATTTCTTCCAATACAATAATTTTCACCAGAATTTCACCATTATTGAGATTGTTGCGTAAACGTTTCACTTTGATGTCTATGTGCTTTGCGTGAGACTTTGTGCCAAATTTCTTGATCTTGTCCTGGGGTCCCTTGATGTCAATGAAGTGTACTGGAGGAACCAGGGGTTCACGTCATAGTTTTCTTAATAGGTGATGAAGCCATTTCCCTTCCAGGTGCCCAGTCACCAGAGAGTTACACTCTGATTTGGTTGAAGAGTGAGCAATACTGCGTTGACGGTGGCTGGTCCAGTAGATAGGACTCCCTTTGAAAAAGCATGAAAGACCAGACTGAGAAATTTTGGTGTGTGGGTTTTTGCCCCTGGTAGCATCACTGTATACGTCTAGGTGATCGGAGTTTGTTCTGCTTTTGATCACAAGCTTGAATTCAATGGTGTGCAACACATATTGCCATACGCGCACTGCCTCTTTCCCGTGTTTGATTCCCAGATTTTCTGAGAATCAAGCCAGACTAGACACAGAAAAACTGATGTCTATCCTGGCCAGGTTTTCTATTTAGTTGAGTTTTCCAATGGGATATTGGTAATTGAAGTTGAGTTCTTCAAACTTAGAGATCTCTTCTTTGGTGGCAGGTAAAAGATGTAATCCAGGAGTGCAGGGGTTATTCAGGGGTTTGGCTCCAGTAAGTTTCATGTCCTCTAGTCCTTTCCAGATGAGATTGGGCAGAGACAGAATAATGGAGTTCTTACTTCTGTCAACTTTCATCCCCAAAAGAGTGTTGATTTCATGGGCCAAGGATTCTTTGAATTTGTACAGAAAGGTGTATTTAAACCTATTGACATTTCCTACAACAACCAGATCATCAACATGGAAGAATAAGCTGGTAGTTGCATATTTGTGAAGATATAGACAAGGGTCTGAATCAATTTTGTGGAAGCCATTGCTTTTGGTCTAGTTGATTAGAGTTTTATACCAGTTAAGCGGCGCCTGCTTCAACCTGTACAGGGATTTCTTGAGTTTGAGGTATTTGCAGGTCCCTTTTGATCCATTTGGAGTTCTGATATAAACTTTCTCTTCTAAATGAGCGTGGAGGAAGGCTCCTTTGACGTCAAACTGAAGAATCAGCAGGTGTTTGTTGACTGAATAAGTGAGAAGCGCTCAAAGTGAGGCAATTTTTCTGGTTGGCGCAAAGGTGTCTAGGTAATCTACCCCCTATTTTTGGTTGAAACCCTGGCGCAGACTCTAGACTTGAGAGTGATTTTGCTGGTGTGAAGATTTTGTTTATGCTTAAAGTTCCAAGTCCTGTCAAGAGGGTTTGTTAGTTCACTCTTGTTGGCTTCTTCCCACACCTCAAGGTCCTTGGCCGTTCCCAGTTCTTTTTTGATAGAGGGTATCCATTCTGGGCATTCCAGGGCTTGGTGTATGTTAATAGGAACCTTACTTGATTGATGGTACCCATACCTTTCTGGAGCTTTGATTGAGTTGCAATCCCGTGATCAAGGTCAGAGAGAGTCTTGAATTGTTGGATTTGAATTGTTTGATTCAGAGGTGATAGAGTCCGTTTTGGAAAAGATAGAACTGGTAAGATTGGAAATTGTTGGTTTTTCTTTGTCTTCTGAAGCATCTACATGTTGATTTGAGGTATAGAGAGTTGGTGATGAGATAGTAGAGGAATTTGGGATTGGTGTGATCACAGATTTGATACGTACATCCACCGTTGCAACTTGTGACTTTAGGAAATCAACTTGCTTTGTTTCAACGACTTGACCACTACTAGAAAGTACTTTATAGGATAGAAAACAAGGATTTTAACCAATTAGAATTCCTTCAGCACCTTTGTCAGACAATTTTGACTGGATTTTTGTTTCTGAGAGAAGGTAGATATCTCTCAAGCCTAGGGGTTTCAGATAGTCAGTTGGTATAGAAATTCTATGCATTTGTCCCCACGGAGTTTCTTTGCCCTTCTGCTGAGGAATCTGGTTCAAACCAAAACGTCAACTTTGGATGACAATGTTCCAAACGTTCTTTGGAATTGTTGAGTCACTAAAAGATGATCAAAGTGATTCCATAATCATCCTGTTAGTGCGTTTGGCCTTACCGTTGTGTTGAGGATGATACGGTTCACTGATCAAGTGATTGATGGATTTTGTCTTGAAGTAATTGGATAGAGAAGTGTTTACAAATTCACCACCGCAAACATATATGAATTCAATTGGGTAGTATCCTATTTCCTTGGCCTTGTTATCAATCAAGAACACAATAGTTGCAGCAGCAGCATCTGTGGAAGGTAAAGGAAAGCTCAATAGGTATCTGGACTTGTTGTTGACAACATTAAGTGAGTATTTCATACCACCTTTACTAGCCAGATTCAATACTCCCATCAGGTCCATGTGAAGACAATCAAAGACTTGGGTAGCAGGGGTTTGTTGATTATTGAAGGTTGACCTGTTGATTTTGGATTTCTTGCAGGCTAGGAATTTGAAGTTTTTTTTTAACCTTGCTGTCTATTTCATATCCTATCTGTTTCTCAAATCTACCTAGAATGGCATGACCAAGTTTCTTGTGACGTTCATGGAGTTTGGATAAGCTCAAATAACAACTTTGAACATTTAGAGATGGTATATGATCTAGGAAAAGAAGATTATTCTTGATGATACCTTCCAGAATGATTTGAAATTAAAGTTGAATGGAAAAGTTAGGAGTGACAGATTTGATATCTACAGCTAGGCTGCATCCTTTCTTCAATAAAGCTCCTATTGATATGAGATTTACTGTAGCTTCAGGAACCCAGGAAGAGTTTTTGAGAAATATGGTCTTGTTTTGACTTGTGATGTTGGCGGTCCCTAACCCTTGAATAGCTAATCCTTTGCCTTCCTTTCTAGTTTTGATTGTCTCTTCTCCAGATTGAACAGTGAGTTTGGAGAGGGGAGATTTGTCCCTGAACATGTGAATAGAAGAACTGCTTTCAAGAATAAATTGGTTTGGATTGATTTGACAATTCAGTTTTATAGCACAGAAGAAGGAATAGAAATGTGCTTCCTCCTTCCTCTTTGCGCCTTGTCTTGCTTTTTTTGGGGGACTTTCTGGCCTGAGGTGAGGGGGATGAGATTTGACTAGCGGTTTGTGTTTGTCATTTTCAAATTGTGATGTACTAGAAATACTCACGTTTTGATGGTAAACAGCAGAGGAAGTGTCTGAGGGATCCTGATTTTTGGATTGAAGTTTGTTTCAATTTTGTACTAGATGATTAAGGACAAGAGTTAATGTCAAATTGACTCCCAAGTGCATTATTTGAGAGTGGATAGATTTGAGAGAATCAGGTAGTTTGAAAAGTATGAGATAACTGAGGATATCAGAGGGTAGGTTGATGCCAATTTCTTCAGGTTTACTCAGGTTTTGCTTGACAGCAGTAAAGAAGCCATCTATATTGTTTTGATAAAACCCATGGTATAAAAAATTGAAGAACATTTGTGCCCTGTTTGCGGCTTGACTGGAAGCAAAGTGATTTTTAGCAGCCAACCATATCAGTTTAGATGAATCTTCATTTTCTTGTGTTATGACATTGGTGTGGGTGGAAGAATCAAGTTTGGAGACAAGATAGCCACCATTTTGTCTTCGTCAGGAATTTCCTTGAGAGGATTTCTGGAGTTGATGAGATTTAAAATTCCTTGCATTTTGGACAAGCACTCCATCTTCATCTTCCACACGGTGTAGTTAGTTTCTGTGAGAAGAGGAGTTGATTCCATTAGCAACTTGAGAGCCAGAGCCTTAAAGTTACTTTCTCCGCCTGGTCCAGGGGAAACAGATGGTTGAGCCATATTGGTTGAGAAGATCAAGAGCTTTGGCTTTTAACTGTGTAAAAGTTAAAGAGATCTGAGAAACCTAGAACAGGCTGACTTGGATGAAAGAGAAGATAAATGAAGAGTAGATAAAAAAAACAAAGCTGATAAATTAGTAGTAGAAGAAGGAAGCTAAGGAAACAATACCAACTTGCAGAAAAAGTCTGCAGGTGAGTTTATGGCCTATTGATAGACTTAGCAGGACAAATGCAGCAACATCTAAATATTGAAAAGAGATAAGGTAAGAAAGAAGATCCTCTGAAGAGAAGGAGAAGAAGTGTTAGATTCAATATTCACGGGAATCTGGATTGTGAACTTGGGATGTTGATGACTGATCCAACCGGTACCAATGAGTGAAATGTGGGGATAAATCAAGATCTTGAGTGAGTCTTGAAGTAGAGTCAAATCAATAGATATACCTACAGTTCTTTGGATGATAGATGATAAATTCAATGACAAGTCAAGAACCAAGAGAGCCAGGAAGAAAAACAGAAAAATGAACAGGAATACAAGCAGTGAGATGATCCAGAAGTTCTGGTGATGGATAGATGGTAGGAGTTGTCTGTACCAAAGATTGAGAGTCCTTTAGGGTTACCGGGATGGTTTGGAGTATGACACAGACAGAGCGCGGAGACAACGGGGAATCATAACAGAGACCAAAATGAAGGAAAGAAAGAGTGAAAAGAGAGACAATGAAGAAAGAGAGACAATGAAGAACAAGTAAGAAGAGGAGGTAGAGCAAGAGGGAAGAGAGTAAGTCAATAAGATAACTAACAGTTCTTTCCTGGACTAATTCACCTAAGTATACTACTTCTTATTTTTCATTCCCTTCATATTGGTTTCATCTCAGCACAAGAAAGCCAACTAGCCTAACTTAATCTTCTCATCTAAACCTTTGGTGTTACTCTTATAGCATTCAGTCATCAGTCTTCTTCAAGAGGCTTAATCCTGGATTCCTCTCATCTTCTATTCCTTCATCCTTTTCATTACTCTACCTACCTTCATTTCAATCAATATTGTCTCTCTATCCTGAGTTCTTTCAGCAATAGTGACTTTGCCATCAGCCCCTTGCAGGGCGGGGGCAGTTGTGACAAGTGAATTCCCTTCCGGTACCATACTACGGCAAAAAATTCCATTTGGCCGGCTTGATATTTCTTTTCTGTTTCCTGTTTTTGTCTGGATAAAAATATTAATGATTTCCCTGCTGGTTTTTCATATTCAAATTTGAGCTGGTTCAATGAAACTTCTAATCCATCCATTCTGGAATCTATGTATAACTTGAAAGGCTTAGAGAAGTCAATTTTGACTATAAATGGGGTAGATAACTTGGATTCCTTAAGCTCTTCATATTTTTTCAATTTTACGCAAGTTATATCAAAAAAGTTGTTATTTTTAAATATATCAATTATTTTTTTGGTCAACATATTAAATTTTACTGTATACTGTCATCAATGAATTCAAAGAAAAAAACAAAACAGCTCATTTCTTTTTTTTGGTATGGGTCTGCTCATAAGGGATGTTATCTTTTTCTGGTCAGCCCCTAGTTTTGAGCCTGATAATTTATGTCCTAGGGTATTAAGTTCTCTATGAATAAATTTTCACTCCTTCTTGGAAATTTTGAGCCCTACTAGCACTATGGTTTTTGTCAGCTTGCTACTATGTACAGAGCAACCTGTCATAGCAACACAAAACTATTAAAAATAAGAATATCTAAATTAAAAAAAGAAGGATTGAGAAATCCAGAAATATTATTAAATAAATTGATTCATCGCCCAAAATTAGGTAGGTTCACTCACTGACCCCGCCCTTGAAATCCAAGTTCTTACATTTTTAAAATAATTAAAAATAAAAGTACTAAAAATTACAACACCAGTATGGCACCTTTTGTCCATTTTAACATTTCACACGTGTTGTCACGTATAGGGTTTACACCTAAAATTCACTCAGAATTGAGGTGTTGTGTATATTGTAGGAGTTACACGGGTAAATGTGTTATGTCACAATTCCTGCGCGCAGCCCCAAATCATTACATACCCCTACATACTCAAAGTAGCAGTTTCCTGCAAACTACAGACCCGCGCGCAGCTGATTCTGCCACGCACGCAGCGGATCCTACCCCGCGTGCATCTTTAATGAATGATCCCCGCGTCTGGATCTGTTGTGACTAATCTGACAACCAGGTACTGCTCAGAAGAGCTACAACCTAATTAGGGTTGCCTGGCATATGTAACAAGTTGAAATATGCATTAGTAATAATCTAAAAGGATCAAAACTTAAATATTAAAATTAATGAAAATTAAGTTTGGAAAATTTTTCAATAATGAATCAAAGGTCAAGGATTACCACATAAATCATTGACTCTGATATTTGAAGACCACAAAACACTATAAGGAGTGTTCATAAAAATTATTAAAAATTATCTACGTGATCAGCAGATGATGGAACATTATTGACAATCAACATCTGTCCACTTTAAAGCAATACTAATAGTATAAATAAAGGATGAGTGCAGAATGATCAAATTTATGCCATAATAGATTAACAGATCCTGTGGTTAAAATAGTGCAGAAATCCAGCAGATCAAAATTCAGCTGATTGAAAGCACCAATTGGAAGTGCTAATATTTCTTTGACTGGCTTGCCAACCTCAGCCCATGAGCAGAACCCTCTCTTCATGCCCTGAGAAGCTCAAAATCACCCCAAAAAGGTATTTATACAGACCTCTTTGGATCCATTATTTCATAATCAGTTTACCAAGAATTATTATTATCATTCAGACACCGTTTCATTGTTATTCAGGTGCTTATTAAGAATCTAAGCAATTTATTTATGACCTATTCTGTAGTATTATTATTTATTTCTTAAAACCAATCAACCCTTGAAGTTTAGTCAAGCAATCCACCCCATCTGCTTTGAAACCCTTACTATTATTGCAGGATTTTCGTGGTAAAGTGCTCAGAGTGAGTGTTAACCTTCCTGTCTTCGCCAATGTGCTGTTATGCCCGGCCATTAGTGGAATAAGCGCTTTCTTAGGCACCCATCTTCATTCCAAGGTTCTTAAACTGCCTAATTAGGAGTCCCCTTGAAGAGATGTTTCTTTGTCTGTAAAGACCCCCAGTAGTATAATACTATGGCCCCTCTTTTATATACATATTGAAAACCTTTTATTACCAAACCAATTAAACCTTGCAACTGCTCTTATTATATTATTTATTTGAGCCTCTAAACATTTATTTTTGGAATAATTATTATTATTAAGATTCCATTATTTTTATCACTCTCTGAAGCTAAATTACTGCAAGGTTCCTGGTATCAGAGAGCTGACAGTTTTCTCCTACTTTTCAATGTTGATTTCCTATGAATAAGGATATTATATTACATAATTAATATACACCTTCATCAATACCTATATTAAGAAGTTTCCTAGGACAATATCCATCATCTTTTTGAAGCAAGAAGGTGAATTCTTGATGCAAAAAGGTATTCCAACATACTCATATAATCCAAGATGGAATATGATTCTCATGAATTTCCTGCTATCAGGACTGATAGGGCTTGGTCAAAAAATTTTAAAATATCTATTTTCTTAATGTATTTGGCTTTGCATAATTTGTGCAGAGCATGTAAAAATCCATTTGCTTTATAATAATCATCTTGTTTATATTTATTCAGAATTTGGAAACATTCTACAATGATAATGGTGCCATGCTATGGTGAAAGGGGTATTTATATCCATTTTTTCATTATTTCCAAACATCCTCATCACTTGGAAATTTACAATTTACTTTATATTTATTCAAAAGGCAGTTCTGTCCTTGGGACTGAAAGTTAGGCCGTCCTCTTTGAATTATGTGGGTAAAAATTTTTAATGATTAATTTCAATGCCATTTCATGTCATTTAATATTTCCTATGGGGTGGTATTTTGTACAGAAAGGGCTTTGGTTTTTTTAAAAAACACTGTAAAAATTTCCATTTTCTGTTCCTCACTCATTTTTTATTTCAGGTTAGCCAGGGAGGAGCATTTTTTTTTTTTTTGAATTAATCTAAGTTCTTTTGGTAATTGGTAGCATGAGGAATCAAGTTTATGTGAAATATCTTGAACTTCCTTTTCCCAGTTGAATCACAAATTCCACCTTTATTCTGACAGATCCTTTTGTTTGGGGGAGTATAATGGTTAGGGAAATTAATCCAAAGTAATTCAACTCAGCATTGGTGCTGCTGAATATGACTGAAGTGACAGGAGGTGAGTCATTCTTCATGTGGTGAAAGAATTTATGCACAAACATATATCTGAAACAATAACACAAAGCTCCACTTTCCAATAGTAATTCAAAAGGTCTGTCAATGTACAGACTAGTTGCATAACAAGTTGTACCTGTGTTTTAACTGATTCTAGCTTTACAATCAATATTCAGGCTCTTTGCTCCTGAGAAATGCTGTATCAGAACTTTTGGTTCTCATTTTTGGGAAAGATGAGATTCAAAACAATTACTGTTGATCTTTTGAAGGAAATCAAATTGACCATTTATTAAATTTATGGGTTTTTTATCATTCAGTCATACTCTCATTTTAGCCTTAATTTTAAGAACACTGATTGATTTGCCTTTCTGATGCAAGGCGTTGAAAAACTTGATCCTTTGCTCCTTACCTCAAATAATCTTGATTTAGAATTTCTGCTAAATTATTCAGTAGAAATTGAGCATTGGGCTTGGCTTTAGAATTTCTAAAAGCCATGATTACACCTTAGGATGGCAAAGGAGTGCAAGAATGAAGTCTGTCAAATTATTTAGGGGAGTGGCAAAGGCCTCAAGAATAGTTCCAAGATCCAAGGGTCTGTCAAGGGGTCCAAAATATTGAAAGAAAGAAGACAGATATTTATTGAACAGATTTTGATCTCATGGGCCACTTTTTATCCCTACCCAATTTATTTCATCATCTTAAGGGAGAGGGAAATGTTTCAAATAAAGAAGGTGTTTGTTGGAGTCAAAATCTGCTCTTATGCAAGCAGAATGGCACCCAAGAATTCTAAGCCCTGTTTCAGGAGCCTCAAGGAGAATTTTTGAAAAACACATCAGGTATTTACACCTAAACCCAAGCAAAATATCTGCAAGTGGACAGGCACAATGGCCCATCTGGAAATGGCACAATTATCTTAGTGCTTCAAGCATGAAACATTAATGCTGAGTTCATGGGTTCAACCCCATAGTGAACTACTACATTTTGAATTATAACATGGTAGAAAGAGTCTTCAGCCAAACAGGAAACCCTGAAAGGCGGAAAAAGACAAGGTGAGTAGAACTAACTTTTGTCATGAAAAGCTGTATGCACCCTTGACAGATCAAGGGGGAGTTTTGGATTAAAAATCTCTTCTTATGCAGGCTGCAACCCAAGAATTCTAAGTCTTGGTACTGAAAGCCTTAATAGAATTGTTAAAAAAACATCAGTTCCTTACAACTAAACCCTAGCAAACCCTTGGTAAGTGGACAGGAACAATGGCCCATCCCGCAATGATTCACTTTCCTTATATTTTAAAGCATCACTCATGAATATTGAGTTCATTGGTTTGTTATATTTTGAATTTTAATTGAATCTCAGAATTTCTTTGATTCTTTTCTTTTATCATTTTATCACAAGCTTGTGTTTCTGTATTCTTTTTTCACATTTCCTGTCTTCTTTCATGCTACTTTTTCATATTCATTTCATACTGTTGTCATTTTTTTAAGATGTAATGGTCATTTATTTCCTGTTTCTACCCAATACACTAAAACTTGTTTAGCTTAAATAATAATTCAAAGCCCCTCATCTTCATCACTCATCACCCTAATAAATCTTGAAATTTCACTTATCTTCCCTGATGAGAAAATGACAATAATTCTGTATTTCTTTAGAACTTAGAACCAGCTCATGCTGATTTAGAAATATGAAAAGAAGGATGTTAGATGGAGAAAGAGAAGTAGAAACTAGAGAAGGAAATAGACAATGAAATGGATCCTACAGCATTGACCAATTGATAACACCAAGGAGAGAGCTTCAGAGTATGGAGAGAATTAAGAGACAGAGAGTATGAGGTCGAGTGAGGATCTTATGAGGAAGAAAGAGACTGAATAAAGTATGGTCAGATGCAGTTTGAACAAGACATGAGAAGAAATTAAAGTCTTACCAGTCAGAGACCGGTGAAGTTAGGATGATGAGGTTGGATCAATTTATTTTATGAGAAGGATGAAGATAGTAAGAAGGAGAAATAAGAAATGAAGAGTACAAATCGAGAGGAGAAGAAAATAGAAGCCAAGAGGTTGACATGAGGCATCTATGATGTTAGAAAGAGTAATCGGAAGAAAAAGAAAAAGAACAATAGAAAATAAATAAAGAGAGAAAACTCGAGAAGGTAAGGCCGCGGGTCGAGAGTGGAAAGCGGGGTCCCAGCCATGACTGCGTAGAGACCCGCGCGCGGTAGTGAGGATTACTGGGATTTCAACACCCCTCGTGACTGGTAAGGGGAGAATTTCTATTCAAATGTTGATTAGGGAAGACACAGTGAAGAAGATTGCTGAGGGCGCTGATGGAGGTGGCCTTTGTAAGGGCGTCTGCTATCATTTTATCAGAGGTAATGAGAGTGAGATTAAATTTGTCGAGTGAAAATTCTTCGCAAAGACCCGTAGTTTTAATGTCTATATGTCGGGATTTGGAGTGAGATCCAAACTTTTTTATTTTATCATCTAAGCCCTTGTTGTCAATGAACATTGTTGGTCTTGTTAAGGAGGAAGAATAGATTTCATCAACAAGATGCATGATCCATTTAAGTTTGAGATAGCAGTCTAAGAGTGCATTGAGTTCTGATTTGGTCGAGGAATAAGTTATATTGCGTTGTCTGAAAGAACTCCAAAGGATTGGACTCCCATAATGAAGAACTATGTATCCAGTTTGAGACTTGCGAAACGTGGGATCATCACCCCATGTGGCATTGCTGTAGCTAGAGATAATATCTTCTGAAGGATTATATTTGAGGGTTAACTTGGCATTCTTGGTGGTCTTGAGATACTTCCAAACTTTGCGGACTTCCCTCCAATGCGACAGGCCTGGCTTGGCATTGAATCTTGCCAGACTTGAAACCGCAAAGGATATGTCTGGTCGCGTGTATTGTGGAAGATGGTTCAAGAGTCCAATTGAAGAACGATAGTTGATGTTAACTCGGCAGAATTCCGCGTGATCTTCATCCAAGGCCGGTTCGAGATGGAAATTTTGATTTAGCGGTGAATTAATGTCTTTTCATTCAGAGAGTCCTAGTTCTTCCAAGCCTCGATCAATATGTTTGGGTTGACTTAAGAGAATTCTGTCTCCATCCAGTTCCATTAGCATCCCAAGGATGGTGTTTGGAGCATGACAAGAAGAATTCGAAAATCTTTTCATGAAGTTGATCGCGAAAGAGTCGGAATTTCCTACCAAAATGAGGTCATCGACGTGAAATTATAGAACTTCACCCAATTTTGAGTTGAGATATAGACAAGGATTGCTAGTTGATTCATGGAACCCTTGCGATTGAATCCAAGAGGTAAGATTTTCATACCAATTCTTCGGAGATTGTCTTAGACCATATAGGGATTTATTTAGTTTCAGATAAGGAGATTTTTGACTTGAACCTTCCAGAGTTCTAATAATGACCGTCTCATTCAGAGGAGCGTGAAGAAAAGCACCTTTGACATCGAACTGAGTGAATTTCATTTTGTTTTTCAATCCATATAGAAGAGCAAGACGTAAAGAACCGAGTTTGCCCGTTGGTGCCCAGGTTTCCTCAAAGTTGATACCTTGGACTTGGTTGAATCCTTGTACGCACAAACAAGCCTTGTATTTGACGGGCTCACCATGGCAATTTTCTTTTACCTTGAACACCCATGTAGTATCTAGAATATTATTGGGTTTGTTGTAATACTCCTCCCAGACCTCTTGATTCTCAATAGAGCTGAGTTCTTCTTTGGAAGCCTTCTTCCATTTAGGCCATTCTGGACATTTACAAGCTGCTTTATAGGATGGAGGTTTGTAGTAGTGATGGAACCCATATCTTTGTGGTTTCTGTAGTTCATGCCTGGGTCGTAAGTTGGTCCTTTGAGGGATGGATTCAGGATGAGGAGTGATAACGGTTGGTTGAGAAGTGGAAATGGGGAGTTGATGTTGATGAACAGTGGATTCATCACCATCTAGATCAGAATCGGAATCAAGGCATTCAGAGTTAGACTCTCTGATTGAATACTGTTTGTTGTTGGTCGAGAAGTCGGTTTCATGTGAATTTAGATCAGATTGAGAGAAAATGTCGAGACCAGGCGATTCGAGAAAAGGGAAACTATCAAATTGATGAGAGAGGAATTTCACATGTTTAGTTTCTATGATGGTTCCGAGCGTATTCAGGATCAGGTAAGAGTGAAAAGTGGGATTAAACCCAACAAGAACACCTTTGAGACCCTTTTCATTGAATTTTCTTCCTTTTTGTAGGCAATTGGCAAGATATATCACCGAAGAACCTACAGGCTTTAAATAATTAGCAGGGAGAGTCTTACCAAACATTAATTCCCAGGGAGATGACTGGTTACCTTCACGGGGAACTTGATTGAGCTTGAAACAACAGCTCCGAGCAACAATATGCCAGTAACTTTTTTCCAATCAGGATGAGGAGAATGTGGATCAGGCTGATTCTATAATAGTCCTATTAGCTTGTTTGGCACGTCCGTTATGTTGGGAGTGGTATGGTTCCAAGGTTCAAAGTTTGATAAATTTTGATCGAGCAAAATCCTTGAGAGTTGAGTTGGTGAACTCAGTACCTTTATTGGAAAAGATTTCAGAGGGGTAATAATTCAATCTCTTGTTTTCTGTTCCTAGAATGTTGATAATTGTTTTGGGTGTTTGATCTTTAGAGGTTAAAGGGAAAGCAGCTAGATATCCAGTAAAGTTATCGACCAGGGTAAGTAGGTATTGATGTCCTGCTTTAGATTGGGGAGTGATTTGACCAACTATATCTAGGTGAATACGTTCTAAAGGTTTGTTGGCTGGCGTAGAAACACTGGAGAAGGGAGATTTGGTTATTTTGCTCTTGATGAAACTATTGCATTGAAAATTTTTAAGCGCATTGTTGGGAAAGAGGTCTTTGATAATTGGTTTGAGAGTAGATATGGAGGCATGACCATACATTTCATGATAATCTGACAGAGAAAGGGAATGGCTGAGTGATTGATTAGGAAGATTCATTGAGTGACAAGATCCAGTTGATTTTGGTTTTTTGACGACAAATAGATTGTCTCTAACCAGTCCTTTTAATACCATTAAATTTCCTCGTGTGACCTTGAACAAATCTCTAACTTGAGTCAGGGAGCACCCTTTCTTAGCAAGAAGACCCTGACTGATAAGATTAACTACTATATCTGGAATGTAGGCACAATCTTCAAGAGTGACAACCAAATTGTTCCACTCTAACTTGACAGTTCCAATTCCTTGTATCTTGAGATTTGCATCTAGTTTTCCAGTCTTGATTTCCTCAGGTTCGTCTTATAGTTTTATAGAAGAGAAGAATTTAAGATCATTGAAGATATGGACGTTGGCCCCGGAGTCCAAGAGGAGATTTATTGGCGTTAATCCATAGAGTTAATAGGGCATGGTAATTTATTGTCAGATTCTTTTTAGTCTTATTTTTCCATTCATTTTGTTGTTTGGTCCACCAGTTGGGAGCGATTTGGGGATGTAGATGGAAGCAGGATGATTTGGCATGTGGAGCATTTGGATTGTGATATCCTTCTTGGCATCTTAACTTGATCCTTTTTTTGTCCTTATTTGTTCTAGTTTTAGTCAATACTAGGGAAATGTCCATGGAGGGTTTACTGATGTTAGATTGGGCCTTTCTCTTGTTATTGTATTGAATAAGGTGGTTGAATACAACGTCCATTGTGAGATTCTTTTCCACGTGAATTATTTGTTGTTTAAGATTTTCGAGGTTAGGGGGAAACTTAAAAAGTAAAAGGTATGCCAGAATATCTTTAGGTAGTTTGATTCCAACGTCTGTCATTCTTGTGATCGCCTTTCTCATTTCCGTAACAAAGATTTTGATAGCATTTTCCTGAAAAACTGAGTGAAGAAAATGGTTAAATACTCTTGCTCGGTTGGCGGTCTCCAACAATGAAAATCTCCTTGTAATCTTGGCCCAAAGAAGTTTGGAAGAGGAAATGTTGGTGGAATTAACAATGTTGGCGTGGGTGGTGCTGTCTAGTTTGGATAATAGGATTGCTCGTATCTCTCTATCTTGCTTTGTCGACAAGGGACCTGAATTCCTAGTGATTGCATCCTTAATGTCCTTGAGGTCAAATAGCATAATCATCTTGTCTCTCCATATAGAATAGTTTTCTTTGTTTAAAGGGGGAATAGCGTTGACGGATGCTTTCAGGGCCACTTGGTGGAAGTAATTGGCTTCTCCAGCTGGTTTGTTCATGATTTGATTGGTTAGATTTATTTGTAGTTCAATTCGGCTTTTAACCTTGATGAGAAAATGAAAATAATTCTGTATTTCTTTAGAACTTAGAAACAGCTAATGCTGATTTAGAAATATGAAAAGAAGGATGTTAGATGGAGAAAGGGAAGGAGAAACTAGAGAAGGAAATAGACAATGAAATGGATCCTACAGCATTGACCGATTGATAACACCAAGGAGAGAGCTTCAGAGTATGGAGAGAATTAAGAGACAGAGAGTATGAGGTCAAGTGAGGATCTTATGAGTGAGAATCTTATGAGGAAGAAAGAGACTGAATAAAATATGGTCAGATGCGGTTTGAACAAGACATGAGAAGAAATTAAAGTCTTACCAGTCAGAGACCGGTGAAGTTAGGATGAGGAGGTCGGATCAAGTTATTTTATGAGAAGGATGAAGATAGTAAGAAGGAGAAATAAGAAATGAAGAGTACGAATAGAGAGGAGAAGAAAATAGAAGGCGAGAGGTTGACATGAGGCATCTATGATGTTAGAAGGAGTAATTGGAAGAAAAAGAAAAAGAACAATAGAAAATAAATAAAGAGAGAAAACTCGAGAAGGTAAGGCCGCGGGTTGAGAGTGGAAAGCGGGGTCCCCGCCATGACTGCGTAGAGACCCGCGCGCGGTAGTGAGGAGTACTGGGATTTTAACATTCCCTTCACTAATGCAGATTTGTACTTACCCTTAAACTCATATTTTCTCTTTTGTTCATCTTTCAGGTACTTTAATTGTCTCTTAAACGTTTTCTCCTCTCATTGAAAGTTCTCTAACCATTTTTAATACAACTTTCTGTCTCTTCATTCCTAACACATTTACCGACCCAGTTCTGTCTACGCCAGGGGAAATTCTCCCAGAAAGGTGAACTTTGACCCCTATCTCATAAATCATGAAAAGGGAAACCAAGTAAAATCTCAAACTAACTATTGTGGATGGTACCAATTTCAGTGAATGAAAGATGTGCACGGATATTGATCTTCAATCCAAGGACCTCATGGAAATTTGAAAAAGTGAACATTAAGAGGGAACCTTAAATACTCCTATCAAAAAATGGATGAAGTAAAGTTATAAGTCTGTTGGGGTGATCAAAAGTCACATTAATCAAACTGTTTTTATCTCTGTTATGAAGCCCACCACAAATAGGAATGCAAATCAGATTGGGAGGAAAATCAAAAACCAGTATGCCTCTATTTTGGCTCTAATTTGTGGGCAAGTCTGGATGTCTTGGATGGCCCTCAACTATCAAGGAGACGTTCAAAAATTCATTTGCTTCTGACAGAAGGTCCTTATGGTTGTCTCTGCTTTCAACATTGAAATTTTTAATTGTCAGCCTCCTGGATGCCAAGACCCTTGCTATCCTTTAGCTACCAGAGGTGATAGAATAAATAAAAAATATATTATTTAATAAATGCAGCAAAAATCCATAAAATATTTGGATAAAGCTTATTGCAAGGTTAATTGGTTTGGTTATGGTTGATTGTTATGAATCAATATAGATAAATTGATTATTAAATATTTTTTTAGAGGGGCCAAAATTATATTAGGGATCTTTAACACCTCTCTTCAGGGAATTCAGTATGAAAACACATAGGTCTGGTTACTTTGGGCCCTTTAGTTTAAAGGATATTTTGACCAAAGATAATATTTATATAAAATACATGGTGGAGTTGCAGGGCTTTGTAAAAAAGCTTACACGACAGAGAAATGATAATAAGACTCACCGGTATATTATTAAATCCTTTGGGTATCTGTTTGGGAGGTGCGCTGATGGGTTAAACCTGTATACTGGGGTTATAAGGTTGTTCAGCAGTTTAAATTTCTAAAAGAGGATGAGGACGGATATTATTAATCAGACTAAAGCCATAAATCACTTACTTATGTCTTATCAGTATTTTATTACCTTGCCACAGTGTCTGGATGTAAATATAACTGGGTCTCTGGGTATCAATATCCTCTAAAGAGCTCTTTATTTATAGCTTTTGGATTCCCAATATTGTCCTTCTGAGGGGTACAGGGGCTCAAATTGACAAAAAACAAGCCTAGCAGGGTACCAGTAGTAGCCTGTCACTTGTTCTGGGTGCTGTAACAAGGGTAGCATCTAATTCCACAGTGTATGGAAATTATGCTACTTTATAATTGATTTTTGGACATGTGAATAACACTAATCTGTCCTTTTTATTTATTATTTGATTGATTATCCTTAGTAAATGTTCCCAGTAAGTTAATTATTATTTTAATATACATTCCTACGGTTATTCTGATGGCAGGTGAGTTCTCATTATTTATCAAATATTTTGGGTAAATTCATGATATTGATTTTACTCCTTATTTTTGAAATTCAGTTGATTTACTAAAATAATTACTTAAAAATGTAAGTCATGGTTATTCATGTAATATTTTTAAATCATAAGTTTTCTTAGTATTTCACAAAAATCTTGATGTCTCTAAACTGTCATAATAGTATATTGAAGTCTTTTAATATATTTTTAGAAGTAGTCATTATCTTATTTTTGCAATTTTTGGTACTTTGAATTATATTTAATAAAAATACGTATAAAGGTTATTTAAGTATTCTTATATAATTTATTTATTTTTAGACTATCTAGTATCCACAGGAACATTTATTACATATGTAGAATGTTCCCGTGCAGGTTGTAGCATGTTTACGTGGTACCTAGGTTTCTCAGGCCGCCTGTCACTTTGTCAACCCGTAGTCCCGCCGCTGTGTACTTGTCAGAGGCCCAGGGCTGCGTAAACAACTTTGACAGAGTGACAGAGCTGTAGCTCAGCCGCCCGCGGGTGCATTCGCTGCCGCAGCTGCATGGGGGAATTGTGAAAGAACACTTTTCCGTCTGTAACTCCTAAAATATACACAACACCTCAATTTTGACTAAATTTTAGGTGTGAAACCTATATGTGACAATGCATGTGATATTTTCATTTAGCCAAAAAGTTCAATAGTGGTGCCATGGTATTTGGGTCTTTCTTTTCCTTAATTATTTAAAAATATAAGGAGTTGGATTTCAAGGGTGGGGTCAGTGAGTGACCCTACATTATTTTGGGTGGAGAAACCATTTTTTTTGTTTTTCCTTCTCCTTCTTAGGTTAATTATATTATTATTATTTTTATTTTATTTCTGTCACTTTTGCAGCTTGCTCTGCAATATTAGCAAGATGACAGTAATGATATCCTTTTGTCAACTATTCTTGGAAAACTGTGAAAAAATACTCAACTTTCTAATCTTGTTGATGGATTAGCCATGAAAGAATTTCCAGTGAATAACTATCCATCATCTCAGCAAGGTTAAAAATTCAAGTTCATCATCCTAGTTCCAAAAATATATCAGCTTTTGAAGGCTCCTCAGGGACTGCCACCACACCCATTGCAAACAGTGACTTTAAATAGCCCTCAAGTATTTCTCACTTTTTTTCCAATGTTTTTAATAATACTTGAGTCAAATATCAAAAACTAGAAATATTTAATGTGAATTTTCCCCACTTTAGGCCTCAGAAAAATAAATCCAACAATTCTAAAGCAAAAGCTCACTTCACTTATGCGCAAGCATACTTTGCTGAGTATTTGGCCAATGATATTTTTGAGAATAAGGATGAGGCAATACTTGATTGTGGAGAAAAACACCAATCTTTTTTGTCAAATATCCCTGTTTACTTCTTTTCAAACCTGCAATACACATCACATAAGTACCTGTGATGAAACTAGTCAGCTTCTGGCTCTTGGTTGAGGGACTGTCAACTTAAGCCTAGGTGGTAGTCAATTTATCTGGAAGGAAAACCTCTTTGTTCCCCATCTTTGAAGAAACATAATTTCTATTCTCCCCTTAATATCTACATTGGTAACCATTTTCAAGGATAGAAACAAGTTTCTCCTGCATGATTTCAAATCTTTTCTTTGGAAATCTCAGGGGATGTTTAATGAATGTCCCCTATCTTTTCCCAGTCAAAAATGTCCAAATCATCTCCCAATCTGCGGCACAATTTACTAGGAAATTCACGTCCTTCCACAATGAAGTCACTTGGTCTCTTGCTCTTGATATTAGCTCCCTGCTTCATCTGTGTCTTGACCAAACTTACAATACTTCCCTTTCAAGTAATTTTTGAACCCACTGTCAAATTTCTTGACTATATTCACCTAGATCTGTTTGGGCCTAGAAACGCTCCATTGGTGTAAGTCTTTAAATAATTTCTCACTGTTGTGGATCAACAGTCCTCATGTAAGTTTTTTAAACTTCTACAGAATAAATCTTATGCTTTCAAAAAATTTGATAAACTAAAGAATCTGATGGAAACAATTCACAAAAGGAAAATCAATAAGGTAGTCTCAGATTGAGGAGGAGAATTTTCAACAAGGAATTTCAGGACTTTTTCAGGACTCAAAGTTTCATACATCAATCTTCTCCTGCATACACCCCTCAGAAAAATTTAATTGCTGAGAGGGCTAGCTTGAAAATTATTGATGAAGCTTGGTGCCTGATTTTCCAATTTTTGCTTCCAAAATCCTTCTGGGCAGAGGAAATTAACACAGCCTGCTTCCTTTCAAAATTAGCTCCTAAAATTTCTAGAAGCAATTGGTCTCCCTTCTATCTGTGGAACAAAATGCTTCCAAAAATCAAAAATTGAGAAAGTTTGAATGCAAATCCTTTGTCTCTTTTCCAAAAAAACAGCTTTAAGTGGAAGCTGGGACCTACTGGGAATGAAGAGATTTTTTGGGTATGGAATAAACTCAGTTACCTACTGGATCCTTTGTCTTTGTAAAATTTTATTTTTTGAAACTAGATAAGTTTTATTCTTTTAAAATGGCTTTTCTTTGCCTGGACAAGTGGTTTCTCACAATAATCTGTCATCTTCTCACAGGGGGAAATTTGTTTTTGAATAGTAGGATATCCCCTATGATTTCAAGGAGCATTTTCCCCTTCCAGGAGCAAGTGCACTTCCTTCTCACATAGAACCAACCATGACCAATGCATCCTCCCTTGTCCCTTCAAACAATTTTTCTACCCCTAAAACTCCAGATTTCAGCTCCACTTATCAATTTTCTTTCCCAGCTGCTCCTTTTCTGAAATTCATTGGACCATGCAACCCCACATTCTGAGAAGAGGAAATTTAAAAAATTAATTTCTTAATGTATCCTTGTGGAATGGCCACAAATGTTACCCGTCTCCATGATTACTTTCTTCCTCAAAGCTTTAAAGAGGCAATGGAACTTCCTGAAAGAGATCATTTGATTAAGGCCATTGACCAGGAAATTGGTGCAATTATCAAGTTTCAAATATGGCCTGTTATTTCTCTAGCTGAGAAGGGGTTGATGAGGACTGTTTGAGTTTTCAAAAGGAAAAGAGTTCATACTTGGAATTTTATTGAGTACAAGCCTAGGCTCTGTGCCCAAGGTTTTTCTGAGGCACCATGCATAGACTACAAGAAACCTTTTGCACCAACTGGAAGGCTGAACTCTCTTTGAGACCTCATATCCTACACTGTGGCTAACCATCTCCAGTTCCAGAAAATGAATTTTAATAGTGCTTTTCTCAATTGCGCCTTGAACAAGACCACCTATCTGGCTATCCCTCAGGAATTCCCTTGAACAGGAAAGAATTTTTCATTAAACTTAATAAAGAAATCTATGGCATCAAGAAGGGGCTTCTGGCCCAATACAATTGACTGTCATTCTGGCTTGTTGGGAAAATCCTTTCCTGCTCAGTTTTGGATGCTTGCGTCTTATACAATGGTGGTGATTGTTTAGTATGGAATTTTTTTAATTTTGATGATATTTCCCTCTTTGGAGAAGATCTCTTGTCTTTTAAGAAGTAAATTAACTCAAAATTTGGCATAAAGGACCTTGGTGATGCCAAACTCCTTTTAAGGAGACAAGTAAATCAGCTACAGAACTTTTTCAAGCTCTTTCAACTGCACTACATCAAATATATTCTTCATGACTAAGGAATGGTTGATGGTTGGAGTTTTATCACTCCAGTCATCCCAGGCTATCATCCTGACCCCCTGACTGAAGAAGAAGTAAATTCCTTCCAGAAGTCTGTATATAATTATTGCAAAGCTATAGGCTCTTTCAGCTATCTAGCCACTGCTACTTGGCCTGGATTGTTTTAAACAGTCAGAATTTTATCTCACTATTTGGATAGAACTGGGTTACAAAGTTGGGATGCTTTCATCTATTTCCTGAAGTATCTAAGGGTTACCATCCACGTTTGCTTTTCCTATCCAAATTAAAAAACAGCTGCCCTTGCAGCATACTCCAATGCTGATTTGGGTAATTTTAGGACCACTTGGCAATTTTTTACTGGGTACTTGGTCATCCACAACAATTTCCGAATTTTTAGAAGGTTGCAACAGTAACTTAATTATTCACTTTTGACTGCCAAAGCAGAGTACAATGTACTCACTCATCTCATTTGCAAACTTCTCTGATTACAGAAGTTCTTGATGGTAGTGCAACTGGTGACATCTGATGAGCCCATCACTTTCTTTGATGACAATCAATGTTGTATTCATATGGCAAATATTGATTGCAAATTGAACTCCTGCAAGAAAAACAATGTTAAGATTCAACTCCACTTCATACAGGAAGTCATCAAAAACTTGCAGATTTGTCTCCTTTATGTTCCTTCTGAAAGTATGCTTGCTGAATTCCTAATTAAAGCCGTAGCTTTTCCAATTCTAACCATGGCATTTGACCATCTTTGATTCTTCAGCGTGAGATTCAAGGGAGGTTTTATATTTTGAAATTTAATAAACTCTCAGAATTTCTCCCCTTCTGTTCTTCTAACATCTTCTCACAAGCTGCAGTTTCTGTATTGTTATTTCACATTTCATGTCTTATTTTTTGCTACTCTCTCATATTCATTCCATGCTGTTCTGATTCTTCCAAGCTTTCATTGTTTATTCTTTCTTATTTTGACCCAATGAACTCATACCTGTTTAGATTAAGTACTAAACCCCATTTCCTCATCTTCATCACTCAACAACCTAATCAAACTTCTTCACCCTTCACTAACACAGATTTTCCCTTACCCTGAAACCAATATTGTCTCTTTTTGTTCACCTTTCAGCTTCTTTCATTTTATTTTAAATTTTTTCTTCTCATTGAAAGATCTATGACCACTTTTAATAAAATTTTCAGTCTTTTCATTTTTAACAGGGTTCAAATCAAATATTCCACAACTACATTTTGGATTCTAAAAGTATATGAGATCAATGAAGATGATTATTTATTATTTTTGGGAAAATCTCTTTGGAATGGTAGTCTGATGTAGTTAATTTACTGTTAAACATCCACCAAACGTAGTAAGAAGGGGTAATTATTTAGGCAGAGGGAGAATAAATGAGAAAAACCAACACTTCAAGAAAACCCAAAGGTAAAAAGTCTATCCTTTCAATATCAAAATAAACCTGAAATTCAATTATAAGTTTACGAATGAGATTTTTCAATAGGAAACTGAGGAAAAGCTTGATTTCAAGACTCAGAATCAGAGAGATTCAGGAATTTATGGAATTAAGTGACTGTGGAAACAATCAAAAGGCCAGGATGTTGCCAATTAAGTTAGTCTACATTTTAGTGAAGATAAATAGAAACAGCGTGATAAATTTCCTCTCTACCCACGAAGGGCAATCATACAGAAAGTATATAAAAATGGAAGGCCCATTGCAAAGAAAACATAAAATTACAAGCAGTTGATGAAAGAATCTGAAGTTTACTGCAAAGTAGTCAAAGAGATGGGATAATGATTTTAATGAAGGTTACAAAAGGAGAGTGATTACTGGGTGTTAGAAATTAAGCAGAATGCTCCAGTTGAATTTGAATGAGAGGATGAGGAGATCTTATGTCGCCAAGGGGAGAAGATCAGAGGAGAGTCAAGGGAACACTTTCCCGGTTCAAGTGAGGAAGAATTGATGATTTTATTTCAGTTGATGTTGGAAGGATTTAAATAGTAAATACAGTCCATAGTCAACATGATCAAAATGTGGTGAAAGAAAAAAAAATAATGAATAATAATTAATGAATGAGAACTCAGCCAGACAGAAACCACAATATCAGTGACACTATCAAGGACAAAAGACAAGGGATATCACAGACAGCTGAGGCGTTAATTCAAGCTGATCTGACACAGAAATCAGACATCAGATTAAGAGAGAAGATGATAAGGAAGGAGGTTCTTAGAGTCATGAAAATAATATAAGAACTAGTGACTTAGGGTTCTTAGACTACAAGAGTTTGATCAGAATTATATGACATGCTACTCAAACTAGCATTCTTCCAGACATGTTCATAACTTAACCTTGAAATAATCAACCATGAATAACAACTGATTAGAGCAGCAAGAGGAGATATAGACCATAATACTACTACTTTTATGAAGTTATAACAATGATTGAATAATTAGAATATAAGGAGTGTGATTGTTTTTAAGATTTTGAAGGACTTGAGTGTGAGCAGAATCAGTAGGATTCCAACACACCCCCTCTGCTCATGCTTAAGTGCAGGAGGGCTAGCAGACCAATCAACTCGTCGGAGAGCGCGCGGCGGGATAATAACAGCGAAATGTTGAGACTTGGGGAGCATTGGTTGGTCGGATCAAAATGAGTCGTCCAGACAGAGCGAGGCAGGAGTGTTGGTCCGGGAGCAAGCGAGCAAGTGCGGGGTGATCCGGAGATGACGATTGAGTGGGATTGAAGCGGGATGGATAGTGTGCACATGTAAAGGAAAGGGAGTTCAGGGAGATTGAAGGTTTGCAGCAATCAGACCGAGAGCGAGCAAGGGGTGCCAGGAGGAGCCAAACCGGTGGCCTAAATCATGGTACTTGACGTCTTCAAAGCGAATGTTGTCGTAGTGGTACCGGTTTCCATCAGGGGTGCGGAAGTAGGTGAAATTGCCGGATCTCCCGGTTTCTTTGATCTTATCGCTAGCGAGCTGGGCAAAATGGGCTTTGGCCTTCGGTGCCTTTTTAGGAAATCTCACCCAACAGTTGGAGGAGCGGTGGCCGGGCTTTTTGCAATTTGCACAAACGGACACAGTGCCAGAGGTGCTTTTTGCACTTTTGGAGTTGTTACCGGCGTTGGAAGAGAAAAAGGCTTGAGACACCGAATAGTCTTCTTGAGAGGATGATTGGTCATTCTTGGTCATGCTGTTAGCGGTGTAGGCCTTGAGTCGCTTGACTATAGACTCGAAGGTCTCAGTGGCAAATCCCATGGCAACAACGTTGAGAAACAACCAGAAGTTGTCTTTTGGAAGCTTCCGAAGCATTAACAGAATCGTGATTTGATTTTCCAGCCGAATACCAGCAAGAACCATCCGTTGGTTGGCGAGACAAATGACAGCGCAGAATTTCTCTGGCGTCGAGTAGTCCAGATCAAGGAATTTATCCAAGGCCAATGATCGGGCTGCTAAGTAGTTGCCGGCATGCTTGGATCGCAGGAGGTTCCAGAAAGCATGACTGTTGAATTTGTCCCTAGAAGGAAGGGTGGTGCTTACAAAGGCAAGGTTGTTGGCATCAAGGTTCTGTACTATCAAAGAGTAGGCCTTTCAATTTGCCTTGAGAAATTGAGCCTTTCCGTCCTCATCCTTGAATTTGTCGGCCGTGAGTTGACCAGTCACAATTTGGAGGGCGTCCATGTCTTCCAACTTTGCTTTCATGGTTACCACCCATATGGCATAGTTGTTGGAAGTTAAAAGGAGCTTTGAGTTTTCGGTTCTTGAGTCCATGGTGATGGAAGTTAGGAGGAGAGAGGGAGCAAATTTTGACTGTTAATCGTGTTAGAAATTAAGCAGAATGCTCCAGTTGAATTTGAATGAGAGGATGAGGAGATCTTATGTTCCCAAGGGGAGCGGAACAGAGGAGAGTCAAGGGAACACTTTCTTGGTTCAAGTGAGGAAGAACTGATGATTTTATTTCAGTTGACGTTGGCAGGATTTAAATAGTAAATACAGGCCATAGTCAACATGATCAAAATGTGGTGAAAGAAAAAACATAATGAATAATAAGTAATGAATGAGAACTCAGCCAGAGAGAAACCACAATATCAGTGACACTATCAAGGACAAAAGACAAGGGATATCACAGACAGCTGAGGAGTTAATTCAAGATGATCTGACACAGAAATCAGACATCAGATTAAGAGAGAAGATGATAAGGAAGGAGGTTCTTAGAGTCATGAAAATAATATAAGAACTAGTGACTCAGGGTTCTTAGACTACAAGAGTTTGACCAGAATTATATGACATGCTACTCAAACTAGCATTCTTCCAGACATGTTCATAACTTAACCTTGAAATAATCAACCATTAATAACAACTGATTAGAGAAGCAAGAGGAGATATAGACCATAATACTACTACTTTTATGAAGTTATAACAATGATTGAATAATTAGAATATAAGGAGCGTGATTGTTTTTAAGATTTTGAAGGACTTAAGTGTGAGCAGAATCAGTAGAATTCCAACACTGGTAATAAAAAAAGGTGTGATGAATTTAGCAAGGAGTTGGAAATGTTACCATTCAAGGTGTGAAAAGTATTTTTGATGGTGAATGGAAAAGATTGAAAATGGTTGGTTGGCTTGTGAGAGATCCATAGCTGACCGGAGGTGGAAGTGGAAGAATGTGATCCCAATGACAAGTTGAATTGGAAATAGTTGTAGATTTTACTAAAAATTACAATTTAAATTGCAATTGCAATCAATAACTGAGTTACTGGGGATAGATGATTACTTGAAAGTCAATAGTTGAAGTGAATTGCATTGGATTTTAAAATGCTTTTTTTCTCACACTAATGGACTGAGGTACCTTATACTGAGGAGAGGGGATATGGAAAAATGATGGTAAACAATAACCCAAGAGCTCTGGAGTGTGACAGTTTTCCCAATACTCTTGTGATAGAGAAATTTTACACAAATGTGAAATGCCAGTATCACTCAAGTGAAATCCTCCAAACATCTTTAAAGCATTTCTGTGAGTGGATTTCATGGAGAAAAATTTCATCCTACCTTAGCCATGAGAGTCAATACATTAATGAAAAAATCCAAATTTCAATGCCATATATTTTCATTTTATATTTTCAGTTTTGGATGTGTTAATAATTTACTCCTAGATTTTATTAAATGGTACTTCATTCATTGCCTTGTGGAGGAAAATGAATAAAATTGAAACTTCAAATTTCATACACCCAGCTTTTTCTTGATAAAATTTTGTGTTTCAGATCTTTTAAGATCAATTTTTTCACATTTTTTGAACAGTCTTTGATGGGGAATATTTTTGATGATTGGGGGATCCTAGTTGTTTTTTTCAAGTTTCTTTGAGTTTGGTGAACTTCTCTTGTTTAATTAGTTAATATCAAGTGATTTTAACTTTAATTCTTCTAAAAATATGGGTGAAGTTATGCTTCTTCATTGGTGAAGTTTCAGTGAAATCATTTTTTTTTCAAAGTGATGTTCAAGTGAACTTCATTTTTCCCTAACTTAAGATTTGGTGACAAGAATCTTATTTTTGGATGAGCAGATTTTTCTTCTTAACTTTATGAAATTTCTGGAAAAAGGAACTGGATGGTGACATGAAGTCATTTGCAAGCCAGAACCCCTCTTTTGTCGTGGTGAGAGCTCCTTGGCTGCAATTGTGACCAATTGCGTTAAAAAAGATGCAGTTCAGCAGTGTGCCTGCTAGTATCTGGGCTTTTTTCATTCAAAGCAAAATGTTTTTGTTGCAATTTAGGACTTTCCATTCTGGACACATCAATTTCCAAATCTGAAAACTATCTCTTTCTTCGGAGTTTTCTTTTTTAAGATCAGAAGCGTTTTCAGAAGGAAGCTCTAACAAATTTTTTACTTCTCAGCAAGTAGGCAATAAATTCTCCCTTTTTTTTGGGATAAGATAGATGTAGATTAAGAATTTCTGATGATGGAAAGTGTAGATAAAATGCAGGTGCAATTTTTATAGCAGATCCCACCTTGCAGGATCATTGAAGACAGAGAGGAAGGAAAGCACATTCCAGTATTGCAGCCATGAGAATATGGGTACAAGAAGTGGGTCATATCATATTGTTTAGGCTGTCTTTTCATGGGTGAGTGTTGTGATCTTGAAACTTTGTGTTGGGCTGAGGTATAACAGAGTGGAATGGAAATTAGAAGGATGATATTGCATGAGAAATGGAAAAAGATGTGAAAGGAGAAATAAAAATAAAGGGATAAATCTTACCTGAGGTATAACAGAGTGGAACAGAAAGTAGAAGGTTGAGGAAAGGAAATCTTTCTAATGAGCGCGGCCTCTGTCCTCATGTATACAGTAAGATTTGTAGTTTCACGTGTGGCTGGAAATGAAAATATCATATTGAATATTGGATAGAAAATATGAGAGGATGTATTATTGGATGACTGAGAGGGGACTTGTTGCAGAAACATTGAGAGTATGATGTGGGAATAGATAGATGAGGAACAGAAAGACAACTGAGGGGGACAATCAGATAAAGGAACAATTGGGTGAATGGGATAAGAGGAGGAATGAGCTGGAAAGGAAAGGAAATAGTGAGATAGGAAATGGATTAGGCATGTGGAGTTAGTGATACTCCAACAATTTGAAGCTGGTGAACTTTTTGCATTGCAATCCTTTCCCAAATATTTGTGTTGCTTACCTCAATTCTGCTTAGGCACTGTGGGTAATCATTGAGAAAAATTGGGTCTGATTTATGAACACTGAGTTTTGTCTCAGGTCTGAAAATGTTTTCTGGACTGGGCTTACACAGTCTGCTTCATTTGGGGCCTTTTCCCCTTTCCTCACTTGCTTCCTTGCACAGTCTTTTCTTTCCTTCATCCCAAAATCCCCCCGTGATCTTGGCCACCGGGCCAGGCGCAACGTTGGTCATGTGCATTCTTGTGAGGGCCCTTTGTATGTTGTTTTTGGGGAAGGATTTGGTGAGGAAGTCTGATGGGTTGTTGGCAGTGGCTATTTACTGCAAGGTGTGTTTGAGTAAACAGTTATCTCCATTTCTCCATGTCTTTTTCCTCTTATCTTTCTTTCTTTCCTTATCTCTATTTCTATTTTCTTTTTATTTCTTCATATCTATCAATCTCACTTTCTTCTCATTATTTCTTGTCATCAACACACTATCCAAATATGTTTCACATCAAGCTCATGTTATTCTCTACGCCAGCGCGCGCTCATCTCATTCTCAATATTCAATATTCATTTCAAATTTCATAATGTCACAACATGTGTGACATCTCATCCAGTCATGTATACCTGAGGGCAGAGTCGGGGCAAAGCAGAAGGATCTTCTTCTCTCATCCCCTTACTTTTCTCTACACTCCGCGTACCCTCAGGTAAGTTTATGTTTCCTTTATTTATTTCATTTTCTTTATTTTCTTTTCTTCATTTCATTTGTTTTTCATCTCTTTCTGATCTTCTTCTCTCATCCTTCTACTTTGCTCTCCACTCCGCGTACCCTCATTCCAACAGGTTATGAGCCCAGAGGTGCAACCAAGAATCACCTATCAAACTATCTCTGAAGGATCCAGCACTTTTAGTGTTGTTAGGCTATTTAATTATGGACAAATCGCAATTTCATCTGGTGTTAAAAACACCTTCCATTATACCGCTCAATTCACCAGGATCTGATTCAAACTATCTGTATTGGGCAATGATACTTTGCATTCAATTTCGAGCGTCTGGTGTCGGTTATCTTCTTACTACCAAATCAACAAAACCAAATCAAGACACATGGACTAAAGACAATCTGGCAGTATTTTCAGTCATATCAAGATCTATAAGTTCATCAAATTTTCAATTTATTAGAAAGCATGAAGAAAGCGCCATAGGAATGTGTAATTCTCTCCGCGAGGCACATCAGGACAACTCATCAGGCGGTTGAATTTATTGGCTCCAAAAGCTACTCCTCATCAAGCTAAACAACAAAGAAATGACCACTCATCTCTCAGAAATAGTATCCTATGGAGAAAAACTGTTGTCCCTCATTACTCCTGAAAATCCCCTCACAGCGGACGATCTCCAATCAACGGCAATACTTCTCTCTCTTCCAGACGACTGACTTGGTTGCGTATCAAGCATGATGAACAAAGAATCTTTACCATCCTCAAAAATTATAAATGCTCTCAAACAGGAACACCTGCGTTGACAAACCAGAAATGAAGACTCACTTGTAGCAAATTCGGCCAAGTCTCAAACCAACACCAGGCCGTCCAACAGACCACCATGGGATAAAATGAATCCATCGCAAAAATATTACTGCACCAACTGCAGGATTGAGGGCAATTCTTTCTCCAGGTGCCCAGAAGTGCTAGAGGCACTGAAACAGTCAAAGCGAAACAAACAATATAAAAACAAATCCAATTCAAACAAAGCTAATGTTGTTATGAAGAACAAAAACAACAAAGAAGATGATTTCAAATCAGAGATAGTTATTCACGCCGGATACGCTTCATGCAACCTTACCAAATTAAAACCAACGGTCAACGCTGATTTCAATCTTGATTCCGGATGTAATTTCTTGATGACTCCTTTTGAAGCACAACTAACAAACAAGTTCCCCTGCTCTACTTCAGTTCAACTAGCAGAAGGCTCAAAGATCTTGTCCAGCATGGAAGGAACGCTAGATCTGTCTTTTGGCAACATTAACGCTTTGGTAGTTCCAAATCTGCACAAACCTCTTCTCTCTATCTCAAGCATATTTGATGCTGGATACACTGTAATCTTCACTTCCAATGGTTGCAAAATCTATGAAAAGTCACGTCTCTCAATCAATGTCCCTCCAGTCACTATAGGTTATAGAAAGTTTAACTTATATTATCTTCCTTCAAAGAAGGTAAGCAAAGAGGAATTGGTTCTATCAAGCGTCAAGATTTTGTCTGATGACACTCTTTTTGGCTACCACTGTAGATACTCACACCTTAATCTGAAATCTCTTTGTAAACTTTTAAAATCACTTAATATCAAACCTAGCCTCAACAACAAATATGAAGTTTAGCAATGCACTACTTGTATTCAATCAAAAATGTCTCAAACTCCTTTTCATTCTTGTCTCAGCAATTGCACAACCTCACCGGGTCAAATCATACATTCCAATCTATGCAGCTTTGAAACTTAATCAGGGGAAGGTTTCAAATATATTGTTACATTCATCGATGACTGCTCAAAAGCACTCTTTGCCTACCCTATTTGGCAAAAATCCGATGTTCTCGAATGCACCAAATCATTCTTTTCCTTTTTCAAAAATCAATTTACCTGTTCCATCAAGTCTTTACGTACCAACAATGGAGGCAAATACGTCAACAAAAAATGAAGATCTTTCTATCACTCAAAGGAAACACTCACAAACCAGGACCCCCACATTCCCCACAGCTTAACGGTGTGGCCAAGGGATCCAACAGAACAATCTTAAACTTAATTTGATCTGCCCTCTTATCTTCCAATCTTCCCAAAAGTTATTGGGCCGATGCGCTTTGCCATTTGCTCTTTTCTTTTTATTCCTTTCCCTGAAAAACTCCCCGCGGTTTCACATCTCCCAACATGATTCTAAAACAGCACAACGTACAACCTAACTACGTTCATCCATTTGGATGTCTCACCTGGTATAAAGTCCTGGAACACAATTGACATAAACTTTCTCCAAAAGCTTGCCCATCAGTTCTATTATCCTATCTCCATCAAGGAAACGGTTATGTCCTGCTGGATCTGGCCGACAGGAAAATCATCAGGTCCAGGGACTGTCTCTTCAACGACACTCTGTTCCCTTATGGTTCTCCAACTCAAGACGCAAGTACAGATCATGCTCCTGTTGTAACTGAACTTCCTTGGCCATCCTATCCCCCGCTTCCTTCCTCTCCTGTTCCTTCCACTATGAATGACTCTGCTCCCTCTCTTATTCCATCCTCCACTGGTTGTATACCTCGAGTTTCCCCCCCCTCTCCATCTGCTCCTTCCGCTGACCAAAATCTCATCCCTCCTATCTCCAGACCAGCCCCCTGTACAACACCATCTCTTCCTCCTGACCCACCTCAGATCTCTCGTCACCGCAGTACCAGCCCCTGTACCTCTTACGATTTGATTTCCCCCCCCTGTCTTCTCCTCCTCCCTTGTCTGTCTCCAAGTCTCCAGCACACTCTCCTTTATCCTCTCCACAACATTCTCATCTCTTCCCGCCTCTCTCTCACTCCATCCCAATTCCTCCTCCTTCCACTTGTTGCTCCTCAACTCCTCCCTTACCCCTGCGTTGATCCTCCAGGATCACTCACCCCCCGTCTTGCTTTGGCAACTATTCACGATTAGCCAACGTAAAAGATGATCTCCTTGCCCCTGAAACTTGAAAACAACTGATGAAGTCTCCCCATCGCCAACAATGGATTACTTCTGCCCACAAAGAAATTTCATCTCTTTGAGGTATGAAAAACTGGGAACTCCTTCCCCCGCTGTAAGACTCCAAACAGTGCTAGGCTGTGGCAGTTCTGTGGAGTGGAAAGGTGATGTTTAGGCTGCACTTCTGAGTGTTGCAAAAATATTTAAATGTAACCAAGATCAAGGTTCAGAACCTGGTAAATGAGGAATCAAGTAGTAGAGGATAAGGATGATAATAGTTTGGTAGCAACGGAACAGCACTATCTGAGACAATATTATGCAGGGAAAAACTTGAACAAAAGAAGTTAAAGTAAAGTCTTCTTAGAGTTCAAAGAACAAAATCTGTTGTATGTAAACAACGCCCGCAAGCTAATAACTCTGGTTGTCAGCAGAAGATTGGGGATGATCAACTCAAACCCAAGCAACCTCCAGGTTCTCAATGAACCTGCCCAACTCTCCGCAATCAAGCGCTTGAAGGGTACCAGATAACTGAGGGTGGCTGTACAAGACAAAGAACAATGTTTAAGAAGCTCTAAAACAAACAGTAACTGATTTGAAGCAAGGATAACCTCAACAATTCTCAAGGGACTCAAGAGTAGGCTGGCAGAATGCAACTCCAAAGAAGCTAAGGGGAGGTTTAACACTCCAGGTCTTAAGCTTAATAAACCTCTTCAATCAATTGTGATTGGCTCCAGAAAGGTGATCAGGGATAAGTATGGTCAGAGAAAGGGATCAAGGAGTGGTATGACACACTCAAAGATTCCAACAGACAGAATCTTTCTTCATCCAGCAAGGCTATTGGTTGGTGATAAGGATCACGGATCAAGGGTTGAGTATGGAGGCTCAAGGATCAAAGGTGTGCTGATTTCATGCTGGATGATTCCATGCTCTGATGATGGATCCAAAAGGTAGGGGAGAGCCCCTCCTTATATGGGCAGGAGGCCCTGTTATACTATGTACAACGGATTCTACAAATAGAGCAAAAAAGGAAAGGAAATCATGTGGTCACTCGCGTCCATCTGTGGATGGGCGCACGCAACAATACCAGAATCACCCACCCCTCGTCCAAAGGCAGATGGGGTGGGAAAGAAAAATGAACCAAACCGCAGCAGATGTCCGCGGGAAGTAGTTGGCACTCTTCACCCCTCGTCCAAAGGCGGAAGTGGGTGGGAGAGCCCCAGGAAAGGTGGCTTATGAAGTCCGTGAGAGCGCAGATGGGCGGATAGGAGATTGGCTTGAAACTGTTGAGTAAATCCTGACAGGCTTGGGATTCACAACTGATAGATCAAGTGAGATGGGAGATTTGACGGATCCAAGGATTTGTCAAATGCTTGGGGGTGCGGTTGGGATGGATTTGGTAAATCATGGATGAGCACCGCGCGATGGTAGCAATGAGGAGATTGGGACGCGCGAAAACAAAGATGAGGACGTGCGACAACAAAGATGAGGACGCGCAATGACGACGGCTGAGATGACAAGCAACGCGCAACGGCAAGGATTATGAGCAACACGGATGAAGGACGCGCGAAGCGCGCGGATAAAGGATGCGCAACGCGCGATGCGCGCAGATAAAGTATGGTTTGGATGAGCCTGAGGATTAGTTGGTTTTTTTTTTTGATGCTGGTCGGTACATTTGCACAACAGTTTATGGGTTGAGGTCTTAAGGCGGCCAGGGTGTCCAGGATGGGGCACCACTTCTCTCCCCAACTTACAGACTGTCCCTCGTCTGCTCCCAAGTTTGATGCCATAGAAAAAGACAGGAAAGAAAGATGATTGAAACCAAAGAATGGCCATTTTGATCTTGAGAGTGGTTGAGAAAAAATATGTTGATCCGACCAAAAATCCTAGAAGTGGCTGAGATAAAATGAAGGAGGCGTCCCAAGTTCTCACACGCGTGGCATGAAGTAGAGTTTTCACAAAACAACAAGGATCTTGCCCAGATGGTGCACAATTGGGATGACTTACTTCTGGACCAAGTTGCCTCCATGAGAGTGAAATTTCTTGACCTGATCAGCAGAGAACCTTCTGGCCATCTGAGTACCATCCAGCTCCTCCAAAAGATATGATCCACCTCTAACTTGACGGACTACTTGGTAAGGACCATTCCAGCGTTTAGAGAAAAGTTTTCCCCACTGAGTTTCCAAGGAACAATTTTAAGCCAATACCAGGTCACCAGGGTTTGAAGGGTCCCTGATTCAATTTAGGTGTTTATCTTCCAAATACTAAACTGATTTTTCTCTTGATTCCATCATCTTCTGATAAGCTTTGTTATGAATATCTTCACTCCGCTCTAGTTGCTTTGATATGGCAACTAATAGGTCAGTAGTTGAGGAAAATTGTTCCCAAGAGATGCCCAAGAAAGACTACATTTCAAGATCAAGAGGAAGAACAGCCCTCTGACCAAAGATGATTTCATAAGGAGAGTAACCAGTGGTTCGCTTGGTGGAAATTCGATCAGAGAAGAGGACCAAGGGGAGAAACATTTGACAATTCTTGCCACTTTCACCTGCCAATTTGACAAGAGCAGCCTTCAAAGGAGCATTGCCTCTTTCCACCATGCCTTGTACTTCAGGATAATAGGGAGTAGTGACTCTATGTTGTCCAGGGAGCAATTGGATCATTTCAGCAAGTTTTCCACCAAATTCTGAGCCACCATCCGTAGAATAAGATTGGGCCAAGCCATAACCCATTGTCCAAGTCTCATGAAGGAAAGCTGCTACTGATTCAGAGCTGAGGTTCTTAAGAAACTTTGCTTCAACCCATCCAGAAAAATCATCTCTAGCCACAATGAGGTACTTAGCTCCACCAGCCTTAATGTGAACCACATCCATAGCAATCCTCCCAAAGACAGTGGATTCTCCAGTGGGGTAACAAATTTTGGCCAGGCGCCTAAGATCACGTTTCTGGCACACTTCACAACTCCTACACCATTGAGCAGCAGATTTCTTCAGGGATGGCCACCAAAATTGTTTGGATATTTTTCGATAAGTTTTGGTTTCCCCACAATGACCAAGGCCTTCACGGAGATTTTCCATGATCAAATTTTGCTTAGAAGGGATAGTGACCACAAAAAGTGCACAAGGAGTTGATCTTTTCTTAAGCCTAGAACCTTGGACAAAGAAGTTGGAGGACTTCCTTTTAAGGGACCGAAATTCTTTGTCAGAGAGATCAGGGGGTCTTTGGAGAGTTGAAAGGTACTGCTCCAACTTAAGCCAGAAACCTTGCTGGAAACCAGAGTAATTTTGGGAGGAGAAGGCAAAGACAGGGCAGACCAAGGGTTCTTCCTCATCGAAATCCATTCCAACCTCTGATTCATCGTCTCCAATAGGTTGTCAAGATAGACCATCAGGCATGGTGAAAGATTTTCCAGGCCTGTGAACAATATCAAAAGAGAACAACTGGATGAAAGCCACCCAACGATTCATCGGAGCATTTGGGAGGCTGGGGGCATTGATCATTTCAATAATGGATTGTGCATCAACTTGTAACTCAAAGTGTTGAACCCAAAGGACAGTCTGAAGCTTCTTCAACATTTGGGCCACACCGCAAAGTTCCAGTTTTGGCTGGGAGTACCTGGATTTCACATCTGAGAAAAGCAGAGATTCATACAGAGCAGGACAATCCAAACCATTTTCATCATCCTGGTAAGAACAGCCCCCACAGATTGATAACTTGAGTCCACTGCCAGCTTGATCTTGCCGGCTCCGGGTCCATAAGTGATCTTTTTCAAAACAATGTCTTTCCCAACAATTGTTTTGAGCAACTGAAATGATTTTTGGCAGTCTTGGGTCCAAATCCATTCAGCATCCTTCCTGGTTACGCAATGCAAGGGAATACAGATTTTGGATAATGAGGGAATGAAGATCCTGACATGAGTTAAAACACCTATGAAACCTCTAACTTCCGTTGGATTTATTGGGGTAGGCCAGGAGATGATTTTGTTGACTTTAGAGGGTGCCATCCTTCTTCCGTCCTTGCAGACTATATGACCAATGATTTCCAAGGCAGGGACACAGGCTGCAAGTTTTGACCCAGAGACCATGAGGCGAGATTCCTCAATTCAGAACAAAATTCTTTTGAAGACAGTAGCATACTCCCAGATAAATCGTTGGATTCCTGAGTGCCAAGGTAAGAGCTTGTTATCATAGTCAGAAACTGGAACTTTAATCCCACCATCATCAATAAAGATACCCGCATGATCCGGGATTTCCTCCTGGAGGATCCACATCATCTGAGCCTGATAGACTGCAACCAAGTTGGTGGCACCTTGAGGCAATTGAGTCAGCTGAAATTGACCAAGGGGAGTATCAAAAGTAGTGAGGGGACGAGAAATAGGATGCAAGGATTGTTTGTCATAGCCACCCATAATGTCACCTAGACCATAGCAAGCTCTCCCAGAGAAGAATTCAGCAAATTCTTCAGTGGCAGGCGGCATGCCAGATTCTTTCATAGTAACTTTATTAAGAGGTTGGAGATCATTAACTACTCTAAGTTTACCATTACTCTTTAGAAAACAGAAAACAGGACTGGAATAGCTAGTAGTTGATTGTTTGTATAAACCGGTTCGGACTTGTTTGCGGACCAACTTGATGAATTTGTCAACTTTAGCAGCAGGGATTGGGATCTTTTTCTTTTGCCAAGGGTCATGTTCAACTACAGGGATGATGTAAGGTAGACCATAGGATTCTTTCAAGAGTCCTCTCTCTTCTTCACAGAATGCAATAGATTTTCCCCTTAGAGAAAAAATATTTTTGATCAAATTTAACTCATCAGGAAGAAGCCATCCATCTGGACCAAAGTTGACCACTTTCAGACGTTCTTCAGTGACCCGACCGGAGGGAATGAATGGACCAGTGAGGGATTTGGATAGACCACAGTAAGGATCGCGGGATAGCAGAGGACGCATAAGAGGAGGATTGAGGTTGAGAGGCATTGGTTGGTTGACTGGCTGGAACTTCTTTGCAACTGGTTTGTACTTGGTGGCAAAGGAGAGGAACCCCTGCTTCCTCCAAGCATTGACCAGTGAGACCTGACTACGAAAACTGGGGCCATGTTCCAACATCTTCCAAGTCCAATGTTCTGCTGCGTCCTTGAAAGGTGCCTTCTACATTAAAGAGGATCCAAAAGATAACACATTGCTCACATGTGTGGCACAGGGTAGAGTTTTGAAAACGACAGTATAGAAGCCCTTGGTGGTGCACAATTGGGAGGACTTACTTCTACCCCAAATTGCCTCCACCTAAGACCAAAGTCCTTCATACCAAAGCTACCAAGAAAAGAATCAAGATCAAGATCTAGTTTAGACTCATTGCGGAGATTCGAAACCGGAATAGAGGATGATTGATCAGGCTGAAAAGAAAAAGAAAAAGAAAAAGAAGATACAACAGATCCAGACAGAGAAGAAATATTTTTGGATTTTTTGGATTTTTCACGTGTTTGGGTTTTGATCTTACTTGGATGGGAAGAAAATGATGAGGAAAAAGAAAGATATGCCTCTGAGGTGGGAGTTGGTCCATGAGTTGAAGTCTGAGGCTGAGGAGAACTACAACTATCAGTAGGGCCAACTATTCTGCTAAAAAATGAGGATGAAAGGAATGAGAGTTTTCTTTCTGCTTTCCTTTCAGGACAGATTTTGGAGGGTGACCAGGGAAGTCTCTTTCCCAATGACCAGAATCCAAAGAACAAAGGGGAACTTCAATCTTTCTGCCATCAATATCAGGGAGGAGAATTCTCTCCCCAACTTGATCAGAAAACACCAGGGTAGCACCAAAGTCCATCAAGAAAGGCCTTCCCAAGATCATGGGACCATCCAGACGAGTGATCCAGAAGTGACAGGTGCCAACAAAATTTTGACCAATTTGAACAGGAATATCCTCAGAAATACCAACCAGTTCACAGGACTGATTCCCAATTCCATAAACCGCAGAGTTGAAACTGACCCATGGGCTAAGTTTAAGCTTGCAAACCATGGAGTCCGAAATCAAGTTGAGCTGAGAACCCAAATCCACAAGGAGAGAAACCGTTTTAGTTGAATCACCAAGACAACATGGAAGAAAACCAAGAGGACAGGAATACAGGTTGGTATCTGAAGAGGGATCTGTTCCACCAGAATCCTCCATCAGAGTACCAGAGGAGACCTTTAATTTATCCGGACCAATCTCCACACGTCAACAAGAAACCCATTTCTTCATCCCTTCTGCCACAGATGGAGAGATTGAGAGGAGTTCAGCCACAGATAGATCAGGGATTTTAAGATCAGAAATTTTCTTTAATACTCCTTCCACAGCATTAGGGTAGTCCTTGGAGATGCCCCTCTCAAATTGAACTTTGGGCTGGGTGGAGGGAGGAAGATCAGGTGTAATAGGTGATGGAAGAGGATCTGAGGGTTGGGTAGGTTGAAGAGGGGGAGGATCAGAGTTGTCTTGGAACCTTTCCATAAGTGGTTCCCTTTCTACTTCCATGTCTTCCACATCAGAGGAAGGAGGCTCAGGTGAAGATCAACGTTTAACGGGTTTTGGCAGAATGGAGCATGGAACAGGAGGAGACTTATGAGGTTTTGGTTCCTCATGGAATTTCCTAGCTGGATTGGATTGATAGGTGCCAGGGAAGCTGGAAGAAGTGATAGCTGGGAGATACCAAGGTTGCAGAGTTCCAACGGATGATCAAAAATCCACAGAGACCAAGGATGCCTTCTTAGGAGTTGGTGGTTGGTATGAGGCAACCACATGAAGGATTGTTCAAGACAAATCAAAAGGGATCAAAGCACCGTTAGGAAGGAAAAAATTATTTCCCTTCTGCTCTACTAACTTCTCCTCCTTGTCCTTGTGGAGTTCAGGACATCTACCGGTACCATGGCCTTCCCTATGGCAATAATAACAGACTATAGTAGACTTAGGAACAGAATTAGCAGTTTTAGGAGTGGCTAAAGAGGATATTTTCTGATCTATTTTATTCTCAAATTCCTGAAGTAATTTTGTGATCTCATCTATAGTAGGTGTCTCCCGGTGAGTCTGAGGATTGGGTTTAGGTCTGCGATTGGCTTCCATCTAATTCATGATTTTGTTAGATGCTTGAAAAGAGGGGGCAAGGACTGGTTCAGTGATTTTAGGTTTTTCAAAGGTGAGATCTGTTTGAAATTTCATCACTTTATCCACAGTATTCCTAAGAACCATGAAAGCAGGGAGCTTGAACCAATTGTCTCTTGTCGTGATCATGGATCCAGATTTCACCAATTCATACTTAACTCTTTCCTGCACTCCTGGAGAGAAAGACTGAAAAAATCGCACTTGAATTTCATCCAATGTATCAATGTGATAGTTTTGGATAAGATGTGACTGGATAGGGTCCCAAGATTTTCTGAAATTCTGATAGTCAGAGGCTGAGGAGATACCACCATTTGAGATCCATTGAAAAACCAGGGCATCCAAGTCTTGCAAAGTAAATCTGGCTACATCTATTTTTCCCCAATAGGCCAACCTAGCCTCCTTCAGGAGCCCCCAGTTGTGAGTTTCAAATCCCTCAAACGATTCAATAACCTCCATAACTTTGTCAGAAGAGATAAAAAACCTTAACTGATAAGCCATATCATATTCAATGGCACCATCCACTTCCACAGCCATCTCATAAGAGTCCAGGAATTGTTGGACATTGGTCCCATTGAAGCCTAAATTTTTGTTCTGAGGTTTGATTTTGACCATTTTGGCCCAAAAAGCTAAAGAGGATCCAGCAGATTCCATGTTGAAGGGTTCCTAAGAGATCCGAACAAGCAGAGTTCCAAGGTGGCTCACAACCATGGAAAGAGTAGAGTTTCACAAAAAAAACAACAAGAATCTTGCCCAGGCAGTGCACAATTGGGAGGACTTACTTCTGGACCAAGCTTCTTCCACGGATCAGATCTGAAAAAAAAGAACAAACAGAAAAAGAAAAGAAAAAAAATTGTATTGGATTTCGGAGTTGATTGTTCAAGTTGGGACTGTAAATCCCAAGGTTTCTGGTTCAATCCCGGCCCGGGGGACCAAATGTAAGACTCAAAACGGTGCTAGGCTGTGGAAGTTCTGCGGAGGGGAAAGGTGCTGTTTAGGCTGCCCTACTGAGTGTTACAAAAATATTTAAATGTAACCAAGATCAAGGTCCAGAACCTGGTAAATGAGGAATCAAGGAGTAGAGGATAGGGATGATAATAGTTTGGTAGCGACGGAACAGCACTATCTGAGACAAGATTATGCAGGGAAAAACTTGAACAAAAGAAGTTAAAGTCTTCTTATAGTTCAAAGAACAAAATCTGTTGTATGTAAACAACGCCCGCAAGCTAATAACTCTGGTTGTCAGCAGAAGATTGGGGATGATCAACTCAAACCCAAGCAAACTCCAGGTTCTCAATGAACCTGCCCAACTCTCCGCAATCAAGCGCTTGAAGGGTACCAGATAACTGAGGGTGGCTGTAAAATACAAAGCACAATGTTTAAGAAGCTCTAAAACAAACAGTAACTGATTTGAAGCAAGGATAACCTCAACACTTCTCAAGGGACTCAAGAGTAGGCTGGCAGAATGCAACTGCAAAGAAGCTAAGGGGAGGTATAACACTCCAGGTCTTAAGCTTAATAAGACCTCTTCAATCAATTGTGATTGGCTCCAGAAAGGTGATCAGGGATCAGTATGGTCAGAGAAAGGGATCAAGGAGTGGTATGACACACTCAAAAATTCCAACAAAAAGAATCTTTCTTCATCCAGCAAGGCTATTGGTTGGTGATAAGGATCACGGATCAAGGGTTGAGTATGGAGGCTCAAGGATCAAAGGTGTGCTGATTTCATGCTGGATGACTCCATGCTCTGATGATGGATCCAAAAGGCAGGGGAGAGCCCCTCCTTATATGGGCAGGAGGCCCTGTTATACTATCTACAACGGATTCTAAAAATAGAGCAAAAAAAGGAAAGGAAATCATGTGGTCACTCGCGTCTGTCCGTGGATGGGCGCACGCAAAAATACCAGAATCACCCACCCCTCGTCCAAAGGCAGACAGGGTGGGAAAGATCAATGAACTAAACCACCGCCGATGTCCGCGGGCGGTAGTTGGCACTCTTCACCCCTTGTCCGAAGGCGGAAGTGGGTGGGAGAGCCCCAGGAAAGGTGACGTATGAAGTCTGTGAGAGCGCGGATGGGCGGATAGGAGATTGGCTCGAAACGGTTGAGTAAATCCTGACAGGCTTGGGATTCACGACTGATAGATCCAGTGAGATGGGAGATTTGACGGATCCAAGGATTTGCCAAATGCTTGGGGGTGCGGTCGGGATGGATTTGGTAAATCATGGATGAGCACCGCGCAACGGTAGCAATGAGGAGATTGGGACACACAACGACAAAGATGAGGACGCACAACGACAAAGATGAGGACGCGCGACAACAAAGATGAGGACGCGCAATGACAACAGCGGAGATGACAAGCAACGCGCAACGGCAAGGATGATGAGCAACGCGGATGAAGGACGCGCGACGGGCGACGCGCGCGGATAAAGGATGGTTTGGATGAGCCTGAGGCTAAGTTGGTTTTTTTTTTTGATGCCGGTTGGTACATTTGCACAACAGTTTATGGGTTGAGTTCTTAAGGCGGCCAGGGTGTCCAGGATGGGGCACCACACCGCCCTCCGGTCAATAAATCATTCGCTGTAAGTGGGTTTTGAAAGTTAAGAAACGCACCAATGGATCCATCATCAAACTGAAGGCTCGACTAGTGGCTATGGGCTTCTCACAAGTTCAAGGTTTGGATTTCTCTGAAGTATTTGCTCCAACACTTCTTCTTGAAACTTTACAACTACTCCTGTCCCTGCTGGGCAATAAGGGATGGGTCGGCCACCAAATCGACTTCAAAACAGCTTTCCTGAACGGGCATTTAGACAAACCCGTGTATATGTCTCATCCTCCAGGTTTCGAAGACCCCGCTCATCCCAACTGGGTGTGCAAGGTGTCCGGAGCTATCTACGGCCTTCAACAGTCTCCCCGCCAGTTGAATATTGAATTCAACTCAGCACTAGTTTCCCTTGGTTTAACTCGCTTGGCATACGACCCATCTCTCTACTTCAAACTCTCAAAAGGTGTTCTTGTTGGCTCCATCATGGCACACATTGATGACCTGGCCGTAGTTGGTTGCCCAGATTTTGTCACATCTTTTGTCTCGGACATTGGAAAGTGCTTTTCAATTGGTTCTGATGAAGATTTGTCACTGTTCCTATTGATTAGCATCCGCCGAGATATTCCCTCACGCACAGTCTCTCTTGGCCAAAGTCACTACATCTCCTCAGTTTTATCCACTTTTCTTCCCTCCTCCAGTACATCAGCCATCTCTCCGACTAATATCCATTTCAAATCTCTCTCAAAACAATCACCTGGCTCCCCTGAGTCTCCCCCTCAATATAACCAACTTATTGGGTCATTGCTCTGGATATCTCAATGCACCCGTCCCAATATCTCGTTTGCAGTCAACAAGCTATCTCAATTCCTGAAAGATCCATCAATCAACCATTGGAATGCAGCTATTTGAATATTGCGGTAACTCAACACCACCAAGCACCTCTGCCTCACTCTTGGAGGAAATGATCTCAAACTTGTTGTTTACTCCAATTCTGATTGGGCTGAATACCGGGATAATTGACGTTCCATCTCAGGATACATGTTTTGACTTGGGTCTGTTGCAATCTCCTGGAAGTCCAAAAAGTAGCCAACGGTGTCCCTCTCCAGTTCCAAAGCTGAGTACAAGGCCTTATCCAACTCCTGCAAAGAGGGTCTGTGGCTCCGCAACATCCTGTGTGAACTCTGGCTACAAGAAGATCTTCCTATAAAGATATTTGTTGACAACAAAGATGCTGAGGCCCTTGCCAAAAATCCAGAACATCACTCTTGAACAAAACACATTGACACAAGACACCATTTCATCCGCAAATGTGTCTCTCAACAAGCTTTTGAAATTCATCATGTTAGCACCAAAGAAATGATTGCAGATATGCTGACCAAGCCACTCTCCCAGGTACTCTTGAACAATCATCAACAACTTTTTGGTATTTTAGGCGTTGGCCAGCAAGGGGGGGTGTTGGAGTAAACAGTTGTCTCCATTTCTCCATGTCTTTTTCCTCTTATCTTTCTTTCTTTCCTTATCTCTATTTCTATTTTCTTTTTATTTCTTCATATCTATCAATCTCACTTTCTTCTCATTATTTCTTGTCATCAACACACTATCCAAATATGTTTCACATCAAGCTCATGTTATTCTCTACGCCAGCGCGCGCTCATCTCATTCTCAATATTCAATATTGATTTCACATTTCATAATGTCACAACATGTGTGACATCTCATCCAGTCATGTATACCTGAGGGCAGAGTCGGGGCCGACCAGAAGGATCTTCTTCTCTCATCCCCTTACTTTTCTCTACACTCTGCGTACCCTCAGGTAAGTTTATTTTTCCTTTATTTCTTTCATTTTCTTTATTTTCTTTTCTTCATTTCATTTGTTTTTCATCTTGTTCTGATCTTCTTCTCTCATTCTTCTACTTTTCTCTCCACTCCGCATACCCTCAGTCCAACAAGGTGATCTTCTTGGAGGCAATGAGCTCTCTTATGAAGTGCAGTCTTATGTTTAGGTGTATTGACTGAATTGCTTGTTGGCTAGAGCAATGACTCTTTGGTTTTCCTCATGAACTATTTCTGGGAGTGTGTCTTAAATTTCTAAAAATTTGGCCATCAGTTGCTGGAATCATACAATTTGCTTTCTGAAATCTGAAAGGGCCTTGTACTCTGCCTCCATTGTGGACAGAAAAACTGTCTTCTGTCTGTTGGACTTCCAGGCTACTAGTTTGGGGCCTACCATAACTTGGGATCCAGTCAGTGGCCTTCCCATTTGCAGGAAGTTTGCATAGTTGGCATCAACATATTCTTTTATGCCTGTTGTTCCTTTTTTTTAATGGATCACAAGCTGCTTTGTTGCCGTCAATTATTGAAAGACCCAGACCACGGCTTGGCAGTGTTGTGGTCCTGGCTTTACCAGAAATTGGGACAGATGACTCACCACAAATTCAATATATGGTCTGGAGAGGACAGCCAGGTGTTTAAGAAATCCCACCAAGGCTCTTTAATTTGAGCCTCTTTGTAAATATGTGGCGTGCTCATTGTCTTTTTCTAGACTTGGGAGTGCTTGGGGTTCCATGGGCAATTGGAGTGGATGATGGTGAGCAAGTCCATACTCCTCAATGTTTTGGTCAATTTATTGCTGATGGAAGATTTTTATGTGGCTCTTCTGACAATTGAGCCTCATTCCTAGTAGGAATCAAACCTTGCCCAGGTACTTTGTAGCAAATTCTTGTTACATCTCCTGCCAAAATGTTTTGGGCTTGGAGATCAAGATGGCATGATCATTTACATGATTAAAAAATCATGTTGGAGATGGCTTTTTTTTCCAGAGGAAGCATGGATTTATCATTGAAAACCTGAACCCAATGGACTCCAAAAAGGAGCTGATTCTGTTTTACCACACCTTTAACAACTGTTTAAGTCCATAAATTGCCTTCCTTAGTTCAAAGATTGTGTCTTTTTTGGCTTGATACCCCGGCAGAGGGATGAGAGCTACTGCTTTGTCCAGGTTGCAGGTGATGAAAGCGCTCTTGAATTCAAGTTGGTGGATTTGAAGGTTTTTCAGTGCAGCATGGGCAATTAGGACCCTGAGGTATTTGGGTCTCTTGGCTGGTTTTTAATTATCATGAAAGTTAAGACCATAAGTTGGCCAAAAGCCCTGTGCACAGATCCTTGCTTTGTACTCAACAACTTGGTTGTCAGGTCCCAGCTTCTTGAAATAGGCCCATGTTGACGGGATTTGTCTGTCATCCTCATTGCAAGGCCATTCAACCCATACTTGATGCTTTATCATATTCACAATATCCTTGTTCTCCTCCTTGATCCAGTTTTTCTTTTTGGCGCATTCCATGGCTTCTTTGTGAGATTTTGGTTCAGCCTTGTGTGCTGCAATTTAGGCAACTGGGGGTTTTCTTTGGTAGTGTCTTATGCTGCCTTCTGATATGGAACTTTCAATTGGTGTTGGGTGACATGGACCCCTCAAAATTATACAATGCAGCGGTTTGAGAGGTGGAGAAGCTGTGGGTTGGCTTTCTGTCCCATTTTCTGATTGGCTTGTACTTTCCTCCTGTATCCCATTTTTGTGGCTTTGCATTTGGTTGCTATGGATTTTCTTTTTTGTTTCTGCCACATCATTCATGTTTTCTTCTTCCTCATAAGTTAAGGTGTAGTCATTTGCAAAGATGGGGTAGAAAAAGTTGGATTTGAGGGCAACACTTGGATCTATTGCTTGGAGACAGGGAAATTCAGCTTTGTTGAAAAATGCATGCTTGGTTATGATTATCTTAAGGTCCAGTTGTCTGAATATCCTTTAGGAACTCATTTCATTTGAGTATCCTACTGGCACCCCATCCCAGGCCACCTCATCAATTTTTTTTTTCCTGTTTTGCAGTGGTTTCAGGATCCATGCCCAACAGCCAAATGGTTTGAACACATTCATTTTTGGCTGCAAATTCAACAGGATTGAAGGTGGGGGAATTTTGCTCTTGTCCAGCAAGGTTAGGCTGTTTGTGACTGATGTGGCAGTTGAAACTGCTCCTCCCCACACTCTGCATGCACATTTGACAGAAAAAGCATGCATCTGGCCATCCCAATGATGGTCCTGTTGGCCATTTCTACAAACCCATTGTGTTTTGGAGTGTATGAAGGTTACACATTGTGCACAAGCCCTCCTCCCTGCAATTACTTTGACAGAACTTTGTTGCAGAACTCCCCTCCTCCATCTGTGATAACCTTTTTGATTGTCTTCCCTGTCTGTTTTTCAAGGAGAAATTTTAGCTTGGTGAAAAAGGCCATAGCCTCATCCTTAGATTTAAGTAGAGATATGTGGATGTACCCACTGTATTGATTGGCCTTGGTGAGGAATTACCTCATTCCACCATTAGTGCTTGGCTTCACATATCCGCAAAGGTTGGCTTGTACTGTCTGTAGGGGCTCTAGGGCCTTGCTAAAGCTGCTTTTGAAAGGCTTGCTGACCATCTTTCCTTTCATGCATACTGCGCATGTACTGAAGTGTGGCTTTGTGAGGTTGGGTATTATGGTTCTTATTCTTGCCAGACTGTCATGTCCTAACCTGTTTTTCCAGGCAAGAAACAAGTCAGTTTGGGCTGTAATGAGGAGGATCCATGGCTGTGTTGGTGGTGTTAGCTGGGATTTGATTGCCATTATCCCTTTGCTAATTTTGCACCTGAGAGACAGATTATTGTCAATGGTGACCTCTGCCTCCAGTCCTGTTCTGTTGATTTTTGCTCCATTCTTAGTGATTCTGCATGGCAAGAGAAGATATCTGTTCAGATCTGGGATGTACAGGTATTTTTTCAGTCCAATTTTCCTTTCATCTTCCAACACCATCCATGTGTTTCCCTTTTGCATGGCTGTGAGTGTGGATTTGTTATTTCTGGTGGTAATTTGCATTTTTTTGGGCTTCATGGAGGTGAACCACTTCCTTTTGTTGATCATCTGATGGCTTGTGCCTGAGTTCATTACTTTTGACTTGTTGTCGTTTCTGGTTGCAATTTAAAACATAGTTCTATAGCTGAATGGCTGTCCTTCAACCAGTTTGTCCGTGGTGGTGTTTAAGCATGCTTTCCCATGGTTGCTCTTTATTGGCCTTAATTCAGGGTGCAGTTTCCAACATTGGTCTTCTGTGTGCCCTGTCCTTGGATTGTGTTCCCCCCCCTTGGCATCTGGGTCTTTAATCCCTGTCCTGTTCTTTCCTTTTGGCCTTGAACAGGGCAGTGGCTGCTGGCAGGGGTAGAAATTATGTTTTGGGGGCTATGTTGTGGTTGGCAATTTTGGTGATTATAATGAGTAGTTTTCACATATTTTCTAGAAAGATTTAATCACTCTCCTGTCTGTGGGTTGGGCTACAATATAAAATGCCCTGACTTCTGGAGCTATGGTTAGGCCAATCATTCTTGTTTCTTCCATTGCGGTCTTCATTTTTGCAACACATGTGGCAACGTCTTCATCATATTTCACTGAATCAAACTGTTTCAAGACACAATAGATGTTGTAGATGTTGGTAGTTGCATATCTTTCTTTTAAATTGTTCCAGATAGCATAAGGGTCAAATTCCATTTCATCTGTAGATCAATCTTTGTGGATGCTTGGGATTATGTTGGAGGTTAGCGTTACTGCTGCTTTGGTTTCTTTCCTTTTTGGAATTGAAGCTTGAAAAGATGATGAGGAGAGAAATGAAGAGAAGTGGCAGATGATGGAGGAGGTACAATCTGACTCAAGGGGTCCAGAAGGGAACAGTTTCAGGACTACTTTTTTAAGTGGGCCCGGATAAGAAAGAGAAGAACCTGATGATTTTAATTCAAGGGATCATAGAATAAAGAGTATTTATAGACAACTAGAAAACCAAAAATGGGCCTTTGAATAATGAAGAATATTCAATAAGATAACACAGGAAAAAATGTTTTAGGATATGAATGTAGCAATAGTATCAAATTAGCTAGGTTTAATGACAGTTGTGTATCAAGAGCTTGTGACATTACTCAGATAATGTGGCTGGCAGACTATAGGTGCCAGACATAGAGCTGGCCTAGACAACAATAAGTATCACGACATACAAAGGTGGTTGGGACAGCTAAAAGTGTCACAAGCATACAAAGAGATATATAAAATGGTCAGAACAAGCTAATGTAAGCGCTGGACCCCAGAACTCCCCATCTAAGAGTCACAGCAGGTCTCATAAACTTCCAACAAGGCAATCTTTGAAAAAAGTCCAAATCCCTACTTCTGCACATCCATGTTGAGGATGGTCTCATATTTGGTAAGTCAAGTTGGGATATATTTGCTTTTCTGGACAGACTGAGATTAACCTACAAAATCAAATTGACAGCCAAACCAACACAACATCTGGGCTACACTTTTGACTGGAAGGAGGATGGCTCAGTACTCATACATCAACAGGACTCCTGCAAGAAGCTACTGGACAAGTTCTCCATGTTATAATTATGGCCAGCAATTACCTTAGGCAAATGAGCAGTAATTAAAGAAAAAGAAATCCTGGAAACCTTGTGTCAATAATTGCTTGATGGGCTCTCAAAAATGGGGCAACACGTTGGATGATATTGTTGATGAATTTGATTGGATGATGAATGGATTGATGGAAAACAGCAGGGAGAAGAGCTCCTTAAGTACAAAAGATTGGCCTCTTTTGAGCCCATGATACAACAAGCCAAAACACAAATTTTCCGCCCCAAAAGAGCTCTACAGGCTCTACAGGCCTTGTTACTTGGTTTGGGCTACATCAGCCCACATTTCATCAGTCCCTGTATCCTTACAACCAGCCTATTCCATTTGTTTCTGGTGTTTCCACCTCAATGGGTCTGAACCAGCCCCTGTGCTGTTCAATCCCTGGACCATTTGTCTGTTAAAACCAGTCCTATTGCCTCTCACGCTGGCTGGTTGCCTCATGCAACCAGCCCCTGGCCATACTAATGGCCAGGTGGGACCCAGGACACACCTGGGTCCGGTCTCAGACTCACATGGGGGGGGGTGTGAGCAGCAGACATGCTGTCCCCCCCCTCTTTCTCTCAGATCCCTGGAGGGGGTGGTCAAATCCCCCTACCAGGGGCCCTGGGGGTTGATACCTCCAGGGTGTTGTCAATGGAAGTGGGCTGGGGGTGGTCAAATTGCCTCAGCCCTGTTGCTCCTCCCCCTTGGTAAAGGGCAGGGGAGAGCGCTCCTGATCTCTGCCTTGCTTCAATGGTGGAGGGGTGGTCAGGTCCCCCCCACCGCTGGTTGCTTTTTTGCAACCAGCCTTGTCATCCCCTGGGCAAGGGGGTGATGAAATCCCCCCTGCCCTGACCAACCGCCTTGTTGTGGTCAGCCGCTTGCTGGTTTAACCCAGCAAGCCACCCCCTCCCCCTTGAAATGGCAAGCAAGGGGAGGGGGAGGTAGCTGGGGCCGCTGGCCCTCGCACCCACGGTGGTGGCCGCCGTTTGCGACCGGCCAGGCCTGCGCGGTGTCAAACCGCGCGGGATCCATTGGCTGCTGCAACAGCCCCGCGCGGGCCTTCAGGCCCCGCGTGGGCTAAACTGAGGGATACAAGTGGCCCCAAGCAGGCTGTGGGACGGGCAGCAGCCCCAAGCAGGCTGCAACATGGGTGGCGGCCCCAATGGGCCGCCCCAAGCCCAAAACCTGAGACAAACACACTTTTGCAGGCCAGCCCGTCTGTCCAAGTATTTCCAAAATAAACCTTGGGCCCAATTATGCCCATACAAGCCCATTTGGCTGTATTTGCCCATATCCCCCACAAGGCGCATTAGGGCCTGTGTACCAATGAGCCTCTTTCACACGTTTTGAGGCCAGTTTCCCCAAATCAGTGACATCCACACAGGCCCGTATGGTTTGTATGGGTGTCCAATGGGCTGGAGAGGCCCATATGTGCATCCCATTTTGATTATACTTATACGTAGCACACAGGTAAGTGCATACGTATTTTAACACTCCATGTTGGCAGCAAATCCAGTCAAAGTTCCTGCCCCAATGAACCTGGTCAAACTGGCCGCCAAATCTTCCAAACCATTCAAGGTGAAAATCATGGAGAAGGCTGTTGGTATGCTCAATCAGGTTGCCCTACATTTCCAACCCAACATCACCCAGATGGTGAATGTCCTATCTCACTACTCATCCAAGCCCAGAATATGCCACTGGAACATTTTCAAAAATCTCTTGAGATACCTCCGTGGCACAACCAATATTGGGCTACTGTACACCAAGAACTCAAAACCCAAAGAACACCTAACTGGCTGGGATGATGCTGACTATGCCAACTGCATGGTGTGGTGGTCTTTTATAGACGCAAGTCAAAATTGCCTGCGCGCTGCACGCTCAGAAGTAGCAGCGCACTCAGCAATGGGTGCGTCTCCCCTGCAGTAAGCCATGCTGCGGGCTCAGCAGCAGTCAGATTGGGCTCAGCATCTGGAGACGCGGGGCGGATTGGATTGGATCAGACGGATTGCGCAGAGCGTGCGTTGCAAGAAGCACAGATTGGATTGTGTGGATGTATCTTGGATATCTGGAAAGTCCCATTGGGCGTATGCGGACATGCACAGGGGGCTCTGAGTTGGAAGCAGCGCAAGGGCCGCGTCATGAGAAGGAAAAACCGGGTGGACCTAATGGCAGGCGGGAAATACAGATGGATATGGATCATGGGATGGGAAGGAAGGATAGGGTTGGGGCTAGGGTTCTGTACTTAGGGGTTGTATTTCATTATTGTTGCTTCTTTTGGTTGTACTTAGGTTAGGGTTGAGGGGGAGGTAACTTAAACGGCACCCTCAACCCAGATGTCTAGAGGATCACAGCAGACCAGCACGGAGGATCACATTGGATCATCATAGGTTTTGGATGGATCTTTAATCTCATTTCTCTATCTCTCAGTCAAAGGGTGAACAGTTGCACTCAGGGTTTACAGATGCAAGGGATCAACAACTTCCAAACTTGGGAACCATTAAAGGAGAAGTGCTCTTCTGAATTCCACAACAGATATGAGGAAATCAACCACTGGTTTTGTGATCACCCTATACAGAAATCCCGTGCACTGGATGACCAAAAAACAAACTGTTGTCGCACAATCCACCACAGAGGCAGATTTCATTGCAATGAACCACTGCGCAAAGCAAATCAGGTGGCTATTAGGCCTACTTGTCAGTCTTAGGGTGGCCATTCCCAAACCTGTCATCTTCAATGACAACTCTGGTGCCAACTTCATAAGTAAGGAAGCTCAACTGAATCCTAACTCAAAGCACATAGAGATCAGGTACCAGTACCTCCATGACCTAGTGTCAAAATTACTTCTCTCAATAGAGCAAGTTCCCTCCTCCAACATGATTGCCGACATCTTGACCAAGCCCCTTGGGCACATCAAGGTATCCTCCGCCCGTGACCAACTTTGACTACTCACTACTGAAGGAGGAGTGTAAGCACTAGACCCCAGCAGTCCCCGTGTAAGAGTCACGGCACCCGCGCTGCATCCCCCGCAGACATGCAACCTCCCCCGGTGGTAAGTGCCCCAGTCTCCAACGGGAGCTCCAGACCTGATTCCCTCTCCTCCTCTGTCCGACCGTCCAACTCTCGACCACCTGTTCCTACCAAGCTCAACTCTCTTGTCCCTCACTCCCGTCCAACCTACCGCTGCTCCATCCCTCACCCATCTCAATCAATTGGCAGCTCTCTCAGAAGATCAGGAGGAGCCTGAAGCAACTAGGCCGGAGGTTCAGGCTAGTCTCCTTCATCCCTCCTGTCTGAGGATTTACGCTGCTTACCTTCCAGGTCCAATCTTTGCTGGTAAACATCTTCTTCCTGGATTGATTGGTCTCTTTACATACACAAATGTCTCGCTCTTTTCCTCATTTAATTACCTCCTAAATGTCTTATTGTTATTCCAGTTATCTCTTACCGTTACTACACTTTTTCCAGGAAGTCAGTGTTGCAATAAAGAAAGACTACTCTGGTTATTACAGCTAAATGTATTCCAAACATACAAAATAATAAAACTAAATATAAGTGCGCTGAGAGAGGGAGGTGAGCGGACAAGTTGACGAAGTCCAAAACTCAACATTCCTTTCTTCTTCCTCAGTTGGGTTTTGTGGCAGTACCTAGTAGCCCTTTGGATTTCCAGAATCCACTCATTCGCTGCACACAGTACCCGTAGTTGCTCTCATCTAGCGTGATGGCTTTTATGGCCTCATTGGTTGACTGGTTGCTTGATTGTTGGGGTCTTGGTGCCATTCTTGATGCTTGTTTGACTGTTGATCTGTTAAGCAGAGAAGCCGTTTCAGAAGGAAGCTCTAACAAAGTTTTTACTTTTTAGAAAGGAGGCAATAAATTCTCTCTTCGTTTTGGGGCTCATATCGGTGGAGATTACCAAGTTCTGATGATGGAGAGTGTAGATACAATGAAGGCGCGATTTTTATAGGAGATTGCGCCTGGTAGGCTCGTTGAAGACAGAGAGGAAGGAAAGCACATTCCAGTATTTCGGCCATGGGAATATGAGTATAAAAAGTGGGTCGTGTCATATTCGTCGAGCTGTCTTTGCGTGGGCGAGTGTTGTGATCTTGACGCTTTGACGCTGGTGAACTTGTCGCGTTGCTATCCTTGCCCAACGCTCGGTGTTGCTTACCTCACTTCTGCGTAGGCCCTGTGGATGAGCATTGAGAAACATTGGGTCAGGGTTATGAACACTGAGGTGCGTCTCAGGTTAGTCTCATGGGTCTGACAAGGGGTTCTGGACTGGGCTTCCACAGTCTGCTGCGTTTGCGCCCTTTGCCCCTTTCCTCACTTGCTTCCTCGCACAGTCTTTTCTTTCCTTCATCCCAACATTTTTTTCTTGGAACCTCCCCGACGGTGAAATCTAATGATATAATACATAATTAAAATTATGTCCAACTGCCCTTCGGTCAATAACCCAGACAAAACCCCAGAATGTTTTTCTATCTTCAAGTATTTCAGTGTATTACGATCCTAGCTGACCAACTGATACATTTTATTGTAGTTTTATCCGAAAGGAAAACAGCCAAGAAAACAAAATACAATACAGACTAGCTCAGGGCCCAGATGTTCCTTGAGACAAAAAGTTCGGGGGGTTTTCTCCTTATTCTCCCAAATCGAAAACTAAAAGAAACGACATATCCAGCATTATGTAGCGATGCAGAGCAGAAAAAAATCCAGAAGACAAAATGCAAAGGAAGTGTGGTCGTAGGCCGTATCATTGAGAAGAAATCAGTAGTCCGAAGACCAGATCTCATTCACGTCCACGGAGCCTCCTGAATCCGTTTGAGTAGCAAAAGAGTTTGAAGATCCCACGCTGAACTTCCTATCCTCATTCCCACTCATGGGTAAGCCGGAAGTTGATGGCCCGTTTGGCTCTGATTTATTGCTTTCCGAGAAAGGAGACCTAAAGTAAATTGCGGAATGGAGTTCAGTGTCTTTTTTTTCTTCGAGTTGAACCTCTGGGGAATGCCCTTCAGTTCTAGACCTTGAGATCGTGCGTATAACGGACAGGGGGGAAAGAGGAGAGGGAGAAGTTAGTGAGAAACTGAATGGATCCGGGTTCTTTCACTTTCTGTTTTTTTTTTCGCACAAAACTTCACATAGAGCTTTCCAGCCAATTGAGATGAAACAAAATGCCACCTACTCAGGCTCGGGACTGGATTGGAGAAGAAGGACCGAATAATCCCCCTGAGATTTAGGCAGGTCCGAGTTCAACAAAAAATTGGATGAGGCCTCCATGCTCCCATATATGTTTTGATTTCCGAGCGCTAGGGAACATGGCTCCATCGATGACAACGTGTTGCTCCCATTCGAACACCCTGTCGCTATCGTGGATCTCATTCGCCAATGCGATGGATCCTGATCGAATCTCAGGGAATAATCTCCCTCAAACCTTCGGGAAAAGTCTTCGACGTTATAGCTAGTAGAAAGAGTGTTTGACGAGTGCCATTCAGAAGGCGATAATTTCGACAGGAATCCAATCGACCCGTACTCCGCTAAGCGTTGGTCGTGTCCCATTGCTCCAAGCTCAGCAGAACCCCCCGGAATAGGTGTTGATGCGCTAGAAGTGACTATGCCTCTGGATACCGACGAAATTGGTATCACTGATTGTCGGCGCCCAGACATATTTGAAGGTGTATGAGACATACCGAGCCCTCTAGATAGGGACGAGATGGGTATGACTGACTGGCGGCGTCGGAAGGTACTTTGGCTTTTGAGGGTAAAGTTCTCGTTCTGCAACCTGTGAAGGATGATTTCTAAACGATTAGTTTTGCGTTCTGTGGTTGCTTACCGATACTCGATCACAACGAAATCGGCTCACTCAGTGATTAAGCGGTTGAGTCTGCGTATCTCATTTTGCTGTTGTTGTAGCTTCAAGGCTTGGGCAGCCTCTTGTTGCTGTCGACGTTGGCGCAGTTGTCTCTGGGCCAGACGGTTTTGCTCCTTTCGTCGCTTGAGAATGACACGGCGGACTTGAGCTGAGGTTGGTCTACAAATTTGGGTGAGCCACTGACCTCTGAACTCCGCTGACCGTACGGAGGAAGGCCAGGTCTGTCTACTAAAGCTGATGTTATTTTCAGGAAAATCCACAGGAAATTGGTTTCTGCTGCCTAAGTGTCTTGTCTCGAGGAAGCCTCTACAGCCAAATGATCGTAAAGGGTAACAAGGCAGACACGACAATCGGTCCGAAACTTACGCTGGCGAGGCATGGAGAGGGAACAAGGGACGCCCGCAGGCTGTTATTGGTGTTTTTTGGGAAATGTTTGGCCTCCTCTGAGGCAATTCAAGGAGTGGAATCAGGAGATATAGGTCTACCAATTTAGGGATAGTGAACGCTTGCGATGGGTGGTAGAAAGTATAATCGAGATTTCAGATGATCTGTTTGGCGCCTAGAAAGGGCAGAGGTCAGAAAATTTGATGGAAATGGGCATTGATCGATGAGATTAACACTTGAGGATGTCCAAATAATACTCCCATAACTATTTATCACTTTGCTTCCCGGTCTAACGAGCAGCGGGGATGAGAGTAGTACGAAAGAGCCAGTCAAAATTGCACTAAAGCCGGCCTTATGGACATTGAGCCGCTTTGAGGCCGATGTTATGTTGACGTTGAGGTCCCCGAAACGGAGTAGGAGTTAGTGACGGTGGAGCGTGACGCTTTGAATTTTGCCGCGATCTGAGCGTCCTCCTCTCTTGCCTCAGCATCCCCGCTCGGTGTCAGCCAATTTATTATTAACAGTTCCAAGGCCACCACATCAGATTGCGTATCGACGAAATAATCTGGTGGCTGCGATATCAAAGAAGCGGAAGAAAAAGGCTTCTATCCATCAACCTTAATCACAATTGGTTGATTAATTGGGATTCAATGTAGCAACCGCTTGGTTTGTGAACATGGATTTTCCATCTATTTTCTCAAATTTCCAAAGATTCCTAAAGAATCGAGCGATGATCAAGTGCTCCCCAACTCTAAATTTCAGTGGCTCGTTACCGAGATACGAATAATCGGCGCGCCTCACTTGAGAACAGTCAGCATGTTTTGCAGGGCAAGCCGCAACACATGAGTAACACAAACTACGTACACATAAAGGCACTTTTGAATGGGGAGTTGCTGCAAGCAGCAAGAAACAGGTGCGATCTCTGCAGATAAGGCCACTTACACTATCCACCTTGAGCAGCCTGTGTCAAGGTGGAAGTTTTCAACGAGCTGACTTGGAAGGGTTAAACGGTGGACCAGCCCGTTTGAACGC